>VZRV01002087.1:367662-626697 GCA_013398115.1 Falcunculus frontatus
GGGGGGGAAGGAAAACAGAATGGTAAAATAAACTATTGTCAAGCATTCTGAGCCATCTTATTTCCAGGGTGTAAAATAGAGCGCTTGCAATACTTACTCACCCCAGCACAAGAAATGGCAGGGAAGAAAGCTAACCCCAGTGAAATGGTGGCAGAACTTCCATTGGCTTCCATAGGGTCATGATTCCACCCCAATATATACTTAAAATTACTGCAGTCTGATTTTGCTCCTCTGCTCAGTGAGGTTTTAAATCTTGCACAGCTACTCGCAGTTCTTGCCACAATGGTTAGAAAGTCAATGAAAGCTCACAGTTCAGTAACTAAATGACAAGGTAAGAAACTTTGGAATCATAAAATGGTTATAAATGCTTGACCTAAAACTATGCAGATCTCCCAATGACTGTACAACTGAAGCAAAAAGTTGATTTATTATTTGGCAGGCTGGGAATTTGGACTGAGCTTGCGAAAAAGACAGGTTGCTAATCCGTGTAAATGGTGATAGCCTTTGCAAGCTGTATGTGGTGGGGTTCTTGTTCCCCTAAACCATGCCCCTTAAAATTGTTCTGTAGTTATTTAATGCCCACAAAGTTCTAGGGAGAGGTAGTCCCAGCTTTGCTGAAAGCATGCTAGGAAGAAGCGATGAAAAGGGGAAAAGAAATTAAAACTAAGGAGCAACGCTGAGACTGGCGGAGAGGAGGTGCAGGATTGTACCGTGACTTACATATGCAACCCTTTGTCAGAGGCTTTAGTACATTATAAAAGAAAAGGCACAATTTTGAAGATGATTCATTGAATTAGAGTTTGCTTTGAGGGGAAGGATGCTTGGGGACAAACTTGTAAGAGTAAAAAATTGAAAAGAAAGGCTCTTAAGGCAGGAGATGTAGGGGGATGAAGTATGGCAGAAAAGATGATGACAGCTTAGTTTTGGCCCAGAACAATAAAGGGTGAAGATCTTGCTGAAGATATGCTGTGATGACAGAGTGCTTAAAGGGAATAAAAGCTAAGCGTGCTCTGAAGTGCAGAGTTATTATGTAATATCACAGCAGAATCAGGGCCCCAGGTGCTGTACATACACCAAGGTTCATTTTCTGATCTGAAGAGCTTTCAGACTTGATGACACAGAAACGGGTGTGTGGGAGGGGAGAGAAGGACAATACAAACAGAGTGATTGCAGAAGGTGGTTGTTAAACTCTGTGGTAGTTCCCTGGTTCTGTAATTTCTCTCTTTTGTACAAAAACTTCATTCTAAATTATTCTTCTGTCGCTGGCAGATCTGATTTAAAAGGTTTCTTTACTTCCCAGCACTCGTGTTCACCCTCCCCCTCTAGAATTATTACAACATCAGTTATGCCAATTCAGCTGCAGCCTGCAGCCATACCTTAAAATAAATTATCTGTGGTGTTTCTTATTCTTGGTCTTTAGTTAGTTAGTTAGTTATTATTTAGCTACTAAAACCACACAGAGACAAAAAGAATGAAGCAGCACTTTCAGTTGTGTTTGACAGGTTGGTAACACGGCAGCAGGGTCTGAGTCTAATGGGGAAATAACAAAGGCTGAGTTACCAGGAGCAAAGAGGTAGGATAACTGAAGAATGGGAGCATTGAGAAGGGAGTGTGGAAAGGTGAGGAAAGCAGGTGTTGGTCTCTGACGAGTGGGTAAGTGAAAATGTCCTGCACGTGTAGCAAGGAGGAACGAGAGCAGCAGTAACTCGTTTCAGTAATGACAGCTGCTTGGATGCTATCACGGGTGAAGCCAGGGTGCAAATTGGGGTGGGGGGGGGGAAGTCTTTTTATCACCCTGCCTTAGGGCACAAGTTTTTTGAGATGCTGTTGCTGGATCTGGTGTCCTTTAGAGCACTGTCATGGCTTGGCAGGCAAAAGGCCAGGGGCAAACCAGAGTCCTCAGGCTCTTTCAAGTGCAAGTCCTCTTTAGCTCTTTACTACTGTTTGCCATGCTGGGGAGGGAGGCTCATCCCAGAACACTGCCAAACACAGCACATTTCAGTTAGCAAAGGTGTGATACTCAGTTCTGCTTCTTCTCTCCAAATTCTCCTGTGCAAAGGCTGTAATCTCCGATGCTGCTTTCCACAAGATTTGGTGATAATTGTTAGTAACCCCAAAAAACGAGGCATTGAATTCACTGTTGTGCAAGACCTACAGGTAAGGGAGGGACCTGTGGAGTAAGGAAGCAGCAGCAGAAAGGCTGACTGTGCACAGACAAGCATAGCCTGAGTGCTGGAGGGAGCTGATCTCCTCTCTGTTTCTGTGCAGCCCCTCCAGGGGATATGGTGCTTATTTCTTCGTGATTGCTTACTGGAAAAAAATTGTCAAAGATGGAAGGAGAGTGGCAAAATCTGTTGCAATGCTGGAGGTATTCATTTATGAGAGAAGATTAAAATACGTGTGGCTCAGATAAATGTTGACTGAGACTGGAGCAGAACAGAAAAATGTAACGTTGTTTAAATACTTAAGGTGTATTTGCACCAAAAAAAGAAGACAAATTTCTCAACACCATGCCAGATCTTTAGCCATAACTAATAGAGTGAAGTTTGGAGGAAGAAAATCTTGTTTATCTCCAGGTGACTGTCAGAAACATGTTCTTATGCGTGACACATACCTTTCCTTCCCACCAAACTCTGAAGCAAAAATTAATGGAACATTGTGGCACTTCCATACTATTCTGTTCTCCTTAATGGTATGTTATATGTTTCCCACTGGGCTTTGACTTACCTCTTTTGACTGTGTGCTCTTTTGGAGAGAGGAGTGCTCTTACAAGTGGTACTAGAGTTGATCCCCCTGATCCTGATCAAGGCCCTTTAGGTTATACCGTGGCCCATAAATAAGTAATAATGGTAATGATAGCATGAGATATATTTGGCTGTGGAATGGCTTCCCAAGGAGAGTAGCGAGAGGCTGATTGTTAGCAACAAATGTGAGGAAGCACACTGTAGGGAGCAGTTCTGTCAGCAGGGAGAGGGCTGGATGATCTAATAAGTCTTTTCCCTCTCTAGGTTATGATTCTGTGAATACTGCCTTGGAGAGCTCTCTAAAAGTCTCTGATAGTGTAAGCTCTCTATTAAGTGGGTGTGGGTTTTACAGCACTCCAGGAGGCTCTTGCTGAGGACACTGTATAAATATATTCTGTTTTACATTGTATGATATATTTTAAAGAAAAGGCTCAGATCTTTTTTTAATTGCTTTGAAATATTCTGCAGTCTGATCTTTTTCTCTAAGAGTTAAGAAACTCTGAAATGCTTTTGGAAGATACAGACCTGTTGCAGGTGAAAAGCATGTCTCCACCTGGAGCTGGTTTAAATACATATATAGCACTGTTAAATTTGCCTCTTCCTGTATTCCACAGTGAAGTATCTGCTCTGAGTTCTAGCCTGCTTGAAAGTAAAATGGGAATCTCAGGCTGTCACAGTCCCTTTCTCTCATTCTCAATTGAATCTTGTTCCTTCTCTTGATGTTTCAGCCTCGTGAATTGCCCTTCACTGTGTTGGTTTTTTTTTCTGTTTTGGTGTCTTGACATTCAGTACGTGGGAATATCCCCCCAGGGTGTGTTTTGGTCACTGAAGGTGCAGCTCACACGTGAAAGACAAGCTCCCTTATCTCAATGCGTGGCCTTCTGGGGGGAATGACTGCAAAGTCAGCTTCTCTTTCTCAGCTTTCATTTCCTACCCAACTAGCCTCTAATGTTCACTGACATATTCATCTCAGGTTTCCTGGGGCAAATATCCTGCTGATTAAAACTTGGATTATTCTCACGGAGCAGGGAGTGGGGAAGAATGAATCTGAGGTATCAGCTAAGGCCTATGCATTTTCAAAAGGCTTTTGCCAAGGTTCCACACCAAAAGTTGTTAAAGAAATCAAGTTTCTCTAGGACTGGAGGACAGTTCCTTCTAGGGGTTTACTGGTGGTTAAATGATAGCAAGCAAAGTGACTTAATGTTAATTTTTTAGAGTTAGCAGAGGGATCCCCCAGGAGCTCACTGGACTGGTTCTTCATCAGTGACCTGGAGTGAGAAGTGAACAGCAAAATCTCCTGGGTGACCTACTAAATTTGTGTGTGATACTAATTCTTTCATATAGTCCAATGATATGTCCGTAGCAAACAACTCCAAAAAGGCATCAAAACTGAGTGAGTGAAACTGTAATTTATCTGGGGAAGAGTCATCAACACCATGCCTACATGATATTGAACTCAGAGAGGTGGTGAGGGTTTGTGGAGTTCAAAGCTCAGTGGAATTTCTCAACAACTTGTGGATACATAGGTCTTACTCTACCCATGTTTTGATTCCAGTTGGTCTTTGCCTCTCAGGAAGGATGTAGTGGAGGCTATGAATGGTACACAAACAATTCATTTGATCAGCAAGATAAAGCAGTTGCCATTTAAGGAGAGACCAAGAAACAGTGACTTTGGATAGGAAAAGACTGAAAAAATGATCAGGGGTACAAAACTGTGAAGGTGGTGGATGAGTTGAATGTGCAACTGTTTTTTACCAGATTCCACCACATGAAAGAGACTAACTGCAGTCAATCCTTAAAAAGAGCACTTGGCAACACTAGCAAGATATTAAAACAGAAAACAAAAGTATGTCTGTCAATAGCAGTGAACTTCCTGAGCTTGCTGTCGCTGGATGTTGTGGAAGCTGCAGGTTGAAAAAACAATTAGGCAAATTTATGGGCAGTAGGTTGGTACATGGGTCTTGAAAGGACAAACCATGGAGATAATCTCTCATCAAAATCACATTATGTTGTAATTTTGGATGCCAGAATAAAGATGGCAGAAAGTGCTAAGGACCCTTTAATGTGGGTTGAGTTCTTCCGTTCACCTGTAGAGCTTGGGTTAGCTTGGGTGTGGGTGATTAGCTGTTTCTTCCAGGTAACCCCAGGATGTATCACTAGTGTGGTGTCTTCAGGTTTCAGGTACTTTGACTGCTCGGGCCGTTTCTTATGTGCATCTGTTTTTTCTCTGCTTTTATTTGCCCTGTTTGTTCCAGTCAAACAGCGATTTGATATTTGCTCTATCATAACAATAAACTGTTTAATTTTCTGTAAAATGGGTCTGTTCCCTACCCCTTGAATGTGTTTTTAGCTGTATTTAGCATTTGTAAAGTGCTCAGGGGCAGGTGGTGTTTTATGAATACAAAATAGTGTTAGGCTTTGTACTTAGGCACAATACTGTACTGTAATTCAAAGGCAATTCATGTAACATTAGTAAATCACTTTGAACTTTATGTTGAAAATATAAGCAGTAGTATAAAAATAAACCTTTTTATTTCCTCTGGTATATACAGTTAAATAAAGTAAGCCTATACAGCTACAAAACAGTATTGCCAGTATGCTTTGCTGAAATGCCGTCACCTTGCAAAGAGACATTCCATGTGTTTTCTACATGTTTATGGTTGAAGAATAAATTTTCAGAGACTGTAAATGAAAAGATGTCTCTAAATATAGTGATCAAATAATATCTGACACAGCTTGTTTAAAGAAATATATATATATTTTACTGCCAGAGTATTTATGACTCTAATAAGTTTAGTTATTTTGCCTCATAAGGAGATTCCTGCTCTTCCAAATATCAAACTTGTTGAAATTGTGCTGGTTTTCTTCAGGAAGGAACAAATGATATTATTAGCTAAATGGGACTGCATGATATGAAAATACAATAGTGTAGTTTAAAAATTGGACACCGTGTAAGAAATATAATATATTTTACCAGCAGTGGGAAACAGACAAACATTAAAAATCCATTGGCATATCCCAAATGTCTAAATAAATAAACATCACTGTTCAGCCAATTGAGGCAAGTAGGCTTTGTGGTTACCTTCAAGAGCACTGTTCTTTCTGATATCCTGCAGTTATGAGTTCTGTGCGTCACTCTTGCATAATCTGACAATTTTTTTGGTACTGTGCATTGTGGGGCTGTCTGAGCTCTGATTGCCCTCTAGGTTTTATCAGAAGGAATACCAAGTGGTTACAGGTGATTTCTCACCAACCTTGCTGGGCATAAGTGGTCTTATGGTTCCCAGAGTATCAGCCATATTTGTGTGTTCAGCAAAAAAATGTGAAAGCCTTGCTTCCCATTCAGTGTGGAAATGTGGGACAAAGTAAGATGCACCTGTAGGTGTTCAGAGAGCTGGATTTCTGCTGCATGAGCAGTGAAAAAAAAAACCCACTGTGGAAAGAGAGATTTGGGTCTGTGCCATCTTGTGTTTATTTTTGTTTTCGTTTTTTAAATGTGAATGCTTAATGATCTGTTCTGAATCATAATGGTTTATGATGCTTCCTGTTATCTTAGTGATAGACTACAAAACTCTTTTTACATTAAGAGTTTATAAACTCTACTACATACATACTTAATTAAGAGCCAATGCTGCAAGTTTCTAATAAAATTTCCAAAAGGGTTTTAGTGGCTGAGGAGACAAATTTCTAGCAGCCTGTTTTAGTAGTACGGAAGAGGTGAAGGGAATGCTGTCACAGCACTGTGCAGTGCCTGACCAGTTCTGACCCAGCTGTACCAGCGTGGTCCCAGTGGTACCAACCTCTCAGATTGGGCATCTCTGTGCTGCTCTCTGAGCTGCATTTGGAGTTTTATGTTCTACAATAAAAGCAAAGGTGAAACTTCTTCATTTCAAGAGTTTCAAAGCTTACCTTAATAGGGAGAGTAGGTCTCCCTACTCTCGTCTTTATCCTCTTGCCCATGGCCCTGCCTTCCTTCTGCTTTGTACACTGATTCTTAGTGTTCCCTCTCCTGATGAATAATTTGGAGACTTTATAAGATTACTTTCACCAGACTTTATCTGTCTAAATAGTTAGGCTTCTGTGCACAATTCAAACTTGTAGACCTTACAAATTTTCTTCTCCCATGATGAAACATGCAGACTTTCAAGCTCATTAAAGTTAGATGAAAAAGTTTACGTGGGGGAAGTGTCAAAAAAAGAGATTATTTTCCAGTCTGTTGCTGATATGCTGTGAGAGACTGGACTGTTAATGATTAATGACTCAAAACATTTGCCCGTTTGTGGAGGCGCCAGGGTGCTTTGCGGAGGCCAGGTTTGCATCCCTCGAGGGAGGAGGGGAGTTTTTGGGTGTGTATATGCTAGTCTGCATGAGACAGAGGAGGTGAACTATCACAGCCTGGCTCCTGCAAGGCAAGATGGTGCTTCTTGCTATGCTAAATGCTCTTCCTTACGTAACTCCCTCAGTTGTTAAACTGCCCCCTTCCCCCCAGGGAAGATCTGATGGGGCATTATCAGCTCGACTGAGAGGCAGCTGATGAGGGATCATAAACTATCAAAACCCCCTGAAGTGTCCCCAGACTCATTTCTGGGGCCTTCCACCAGAGGAATGAAAGCTCCCCCCCACTCAGGGAAAATACCTGGGCATTCCCACCGAGCCTGAGTATATTTTAACCCATTGGACTGTGTGACATTTCATTCTAATCCACTCCAAGGGATGCATTAACAGGAACCTGGGTTACTCTCCCTTTGCTCATTGGCCTTGCAGCACACAGGCAAATGTACCAAAAAAGTGAGGACAGCCTGAATTATCGCCATCCTTAAAGAGACAGTTGCCTGTGCCATCTTCCTTCTGTTGGGAGGGCAAAATCTATCCAAGAAAAATGTGTGTAAGCACCAGCACTGGGACATTTGGTTGCTTGGTTGAACATTCTATACGTGTGGAATTTCTGTATGTGGCTTAATGTACAGTGTTGGTACTTGCGCAGAATGTTTGGGATTTTTTTCTCCTCGGGAAGCAGGAACAATACAAGGGGACCCGTGGCCATTAGTTTGCTTAAAAAGAGCATTCACTATTCACAAGCCAAGTTTGCCAAATCAGTTTTCCTGATTGAAATGTTCTGACTCTTGGGTGGCTGATCCTGTAGCTTTGACTTCACTGAAGCTATTAAGTGTTATATCAATAAAAATAAAAATAATAATAATAATAATAATAATAATAATGAAGCCTGTTTTTACTTACGTTTTTATTCAAGTCATGCGAAGGATACGTACCCTAGTTTTAGAGAAAGTTGCATTTCAGGATTCGAGCATTCTGACTGTGTTTCTTTAAATATTACGATACAAATAAATGGTGAGAAAATTGTCTTTGCAAGTTTCAAACCATTCTGTTGCCTCCAGCCAGATGTTGTCTGATGTTACTTAGACAAACCAGGGCAAACCATTATCCTGGGATTAAACACTAAATACCTGCAAGGAGCATTCTCTTTATCAGATAGCGCTCTGTTAGCAGAGTTCATTCACTTTATTGCATATATAACTGTGGTGTCAAATAGACTGATTTACAACACCTGGTCTTTTACATAATCTTTGCTATTTGCTGCGCTTGTAATCTGCCAAATCATTTAGCCTTCCTGATAGCAGAAATGCTGTAAAACTTAGATAAACTTGCAGAAGAAATGAACTCGAAGGTACTGCTGAAATCTAGGGCCTGCACATTTGCTGTAAATGCAGTGCTGGTTTGGTTTCCCCTGCTTAATCTGTGATTGAATGTGGCTGCTGGAGAAATTGAAATTTTATGATAGCACTACCGTCAGAGGAGATAAGCATTTGTATGCTAGACTAGATTAATCTCAAAAGAAGTTTTAGGTGTGGCTAATGAAAGCAGTGTATGTGTTAACTGGGTTTCTTTGGGGTTCAAACCATATGTGTGTATCTATATAGAGTCTAGTCCTAAACTTTTTCCGTGTGAAAAGTCTCATATATCTGTGTGCTCATTCTTGCTATCAGTGCAGTTTATTCCATTTTGTGTTGGAGATATCTTTAAGGAGTTTCAGTTTTTAAAGGGTACTTCCTGAATACTAGTACCAACAACAGATTTCTCTAAAATGATCTGGTTTGGCTACCCAAAACTCCATGTCCTTCTGAACTTTTTGGTTCGGGTGACTGAAAGACATCACATTTGCATAAGGTTAGCCACAAACAAGATCCAATTGAAACAAAAGTTGTATTTTTTTCATTTTGAGTCACTAATTTTTTGCTACTTAGATAATAGAAAGGCATGTAGACGAGCTTAAAATGTGGAAAAGAAATTTGCAAATTGCTTTTTTGATTGTTAGGGAGATTCAAGCTAGCACATCTGTAGGAAAATAAAATAATCTGTAGTCAAACAGAGGAGAGAGCCCTGTGAGGCAGTAGTGTCACGTCAGACTGTGTTAGAAATGATGCTGACCATCAGATTGGAAGAAATAATAAAAATTGAAGGAAAACAGTCACCATTACCATCAGTATTGACACATCAGTACCGCTGCTAACTCCTTTGAGCTGAGGGAGTCGTTCTGTGTCTCAGACATAACAGTGAGTTACTTTATAATGGACAAAGTTACTTGTCGTGTCAAGCACTGGATTGGCTTCCCAGGGAGGTGGTGGAGTCACCATCCCTGGTGGCTTTCAAGAAATGACTGAAGGTGGCACTTGGTGCTCTGGTCTGGTTGGCAGGGCAATGACCAGTCAAAGGTTGGACTCGATGGCCTTGGAGGTCTTTTGCAGTCTTAAATGATGCTGTGGCAATGTTCTGATGACAGATGGGACATAGCACTTACTTGTGGAGATAAAAAAGGGTGTTTTTCATGGTGTGGCTAGTTCGGGGAAGGAAAACCTTTTACCTGCTGCTGCTGCACAAGGCAGCTGGACAGTGCAGGTGGGGGTCTGCCTTAAGGAAGTACACTGGCCACTGCTAATCTCTCACATCCATAAACTGTTGTAAACATTTGTTCTTGAGAATTTTTCATCCTATCTGAGTTGAGAAACCTCCCCCAGCTGTCTTAGGTGTTTAGTTTTTCTAGGTTCCTATGGTCATGAAAGGAGAATCAGAGGCTTTTCTCAAAGCAGAGAACAGCTTGAGATGTTTCTTCATGCTATGGATTAACTCTTTTTGCTTACAAGAGAGGTACCCTGTGGATCCAATCCCCTGTGCTTATAGTTTCATTTGGGTAAATAATGTGAATAATGTTCTGTGCATGAAAATCTTTGAATGTGTGAATTACTTCTGGGCTGGGAACATCAGGTAAGTTGATGCTAACAACACTATGGAACAAAGGGGACTTTTGGGTAAAACTCTGGAGCGATATTTCTTACATATCACTGAGAGATCACTGGAGAACAGTCTCCCTGGGGAAGCAGTGGAAATGGTATTGTTTAAGACATTTAAAATTGGACAGGAGGAAATATATTGTAATGATCAATCCTGTGCTGGTATTTAGATCAGGTCTTGTCTCCTGTGAATATTAATAGAAAGTGCCTGTCTGAAGTACCTGCCATTATTCAGTGCGCATTACCAGATAACATTGGCATGCCACCTTCCCCCATGCCTGCACTTGCTCTTAAAGGACAGCCTGAGTGATGCTTAGCACCTTTGCCTTTTCTCTTGGTGCCTCAAGTGTTGATTTTGTATTGCCTTGCTTAGATTCTGTTCCTTCAGTGCTTCCACCAGACAGACTCCATATAGTACACAGAGATTTACAGGAAGCACATGTAGTTTGTGGCAATAATAATAAAGTCTCCTGCTGTTTTCAAATCCCTGAGAAACTAAATCAAGTGTAGAGGTCTATTCAAGAAAAAAAAAGTGCAGCATGTGTATAAGTCACTTTACCATTACTGGCGTGGGTCTGCCTTGTACCTGTTTGGTGTATTTGGCTGTCATCTCTTTGAGGTCTGTGTTTAGTCTCCAGAGTGCGACTAAGACATTACACACCTCAAATGGAAAAACTGATGAAACAGCCTAAAATAGCCTGAGCACCCATGCTTTGCTTGCCTCTTTTTCAGTACCTCTGTGTTGTCATTACTGGCAGGAGTCCATACAGCAAAATTCGTTGTGTGCCGGTGGCCCCTGTCAGACAAATCTAGGTCTAGTCTGATTTATGGAGGCAGGAAAACTGAATTCAATTCTTGCATGGTGCTGTGATCCTCATGCAGCCACCTTTTCTCTCTGTGTTTCTGTAGGTACGAAGCCTCTCTCCTTGACCTGGTGGAAGCTGTGAACCCAATATCAGCCCCGGGACACCTCTGCCGAGAACCTTGTGACAGGAACAACGCACACACGCCCTGCTGTGTGAGCCATAGGCTGTCCTCGTCTTGGTGCCAGACCCCCTGCAGCCCCAGGAGCAGAGCAGATGAGCTGGAGGAGAGCCGGCTCCTCGAGGAGATCTTCTTCATTTGACACAACTCCTTGGTCTACAGCCACTCTTAAATTATGCGAGCGATCACTGCTTGTTTTCCGTCTTCTAAAACATAGCTAATTAGCATCCAGGTTCGTTTTGGATTTAGTAATCATGATGCAAGTATATTGTTGATATAGGCCAATCAGAAAGTGTTAACTTTTTTTCCTAAACCTTTCATGTGCCAAGTAATCAATTTAAAATAGCAATTTTTAATCTACAACATTTTCTAATAGATTGAAGTCACAGTTTTGCCAGCCTTATATCGGAAGTATATTTCATTATCGATTTTTTTGGCTCTAAAGCAGTTTGCAAGAACTGCCTAACATTCAAGAACCAGCATGTTCAAAGTAGATTATTTTCTAATTAAACAAGTCTGTTTAAAACCTGGCATATTATAAATGTACAAGCACTTTAGTACTTTTTCACTGATTTTATGATCTACTTTTTCCTTCAACATTCTGATATTTAACACGCTGAGTTTTTAGGGGATATATCGTAAGCTCAACTCTACAGTGTCTGATAATGTTAATAGATGATGTTGCAGGTTGATGTACTAGGCACAGGTTTGAATTATATTCCTCTTTAAATCAGTGCTATTTGACAGAGTTTATGTGCTGGGTAACGTAACCCTGAAATAGCAGAACAGAGTCAGACATTGTAGAGATCCAAAACCTATTTGATGTACTTTTCAAGATGAAATACACAGTAGTGCTAGTATAAGAGCAGTCTTAAGACATTTTCACTAACTTGCACCATTTTGATCCTGCATCCAGGCTCCATTGTAAATAAGACAAATCAGTAATTATTTCCACTAGCAGCTCGCAATGCACACTTTCCTGCCAGCTTTAATTATTCATGCTGTATCTATTTCAGTTTATTTAAATGCATTTCCATCTACTGCATGTACTTGGTTATTTAAAGAAATGTGCCGAATTGGTAAAAATGACTGCACGTTACAGGATTAATGGTCATTTTCTCCACAATGCAGTGTTCATATTTTATTGTAACAGTAGCCACCGGCATGTGTTCTTAGAAATATGAGACTAAAATACTCATTTTGCACAGTAAAATTGCAGCGAGGGAAAGGTAGAATTGATCCAGTACGGGCAAGTTCTAGGCCATTTGCTCCCAAACACCACTTCATGGGCCAGTACTGCTTTTCAGACAGTCTCTTTAGGCAACCCTGCTTATCTTAATGGCTGAGTTGAGTTGCTGTACCAATGCTTGGGGTATGGCTGCTGCCTGCCTCCCCACACTGCTCCTGTGCAGTGTGTGATGCTCTGCGAGGTGGATCTCAGACAAGAGCACCACAGCCCCTGGCAGCACCGTGCTCCTCTGTCAGTGAAACAAAAGGAGAGTGAAGGGGAAGAAGAACCTCAGGTTACTCTGGGCTGCTTCATTCAGGCCCAGTCTTAATCACAAATTAGGTGATATCCTTTCTGTGCATTCCAGCTGAATTTTAAAAGCTGCTTGGAGGAGTTTAAAGGAGGGAAGCAGCATTGCTGGACCAGAAAATTACTACTGTGGAAAGTCCTTGCATGGTCTGTCCTGCTTTTAGTGAAGGGTTACAGTTTTTTGGAATATGTCCATCTGCTGTTCAGTGTTCCTCTTGTTCTGCTCCCTGAGCCTGTGAAGGCCTGGGTTTCTGCTTAGAGCCCCAAAGATGTATTCAGTGCCCTGGCCCAAGCAGAGCAGGTGGGGATGTAAGTTTTCTCATTCTGTTGGCTGAGTAGTCTGCTGCTTGAAGAGGGCAGGAAAAGGGAGGAGAAAGAAGAGGAGAATGTACAAGGACCAGCAGGAAACTTGGGGATAACTGTCACATAGATCTTAGGGTTTGGGGTTGTTTTATGGTGTTTTTGTTAGCTTTGTTGGTGTTTTAAGTGTTGGCATTTATAGAGAAACAGTTCTCTGATTTCAGTCCAATTGCTTCTCATCTCTTTTCCAGTTTGACTGAAACTTTAATTGCCTTTTCTAATAAATGCTAACTGACCTTTCAAAACAGCAAAAAATACATGTATATTTCTTGAAAGGTGCCTTTGTGTACCCAGTTGAGAGCACTCCATGGGAGCATTCTGTTCTTTGATTCTTTTGTGGGTGCCAATATTTAACTGCTTTAGGATTCCTTGTGATCACTTAGTCCATAAAAAATTCTAATTCTGAAGGTGACTTTCGGCTTGAATCTGTATTTTTTGGTTGTAGCTCTTTTTAAAAGGACATTTTCAGGGTTGTGGGCTCTATGCTCAAGGTGCTGTCCCTCAGATCTAGACAGGGGGCACACCTTTGTGAAGCAAAGTTTTCTAGTGTAAAGATGGTTGAAACGCCTGATGGGTGAAGAGCTGTATGCTTTAACTCTCTATGAGATGTGGACAAAAGAAACAAAAGCTATTAATTCCACAGACCCTGTGGAAAATAATTTTTTATAATGCTGGCTCTTGCTCTAGTTATCAGCAGTACATTAGGAATAGTGTTTAGCAGTCAGTGCAAGCAAAGATATTTTGCCATGAGGCACTACAAAGTTGAAGTTATTAAAACATTTATAGCCTTAGAAAAAAAAAATCAATGATTGTCAAATAGGAAAGGACAAAATCAGTAGTTGGTACTGGGAGGGGAATTGTTTTCCATCTGCTAAAACAGTAGAGGAAATGCAAAACTTAAACTAGCAAAAGCAATGACGTGACAGTGTCCTTTTAAGTTTGAGCTTCTATATTGGGAGCTGCTGCTGGGGAGTTGGTCCAGCCTTGGACTGTTTGTCCAGAGTGTTCCCAGTGAATATCCTTCAGCTATACATCAGGCTGTGTTTTACATGAGGCTTTGTGGAGTAACATGACTGCTGCTAAGGCTCCTACCCATGCCTTCAGTTTTGTGTCCTTCCCATGTGGTTCGTGCACACACACTTGCTGGCTGTTTGTGTAGTTACTGCTTTTGTGCACCTTGCACATCACAGACCTGTAATAATCACACCCTTTTCATTTCTAGCCTCTCCAGTCTTGCTGTTGAATCCCGTCTTGAGCACGTGTTTATATGTGTATGTGAGGTCTTAACCTAATAAATTATCTGGGGGTTTAATTTATTCTTCCAGACTTTTATTTGGCTTATCTTCTGATTTTTTCTAGCTCAAATGTCAATACTGCCATTGACAATGTGTTCCACTTCCCACATCATCACATCATATATGTTGTGAGTCTCCAGTTTGCCAAGATACATGAAAAACTTGTCTTAAGCTTTCTCTTCCTCTCCAGGACATGGGTCTTGCTGTGAGAAGGAGCAAGGCCTCCTTTGGAGCATGAAGTAGGGGGGAGGTCTCAAAATACGAAGGAGAAGAGAATTGGTGAGCCAGCACCATGCTTTGGGACTAAAAAGTGAATTAAAGAGTAAGGAAGAAAGGCTGGAGGTGAAGTCAAGAAAGGACAAAGATGCAAGGCAGAGAACTGTACCAAAGGATGACCAAAGGTGGAGATGAAGTGGGAGTGAGCCAGAGGGAAGGGATGAGTTGTTAAACTATAATAAGCTGACGAAGGAGAACTGTGTGCTTGTATCTTAAAGTGAGAGAAATGTCTTCAAACACCGATTCCCATAAGAGCCTTATGACTCCACACCCTTTTCCAAATCATGTTCCTGCATTTGGGGAACTACTGTCCAAGGGATGCTTGGCAAATGAGGGAAAGAAGGAAATTACCTTGACCTACCTTTAGCCTCTCCCCTTTAGAGCAGCTGGACAGAGAGGCCAGAGCACATGGAGAGGAATCGTGCTGAACCCGGGTATAACCCAGGGCATGGACTGAATTTAATTGCTAGCAAGGGATGGTGACTTAGATGACTGAAGAATGTGAGACTGGACATAGCAAGAATCAGAATAAACAAAATTTGCAGTGATCCAATGAGCTGTGGAGGTTTGGTGTTAAGGAGGGAGAGAAAGGGGCTTAGCTGCACTTCAGAGAGATTGAGCCTGAGATATCCAAAAGACAGTCCTTGAAAGTACACGTGAGCCTGGAGTCAAACTCCAAAAGCTGCAGGAGAGATTTTCTCAAATACGACCTCCAGGCTGTGTTTGAATTTGTGCCATCTGTGGGGGAGAGAGTACAGCCTGGTTAGTGAGAAACCTCCTTTTTCACTGTTACTAAATTTATGAAATTGTGTGCTAATTAGTGTATGATTTATAAATTTACATAACTGCATGCTACATAAGACAACACAGAATATTGAATGAGGTGATTTAAACCAGCAGAAGCAAGGAAGTCTGCTCTGACTGGTGGCTTTCCTCTGGAAAATGCCTCTCCCGATCCAGAGCTGCTCCCTGCATTATTTGAAGCCTTGTCTGCTCACAGCAACAATAAATGTTTTACAATATTGTGACTCTGTGTAGCTCAGAGACAACTACCTTGAGCATCTCTGGCATGGCTGTGTAGCAGAACTTCCATGGTGATCCCTGACAAGGGTGTTTGAAAGCAGAATTCATCTAAAAAAGAGCAAGAAACCCAACTGGGCCTGGGCAGTGTTGGTGCTCGAGGACTCCCACATTTGTTAACGTGGTGGAAGAGCATCCCAGCTGCAGGAAAAGGATGGGCTGGGAGGGAACTGGATTTGTTTCCTAGCTCTGGGAAACCACTTTGCCTCCCCCACAGCTTGCTGTGGGTTCTGTGCTGAGCTGTGTTTAGTGCCACATCTCAGAGGGGCTGTGACTTATATTAGTGCCCACAGCAGAAGGCGCTGGAGGTATCCACCAGCAGTTTGTGAACTGTAATCTGTGAGAGCAAAAGCATATGGGCCAGACATTCCTGTTGAACAGAAGCTGAAGCTCTCAGACTTCATGTATTTTGAGGCTTAAAGGAGTAATTTCAGGTGTTGGGGAGCTAAACTGGAGACACTCAGATGTCATTGAGAGGTGAAGTCCTGACATACATGAGGTAAGAGATGCCCAGGTGATCCCAGCAGACAAACTAATCCATGAGCTGCAGTGAGGGCCTAGTTTCCCTAATTCAGGAGTCATCCTGAGCATGTAAAACAATTTTCACTGAGAGCATTCAATAGCCAGTCTGAGTTCATTCTTTCTGGTCTCCTGTCTACAGACAAGAGGAAAGTGAAAAGCTGAAAAAAGTTATTTTTCCTGGTTGCTTACTGGCAACTGTGGTAAAACCTTGAACCACGGGTTTGATTAAAGTGCTGGCCCAAACACAAAGTGTTGAGTACTGTGAGCATTAGGAACAGTGTGGGAACTCCTCTCCTCTGCTAGACCTGATAATGAAGGAAAGGACAAGATGGATTCACAGACACAAAATCTAGTGCATTCTCGAATTAGAGTTGGCTGCGAGGAAGTTGCATTGAAATTTTAAAAGTGCCTTGTCAAAATCTTCCAGCATGCAATTATTCTTGCTGCTACAAAACTGCCTTATTTTGAGACTGAGCTTATCTACCTTGAATTTCCAGCTGCTGGACTTTGTTGTGCTTCTGGAAGCAGGATTACAAAGTTGCCATGTTGCCAGACTGTGAGTACCCCAAAGGCAGTGATAAATTGCTGGTCCAGCCTTCTCTTTGTTGAGATGGCATCCTTTATGCCTTGTGTCCTAATGTCTTTTCCAGCCCCTAGATGATTTGGAGGGTGTTTCTGGACTTTCTCTAGCATTTATGCATCTCAAAGGGTTTACACTAGAGCAGGATACGAAGTTCCAGTGCTGCTAATGTGAAATGGTGGCAGTGTGGCCTCACTTCTGCACAGCCTTTCCTTTTTGCCAATTTTAGGAGCCTTTTTTTTGGGGGGCTGGGGGCTGCTGGGTACCTGGCCTGGTTGCACTTCAGATCATGGTTCTGTTTCTTGAAACAGAAATTCTGTAAGAAGTGAAACTGGGAGACCCTGCTGAATTTAGGATAGTTGAGAAGGAAAGAATAATGTGAAGTAGAAATAGCAAGCAGGAAGGAAAGAGGTTGCAGGACTCAGTTTGGGATGGAGCACGAACTTGTGGGTGCAGTACCTGTGAACTCAAACACCTTGAAAACAATCTGCCAGACACATTCTTGATGGGATGGGGGAGACCCAGACAACACAAACTCTGAGAAGGAGAAGAGTGAACAAAGCACAAGGCGGTGATAGCAACAAAAAAAGACGAGAAGACTTTTGAGCTGCAGGTGAGGAGGCGATGACATCTCTGAATTGGAGAGGAAATGGCTCCTTGTCAGTGGAGCTGGTGCCCCTCTATTTGCACTCATGCCTTTTGCACAGGGATCTCATTACCAGAGAGTTTACTGGCAGATTGGAGAGATCTCAGTGAGGAGTAATAAAAATGATCAGGGACTGCTATAATTGACATAATGAGGAAACAAGATGAGAAGAGTCAGATATTTATAGCATGGGTGAGAGAGACAATTAAAAGGTGGGGTGGGAGATGGACTGGATGACCTGAAAGCCTTGTCTGCTTCTAATAACTCCTTGTCGTCTGCTGAACAGAGGACTTGAATTTACCGAGGCTGTCAATCTGACTCTTAACAGCCCTAACTTCCCCTGTTGAAAAGCTCAGGTGGGTGTACTCTGGCTGTATTGGCACTGTCAGAATGTCACCGGTACTGTACTTTGTTTAAAAAAGTAGTCATCACCCATGTTGTGGAAAAAAATTGACATGCTGACAGTAAAGGGAAAAAAATTAGGCCTTCATAAAGTAAAAAGCTGTAGAAGACCTTGCTGAGGGAAGGGCTGCCTGGGAAGGGCTGCCTGGTTGTTCAGCTGATGATGCCAAGCTCTTCCTGTTGCCTGCAGGGTGGCCTATGGAGAAGGAAGGTCCATGGGGAGGGAGAAAATGTAAGAATTTTTCTCTGTGAGCTGGCACCCAGCTGTGCACACAGCTGAGCAAAACCACTGCTCCCCAGGACACACAGATGTGCACAGACTGTTGTCCCCAACAGCTGCTGAGCTCCACAGACAGCTCTTACAGCAAGTTCTGGGCCAGGCAAAAACCTGCCCAGTCCCACTGATGGCTAAGGCCACATGTGGGGTTTCACTTCCTTTCCTACCTCATTCATGTATATTCCTGCCCAGGGGCCAGGGTCAGTGTCCAGGCAGTTTTTTGGAGCCCCAGGTTGGCTCTAGACTTGGGACACTGCAGCAGGATTGGAGGCAGCCAAGCTGGAGACATCTCAGCTCCTGGGCTGCAGTCAAATTAAAACGCTGCTATGGAAAGCAACGGGGCTGTGTGTGTTGGAGGCACTTTTGGGAAATATCAGAGCAGTGCTTGTTGAGTCTGGTGGTGGAGTAGCCGCTCTGTTTTAATGATACCTGTGTGCAAAGGCCACAGCTGCTGTCATCCGTTTCACATTAGTCTGACTTTCACAGAGCAGACATAGCCTAGGGTGGTGGAAAGGAGAGAAAGGTGACCAAAAAAAAGAAAGAAAAAAAAGCCATTCATTTTTCACCACTTTTCCGGTCCCTCTGAGCTGTGATACCAGTCTCTGGCTGAGAAACAGTAATCTTATCCAGCATACTGTTGATTTAAGCCTCTTGGATTTATATAACTTTGGAAATGGTAAACTATATTAATTTGCTGTGTTTTCAAGGGAAAGTTATTTATTGAGAGACATTTTTAACTCAAGTGCCAGGAGCCTTAAATCATTATAATAAATTCATGCTATTCAGAGTTTCTTACATTGTAATAAATTTGTTTTAAACATGAATGAGGAGATCCATGATTTCTTTAATATACTGTTATGTATTTCCTTTCAAAATGACACAGCTCACTATATCAAGTGGGAGAATAATAGTGAGAGATTTACAGTACTTAAGAATAACACAGCCTGGGAATGTGACATGTGAACCAACATGGGGCAGGGGGGCTGGAAGGTGCAGGGAGCCCACCACTGCTCGCAGTGGCCCTGCTGAGGGTTAAACAGCAGCAACGGGTCAAGATCAGTGAGTGAAACCCACAGCTTCGTGGGAGGCTCCCTGCAGGGTGGGAATCACAACATGGCCTTGTATTTGCTTCCCCTTTTAATGTGCAACGTGCCATCAAAGCACCTGAAAGGTGACAAGGACCATCTGACCTGGGAGGGTGACTGCCCGACAGCTGCTGGACTGGGATGTGACCTGAGCCAGAGGTTTGCTTCCTCCCTTTTCCCAGGGACTCATCCCTTCTGGCTGTGCTGGTGTGTGGGGAGCAGACCCCTCAGCGGTGGCCAGTGGCCCTGGAGTGCAGTGAGGAAATAGCAGGTAAGCACTCAGATAAATTTCAGTCTCTGTTCTTAATCCCTGACCCCCCATTAAACCCCTGCTGACCCTTTCCCTCACTGTTACACACATGGACAGCTGTGAGCACAGAACAATAAAACTTGCAGCTGGCTTTACATCAAGTCCTCCCAGCTTCACAGGGAGGAGGAGCTGGCACAGACACAGCCTCGGTGGCGTCAGCATCCGAGGGCTGAGACAAACCCACTTTGGCAGTGCAGTCCTGGCTTTTTTGGGAAGCAGAGCCCCTGTGCCCCATGTAACATCTGCTGAACTTGTGTCCCAGCTTCATCTCATCATGCAGTGCTGCAGGAACGAGGTCTCGTGTTTGTGATGACCTTGGGATCAGGGTTGAGTGGGGCAAAGCATCACAGTGCCCAAAACTACAAAGGCCAGTTGAGAACAGTTACCCCCCAAGATACCTAAAAACCTTCCAGCTCCTCAAGGCACAGCCTTGCTGTAGGGAAGTGAGTTTTCCTACCATGATGTGAAAATCTGCCCCTCTGGATGCCTGTGCTGGGAGGGAAGAGCATTTCCCTGGCTATGAAGGGTTAATGGGTCTTTGGTGGGTGTGGCTGTAGCAGAGCGTTATTAAATGCTCCTAGATCCCGGGGGTGGCCCTGCTGCTGCTCCTCACCTGGCTGCAGGTGAGATGTAGGACCCTGAGGACTTCAGGCGCTCGGGGAGGGCTGATCGTGCACTGAGGATGTTTGTGGGCTGCTGGCATCACGGGGTTGGACAGCTCGGGAAAGGGGAGGAGGGGACGGGAGAGGGCCTCTTGTGCTCGGAGGAGTGATGGCAGGACCTCATCTGTCAGCGCAGAAAAATGTCTGGCCAATAAACTTGCCAAACGTCCCTAATAAAGGGCTGGATGTGTTATCATGTAGAATGGTTTTATAGGGGACAGCCATAAAACGTGCACATTGCCCTTTAAAATGCCAGGACAAGGATTGATTCCAGCAGGGCAGAGGGAGAGGAGGAGGGGAAATGAGGCTAATTGGAAAAGGGGGATAAATCCAGGGGCTCATTTCTCTGCCGTGGGTCCCCAAGGTGTCAAGGAGCAGTAACAAAGTGGGATTCACTGCCTTATGGGCTATGCTTGAGCCTGGGCTTCTCTGCTGTGTCCCCTCCACCCTAGTGCTGGGGTGTCCTTTCTGGCATCTGTTCCTGCTGCAAGGCTCTTGCTCCTCCTGATACCCAGCCCAGGGAAAGCTGTGGAGATACCTCCATCACTCTCCTCCTCATCTGGGCTTCTCCTTTTAATCCCAGGAGTCCAACACCCGTTGCTTCCTCCTGCCAGTTCCAGTAGCTGTGTCCTGCCTGCCCAGTGGCACCATTACCAGCTCGTCTCTCTCTCTCCTTGTGGTGATTTCAACTCCCCTGTGTGTGGGAATGCACCACTGCTGAGGGGTGAGACACAGAGGCTGGGGAAGCAGTTTTGGGTCCCCTGTTCCATGGACAGGGCACAGCCTGTCCTGGGGATGCAGGTGTGTGTGTGTGTGTGTGCTTTGAGCTCTGCTTGAATTAACAGGAGAGAGGAAGCTGGAGGGAGGCCCAGGGTGTGTTTAGTAGAGATCAATAAATACATTGTACTCCAGCTCACTTTTAATGCTGCAGAAAACAGGCAGTGATTTCACTTAATAAATGAAGACAGTGTTGCAGAGCTACAAGAGCCTCTATCCTCTGAGACAGAATTTCTGCACCACAGGGCTGCACATGACCAGTGCCTGGTGCTATCCACAGCTGAGGCTCATCAGCTGCCATGGGCACAGGGGCCAGCCTGTGCTTTTTCATTTTCTTCTTTCAACTTCCCTGGACAGAGACATTGGGCAGCCAAACCCCTGTGAAATCTGGTGGAGGGAGAAATAAAAAAATCCCAGTCTCCTCCTCAAAGTCACTGAAAACCTTATGGACTTGACCACTGGGTGGAAGGTGGGCAGGTACTGGAGAGATGGAAAAAGAAAGAGACAGGAAAAGCCAGATTTTTTGTTGGCCAGGACTGCTTCAAAAAAGTTTGTCAGTATGGATTTGTTGGTATGTGCCAAATCTCACTTGTCTGCCCACTCTGTGCACGTGGCACTGCTGGATTTCAAATTTGCAGACTCCCTGGCAATCCCCATTGGAGCTGGAGGTGACACCCCTGGGAGGGAGGGAGGTGGTGCAGGCGGGGTGCCCACGTCCCCTGGCTCTGAAAATGCTCTTTGGCTACCCATGGTGATTGACAGAGGATTTGAATTCTCCAAACTGAATGGTGCTCAGGTCCAGGTCTTTCATCCCTGTTCCACAGTTGTGAAGTTCAGAACAATGTCCAGGCTCCTGAGGTCTGGATTTGCTTCTTTGCTCCCTCTTGGCTCAGGCCCATCCCTACTGCACTCACCACAGTGAAATTTTCATTGAACACAGTTTTAGTTCTGGATTTGTAATTAAATTTAAGGGCTGGTAAATTTTGCTATGAACATTTTTCTGGCTCCCTTCCTAAGCATTTGGTCTGTTCAAATAGTACTTAGTGTTTTGCAGATGCTGTTGGATGTTACACTGCCAACCACAAGTATGAAAAAAATGTGTGATTTGGAAAAATACTAATGCATTTGAGGTCTTGTTTTTGCTTTTATTATTACTCTTCAAAGCTTTTTTTTCAATGTTTCTTCAGTTATAAACTTATATGGCATGTGGGAATATCGTCCTAGCACTTGACTCCAAGAGCTGTGACCTTTCCACTTCATCAAACTTATGATCAAACCATGGGCATGGCAGCATTGCCCATAATTGCTTTCTGAATGAAAACATTTCCTCCAATCTCCAGTAATAAGGAAAATAAAATCTTCAGGTGGGGTTTAGTAGTTCACCCTGAAAGAGTTCCATCTCATTCCAAACATTAAGCCACTCAGTGATTTCTGGGCACCTCTCTGCTTTGAGACCCGTGGGAGAATTAACTCAAATTCATTTTTAAAGGGGATTAATTAAACTGAATCAGGACTCTGTTTCAACACTCAGAATTAAGATAAGTTGAAGTAAGACCCCTTCAATTAACCAAAAGAGATGAGAGACCTCTTTAACATCAAATGAATGTGCCTGAGGAGCTGCTGGTGTGGTATGACCGGTCCTTTTTTCATGTATTTAATTCAGACTGAGTGACCTAGTGTAGACAAACCCTGGGATGTTAAGACTGGGTGGGATCCCACTGGGAATATCCACCTTCCCAGGTGTTCTGTGAGGGGACAGAAGGTGTGTAAGATGCAGGTTGCTCCATAAAAAGAGACAATCAGTCTTGGTCTGTTCAGAGCCCAGTGACTCCGTGGAGCTTTCAGAGGTTTAGCAACAGACATACGCCTTAAAAAAATCAAAATTGCAAGTCTTTCATCAAGGATGGGAAATCTCAATAGAGAAGGTAAACTGGAGATAAGAGCTCCAAAACTTTTGTTGTCTGACCAACTTTTGTACCGTATCACTTTGACTGGGGTCTCTTTGTTTATTTATGGGGAGTGGAGGGGTTAAAGTTTAATCAGCTTTTGTGTACATTGGGAAAAATTTTACTTTTGAGTAAAGACTCAGACTCCTTTAGCTAATTAGATACCAAGGTGATGTGTGCACTATGTACACTTCTGACAGTTTCTTTTTCTTATCTCCGCCATCAGTTACTTGGCTGTGAAGTCTGATGTCTGAAACTCTGCCAAGATTTCTGAATGGAGTCCTTCATGTGGGATTTCTCCACCTTTTAGTTCCCATTTCAGGGCATAAGAAGTTTTCTGTTTACTTTTATCTTTTTCTTTCCCTCCTTTCTGTTTTCTTCCAGCTGGGGATCTGACACATGATTTACTCTCAGTATCTTGGAGACACTCTCTAAGTATCCACGGGCACTTCTTTTTAAGAGAACTGGCCAACTCACTTTTCTGCAGCAGAGGGATTCAGAGTGTAGTGAGAGTAGGGGAAGCTCATGAAATTGTTCCTTCAAGCTTCGTGCCGATGTGTATTCAAATGGGATTTTCCTCATATCCGAATAAAGCTGTTAAATTCTTGAGTGGGATGTCTGAGGAGCATCCCTTAGCTCGGAACTCAAGATCCACCCATGACATGAATGTTCCAGTGGGCCTCAGTGCCAGCTGGGAAGGACAGATTCCCACCCTGCCACCCTGAAACCCACTTTCACATCTCCTGATCAATAACCCAGCAGGCAGTGTAAGACATCAGACTTGTGGAAAAACTGCTTAAGTACCTCCTAGAAAATGACGGCACGAGGTCTGGGCCAGCCTTTGTGGTCCTTCGGAGTGCTAGGGCAGCCAAGGTGGGACATGCCAAGGCCACTGGGGTGCCATGTGGATGGTGGGGTCTGACAGGGTCTCTGAAATCCCTGAGTGGGGTGTGCTGCACTGACAAGTTCCTTGAGGGGCTGGGGGTGATAAGGACAGCACGATGTGCTGGTCATCCAGAGTGATTTGCTAAAGGTCATTTAGCAGATCCTGGGGGAGTTTGAACAAACCCCACAGGTCGCTGCCTGCTGTCACACAGGCCTGAGGATCACACAGCCTCTCCTGGGTCAGTGCTGTTGGACTGGTGCAATGTTCTCCCACCACAACACTGAGCCTGGGACCGAAGGACACGTGAGGATATCCTCATGTGGGTGCGAAGAGGTGCCGGAGGAAATCTCCCAGGAACAGTCTGAGAATTGGTGTTTTTGCTGGTCCTGGGCAAGGAGGCAAGGGACCTTCCTATCCCTTCACTAAAGGAACAGCACGGAGTTTTCTGAGCTGGAAAATTAAAGTCTTTACATCAGAGAAATCCAAAGCCAGGAATTAATTTTGGAAGAAGAGCTCCCTATTTTACAAACTCCAGCTGCATCTGAACAGGTTCAGTGTGGCTTTGCTAAATGCTTCTCTGAGCCCTGACAATCTTTGGAAAGGAACATGGTCCTCTCCGCCAGCTCCCCAAGAAGGTGAGCGTCAGCATGGGATGTGATTTCTACAACTTCTGCACAAAGCAGCTTAGCAATGGGCTCACTGGCTGGTGCAAAAAGCTCCTGGTGCTCCACTTCGTTGCTCTTTCCTGAATGTCAGCCACAGCTCTGCAGAGAATTGTTTGAAAAAGGCAAATGAGTCCAAAGAGAACATGGTAAATGTAGCCTTGCATTAAACTGGGGATTTTTAAGGTGCATGTACTCTTCTCTCTCTAATATCAGCGCTGTCCTGGGCAGGGTGTGCTCTGGGCCAAATACTTCAGGGGCAAACTCATAATTTTCCCACTTCCCACTGCCTACCCCTGGATGGGATACACCCGCCTGGTACAAGGGGCTGTACCAAGATAAAGCACGAAATCCTGGGCATGAATCCAATGTGCTCACAAATAAAACTGGAAAGTCTGTTTTTACTTTTAAAAGCTGATGTTATTTTCCTTCCTTGCAGAAGCAGTTGATTGACCAAAGGCTGCTCACTTGGAGTTTGCTTTGAGATGAGGTTAGAAAAAGAGAAAGCCTGGACAGGGTAAGGAGTTGGGAAGCAAGAAGAACTTTTCTGAGGTTTGCAGAGTGTGAATTGCTAAAGATTTAAGGGGACTTGCAGTCAAGGGGCTTAGCTGAAAATGTTTCATTTTGACACAGAGCACACAGACTCATTATGGCCTGCTTCCCAATTCCAGCTGCCACAGAAAATTCCTCGGAGGAAAGAGCCATTCCCAGGGGTATCAGGGTGCTGGAGTAGGCAGAGATGTGCTGACTGAGCAAGGGTGGTGAAGCTGGCTGTGTGACCAGAGAGCAGAGGCATTGGTGTCTGATTTGGATCACATTCAGGTTGGCAGGGACCTCAGGAGGTCTCTGGTGCACCCTCCTAAAGGCAAGGCCAGCTGTGAGATTGGACCAGGTTGCTCAAGGCTTTATCCTGATGGTTCCTGTAAACCTCTAGGAATGGGCATCCTGTAGGCTCTGGGATGTATAGGCTGTCTGGGCAGCTTTGCCAGTGCTTGACTGTCTTCATGGGGAAGAATCTTATATCCATCCCAAACCTCTCTTTGAGCGCAGCTCAGAGCAGTCCCCTGATTCTGGTACCACTTGCAAAGTCTCATCCTTTATCCAGGTTGCTGTTGAAGAAGTTGATCCAGACTGATCCCAGAACATGCCACTCCACTATTCCTTTTGTCTCTGGCACTTTGGAGATCTGCTGGAGAAACTGATTTTTCCCTCCCTCTGTGTCACGTGCCATCGGCTGTGGGGACACCCCAGATGTTCATCACATGGGCTTGGCTCATCCAGCCAAAGCTACAAAGATCCCTTTTTTGAAGCAGTTAACATCCATAAGAGCCAGCTAAAGGTGATGGCTCTTTTCACCAAGTATTTGCCTCTCCTCCCTCACCCTCATTCCCCCTGTTCTCCCACCAGCAAATAAAAGGAGAAGAAATGATCACTGGAGTCCAGCTGGGGAAAGCCAGACTGAGCCATAACTAGGTGAGGCAGTCTTTATTGGGATCAGAGGGTTATGGAAAACAGAGTGCAGAAATGCTAAGAGGAAATTACAATTGCTCCTTTTAAATTTTTTTTTTTCCTCCCTCTCCTGTCACTGGTTTTTCCTCCTAGCTGTTGGGGTCTTTCCAGAGGCAATCGTTACTGTTAATGATTTTAGCTTGTTGGCTATTATCACATTTGTGCCTGGGGACTGCAGCTGGCTATCTGGGCTCTGGCAGGCCTTGACAGCAATCAGCTCCTTCCAGCTTCACACTAATTTTCTCGGGGGAGTTCAGAAGAAAATACTTTTTCGTTCATTTTCCCCTCTCTTTCCGCATGTCCCCCCTTTCCCTCCCTCCTGCCTCCCATCTCTGGGAGCTCTGCCCCAGGACGGGGGCACACAGGGGAGTCTGGTGGAGAAACCCACAGTGAGGTGTGGGGCATTTGGATGTACCCAGGGGGGAAACATCTCCAGGGAGGAAGCACCCCAGCTTTTGTTACCCAGGCTGTGTTTGGGCCCGCGTTTGCATGGCTGCTGATCCCCCAGCTGTTACAGAGACAAGGAGGGATCATTGCAGTTATTTAATGAAAAGTGTGCATGGATCTTTTTCAGTGGCTCAGCCTGAGCGCGGAGCTTTTACTGCCTTCAGTTTAATATTCTCTTTTTTCCCTCCATCATCATTTCATATTATTCAAAGCAAATCAGACAGCTTTTGAAGAACGGCTCAAAGCCTTTTTTCTTACCTTCTTTTCTTCTTCTTCCTTTTTTTTTTTTAAAGGTGGGAAAGAGTGGGAGCCACCTGGTACATTTCCTTTCTCAATTCAGTGATTTTATTCATTGGGGAAGAGATCGCTTTGCATCTTGTTCTTTAAAGGAGTGTAAAAGGCAGGTAAGATCAGTATTTCTAAAAGCCCCAAAAGAGAGTGCTTTTCTGTAAGGGTGACCAGCATCTTCCTAGCTCTCAAAGCAGCCTGGCTGGTGAAAATGTGACTACTCATGTGGGGAAGGGCTCTGGTCTGGAACCACTGTTACACTTGGAGCTGCTTAGCAAAATCATCACTCTGAGGCATTCCACTGACTGTCCAGACTAATCCGGCAGGCTGAGAATCCCCAAAGACCACCGTAGCAGGTGAGGTGACCATCAGGAAACATGTTGCCCAGGTGTAAGTTGCCTTTTGGGGAGTTTTTGGTGGTGGGCACTGTGTTGGCAAGGGGACCTTTTCCAAGGGCAAGTATTTTTCCCACTGGAGAAGGGAAAACAGAGATCTGAGGCCGCAGCTTGTCAGGGGTCAAGGCAGGTGTCTGCTTTCACAGTCCTGGGACCCACCAGGTGCCTGGTAAAACCATCCCCTCCACAGTGTGTATGTGACAGCTTTTGGCCCTGCTGAAACTTGGGCCCATGAAGGCTGAGAGAGGGTCTGAGAAGGGATTTTACCCAACTCCCCACTGAGACACTGGTGCTCAGTGGGTATTTTCTCAAAAGAACCATTTTCACCTCAGTCAGAGTTAAAACATGCTCTGAAATGTGGCATTTTAATGAGTTTACAAACACCATGCTGTCACATCGTCCCCCAGCCCTTACAGGTGGTAAGGGCACTTTGTGGCATTGACAGAGGATGTCCTGCATGCTTTTGTTTAGTTGCCACCCTCCTTTTCCCCCAGTTTTTCGTAGCAGAAAAATCCCTGACAAAGAGCCGTATTCCCTACCAATTCTCTTCTTCATGTCCTCTTGCTCCCACTTAAAAGGCCCCTGCTTGGGGCTGTCCCAGGGCACATGGTGCCTCCACATGATGGTGGGAGGAAGGCAGAGATCACCAGAGCACTGGAGATGTGGAGATCTGGAGCTTCCTCTGGATCTTCCCTGTGCTGCTCAGGACCTTCCAGACCTGCCCAGCTCTGCTGCTCTCACCACTCTGAGAGGTGCATAAAACAAGTCATCAACCCCAAAGGTAATGGCCTCTCTGGGCAGGCTGCCAGTCGTTTAATGTCTTCGCTAATCATCTAGAAGTGGGAATAAACAACATGTTAATGAAATGTGTGGGTGAAGCTAAACTGGGAGGTGCTAGAGGGGCTGGTTTGGACAGTGGAAGTAAAACAAAAAGATTTGGGGAGGCTGGAAAGACAGGCAGGGAATTATAGCTTGATGTTTGGCTTGGGAATAGTGTGAATACAAGTGGGCAGGGAAGCAGAGATAAAAGGCCGTGTGAGGACATTAGGTGCCTGGGGGTGAAGAGCAAATGCAGATTCGATCTGTCACACAGCTCTGCTGCACACTCCTGAAAGTGAGGATACAGCAGTCTGTGTCCATAGAGGGATGGGCACAGGAGCACACCTCTGGAACAGTGTGTGGTGCCTTTGGCCAGGAAGGTGTGGGGAAGACAGGCAGCAAGGTGGAGAGAGAGTGAAACCATAAGGAATGCCCGAAACACTACAAAAAAAGTCTGTGCCCCACATGAGTGGCCTTTGATGGAAGGACTTTGAGTGAAAAACACTATCAAGCCTGTCTGAAATAGCAGCATATCAGGGGGAGGGAGTTCCTTGAACAGAAAGGAGGCTTTTTACTCAAATTCACTATGTTAGTTCCTAATGGCAGGATCTGCTGACCATGGGTTATAAGAAGAGTCAGTTTGTTTCAGGCAGAGAGAGTCTAAAGGGTTTGATTTCCTTAGCCCAGCTAACTGGGGGCCAAGAGGGGACCCAGTGATTCCCCTGTGGGCAGAGTGGAGGAAAATGCTTTGTGGCAGTGCTAGAACAGCAACAAACTGGTGTAAACGTGCCTTGTGTGAGGAATCTAGAGGTAGTTTTCCAGGCTTTTGTGATGATGGCTAGCAACAGCCTGATCTGGAAAAAAGAAGGAGCAAAGAAGGAGCATGTTCTGAGGATGTCCCTGTACTACCAGTGGAAGTTGTTACAGTGCTGAGAGGGGCTGAGTGGGTTCAACAGCAGGTCTCTGCAAGTCCTGTGTGGACAGGACAGTCTAGGTGTCCAAAGAGGAGATGGCCAACAGCCCAAGGGGCCAGTGTAGAGGCACTGGAAATATGATCAGAGATCAGTCAAAATTGTCTGAGTTAGAACTTTCAAGTGACATTTCTGTTGACATTTTTGCCAGATATTGGAAGGTTTTGAATGTGCCAATTCCCTTTCACCCTTCCTTCCCTTCAGCTTTCCCTGGCAGGGAAAAAAAACCCCATAATAAAAAGAAAATGGATGAATATATAATGAAAATGTGCAGCCAGTTCTCTGCTCTGTTCACTACAGAATAGCTGTTGCAAGGCACCAAACCCCCTTTGCCCTGGTCTGAGCTTTCTCCTGGCTTCATAGATTGCCTTGGGTTCATTTCATACTTGGTCTGGGTTACTAAAAAGATTTTCTGTGTTCCTGAGTTGAACGTAAACTTTTCCCACATCTCTGCCGAGTTCCTCAGAGGAATTTTCTGAGGGAAGCATATGAGAACCTCAAGAATCTGAGTCATGGAGGTGAGTTCTCCTGTAAGGAGTTAAATTCCTGTGCCCTGGGTAAGATGACAGGCTGAAATTAGTCACTGAGTTTGTTGTCTCATCTTTCAGTAGGAAAATAGAAAGAATTTGTGATACAAGGGGCCTGAAAGGAGGTTGAGCTAAAATTCAGTCCCAGAGGTGGACTCACTGATTCCAAACCAAGGGATTTTAGGGGGGGGNGGGAGAAGGGTGGCAAATGCTTATTTCAAGAAAATGGTCGACATAAAGGTGTCAGAAGCATGCCCATGAGAGAAGGACCTACATGTCTGAAGAATTTAAAGGCAAAGCAGAGTGGGAGATTTACTAGGAAAGGCAAGAAAGCTGCCTCTCTCATCTCTGCTCCTGGCTTGGGTCTTTCCATGTCCACCCAACTCTGATGCTTTTGCTGCTCTCTCTCAGGGAGGGAAAATAAAACAAGTCATCAACCCCGGAGATCGCAGCCTCCTGGGCAGGCTGCCAGTTGTTTAATATTGCTGCTAATGATCTACAAGCAGAAGTAAACAGCATGTTAATGAAATGAGTGAAGGAGGCTGAACTGGGGGAAGCTGCAAGAGCTGGTTTAGAGAGGAAATTAAACACAAAGGTTTGGGGAGGGCAGAAACTCACTAGGGAGAATAAGGACAGAATTGGTTTGGTGATGGTTTGAGGGGATATAACAGTCAGAAAGGTGAGGAAAAGAAGGCTAGAACAGCGCTAGGAATTTTCTTATAGCAAGTGGCTGGCGAAGGCCCCTCAGCAGGAATGAGGAGACAGCTCTATGTGAGAGAGGTCAGGAGTGGAGTTTGCCCATTGGAAGTGCAGCCCAGCCTTGTTTTCTCCTCTCCACTGTGGTGACTGCCCATGGATTTACCTCTCATGGGAGACAGCCTGACCCGGAGCAGAGCATAGCATTGCTCTAGCTCAAAGCTCTTTTCCATGATAACCAACCCAGAGGAAATGTACTTGCCCAGCATTGGTTGCCTGGAACTGAACCAGGGAGTCTTGAGTCTAGCCCGGTGAGCCAGATATGAGGAGTGCAAACTTTATATTAAGGTAGCAGATCTGGAACTCACTGCAGTTAGGGATCCTGCTTGTCTTGAATACAGGCGGTGGGAGATGGAAGCTCTCACCAGTGCCACCACCCAGAGACAGCAGTGGGATGAGTTTGTTGGAGTCCAGTCCTTGTATGGCCTGCAGGGAGGGGGAAGTCACTTTGAATAAATGGTCCCCCCAAACATTTCTTTTCTCCCGCTTTTTTACCCCTCCCTCCCCCTCATTTGAAATTCATTGGCTCTAATTGCAGAGGTAGTCAAACTTTGGCTGCTTCTGAACTGCAGGTCTTTGAGGGGACTCGCACGCTAGACAGCGAGATGAATGATTTATTATTATATTATTATTTATTCATTTAAATTCATGAATGCTTATCCAAATCCAAAATTGCCCAATTTCATCCAGATCTGAATTTATAGATTTTCAGGCCAGATGGGACCGCTCTGATCAGCAGCCTGACCTCCGGCATCGTGCAGGCCAGGGAACGCCACCCGGCAATTCTCACGGTGAGGGGAAGCTGCACCACTATGTAAATCAGCATTATCAAGCTCAGTGACTTCTCTGAAATGGTCTCCAGTGGAATCTGTGAAATTGGCCGGTGGTTTGCAGCTCTGCTTCCCAGGACGTGGCTGTGCATCCCAGAAAAGGCAGTTTCTGCTCTTCTCCTCTGTCTGGGAGACAGCTGTGGAGAGGGATACCAGCAGCAGGTAAGGGCCAGGGGATCAGGCACTCTTCCCTACAGCTGTGGGATGGAGAAAAAGTGCACAAAACTAATAAAAGTCCCTATAGTGCTAACGTGAAAAAAGTTGCTTTGGCTACAGAGGCTTCCAGGAGCCCGAGGGAAGTGAACAGCCCAAGCCAAGCATTGGTGTTTGCTGGCTCAGGAATAGTCTGCATGGACATCTGAGCACAGAGAGCTGTGGCCTTTACTGTTCCCATTTCTTCTCTCTTCAGGAATATCCTTCTCAATTTCCTGACTTTTTTCACTGCCTGTGTTGGAGTCCCTGAATAGTGACACACCACTGAAACCTCAAAAGCCAGGTGGCATTTTCTGTGGGTTGCCAGGGTTTCGAAAGGAGTTTGGGGTTTAGGATGTGTTTGGGAAAGAAACTGGGAAGTCTCACAGGAAAAAAGTGAGTCATTAAAGGCAGATAAATTTGATAGGAGGCAAGCTCAGAATGAGATCCAGCCTACAGCAAAGAGTGGGATAAGTACCCCATCTCCCAGAAGTTCATTAAAATGTGTCTGTCCATACCCCAAGGAAGGGTTAGAAATCTGGCAGTAAAAACAAGGTAAAGGTAACCTCAGAGAGATTATCTTATTTTGTTTCAAAAGACTTTGTGGTTTTGCTGTAAATCAGCTACTTGGAAGAATTTCCCCCCTCTCCAGGCACTGAAACATTGATTCCGTTCTCTTCTTTGCAGAAGGGTCTGGGAAGAGACCATGTCTACTCATCTCTAGTGCCACAGGTCCTGCATCCCTGGATAGCAAGTTCAGGAGTGGGCAGGCAGGTTGAGCAGAGAGACCCTCTCATGCCTTCAGGCAATGGTCCCATCCTGCCAGAATCCTGGTTTATTGGACTTATAGTGAGAGGAAACTCCAAGCTGGAGAGCTGGGTTTGCATACCGAAGTCGTCTTCTCTAAGACCATATTTATCTTCCCAAGTCCATTAGATCTTCCTGATCCACCCAACTTGGGTTCTCACAAAGCACAAACTGGAAAGAAGTCTGTGCTACACAGGTTTGTAGGTGGTTCTTACATCTCCTTCTTGGCTGAGATTTGTTACCTGCCACATGGCAATAATGCTTCTGGTGGTTTGCTCTCTCTGGTCTCACAGTGACCAGAGCTGGCTTGGTGGGCTCAGCAAGAAAGACACACCAGCCTCTCAAAATGAGTAATTGTTTTGAATATTTTAGCACACATGAAACACAAGCAAGATAGAAAGAAGAGACCCTAATGGTTTGTGCTGCAGTCATATCTCATGTGGCCCTTCAAAGGAGCTCCAAAGAGTTCATACACTCTAACTTTCAGAAATTCAAAGATCACCTTATCCAGGATCAAAAGACAGAACCATTTCGGTGGTCCACAGCAGCAATTAAAGATTAGAAGCATTGTGGCTTTCTTTTGCAATTCAGGCTGGCGAAATTGAAAGGAGGAGGGTGCAATCATCGGCTGGATGTTGTCCAGGCCGCTGTGGCTGCATCTCTACCTGTAAATTAACTGTAGCTAGGTCTGCTCTCTTGTGCAGAGGCCAGCTGGCACAGGATATCCTGCATCTGTACTATTGAATTCTCTCACCCTCCAAAAAGGGGGGATTGCATCCAAATTGCCTACTGAGAATGGGCACTAGTCTGTGCTAATTCCCAGGCTGTGTCTAGGCATCATTTGGGAGCAGCCTAGCTGGATTGTGCCAAAAACATGCCAGGTAGTGTTTTAACAACTTACAACACAGAAGATCAAGTTCTAATGTCCAGGGACATTTTCACAACTGTCTGTTCAGGTGGTAAAGATGTAGTATAAGAGTTTATTTTAATGCTTTAGCTAGAATATCTTTGGGTTCTGTGAGTTCTGCTGGTTGGTCTCCTGTCCTCAGGTCCCCTCTGAAGGTCAGTGCACAGCTGGGATCTTCTTTGCCCACAGGTCTCCTCTGGTCTCCTGGTTGCAGTGCCACACATGCTTTTGCCATGCTGTGGGCAAAACAGAGGCAAAGGGGGCTCAGGAGAGAATCTGGCATTGCAAAGTACCTCAGAATAGAATTGAGGCCACTGCAGTTATCGGACATTGGTCTTTCAGATCTTCAGTGTCTTTCCAGACTGCTTTATAGAGAGACCTGGGGAGTTCTGACAGTAATCCTGGGGCACAGAGGCTTCATGAAGAAAATGAAATAGAAACTGTCACTGCTGTGGACAAAGTTCATACCATAAAGCCATCCACTCCACAGATTTTGTGATTGCACTCTTATGTGCTATCTCAGAAGTCTCCCTTCCAAGAGTGTTTCCCATCTTGTAGGAGAAGCTGGCATTTTGGTGCAGGATCTGGACTGCAGCGTGCTGTAAGCTGATGGCATCTCCCTCGTCCAAACCTGGGGTTAAACGAGGGAAGGGTCACAAGTTTGGCTGTGAAAGCTGTGATGGTGGCTGTCAAAGGCTTTTTGGGAAGGAGCGGGGGTGAGCCGACCCCTCTCACCCTCGCTGACACCCTGCACCCTGCTAATGGCAGCCAGGATGACTTTCTGCTAATGCAAATGTTCACAGCTGTACGCTGGATGTTGCTGAGTGGATAATGGCTGATGAGTTTGCCTGTAGACAGTCACTCCACTACCAGTGTGTAATTAATTGCTATGTAAAGTGCTCTGAGATGCGGTGCTGCTGAAACGCTGGGTGTATAAATGCCATCCCCACACAAAAGGGAACAACATGCAAATTCTCTCAATATATTTTTAAATACGAGCATTTTTCAGCTGTTTGCTCTTTTGTAAAATTTATTAGGCCCCCTCCTGGGAACGGGGAGGCAGCAAGGGCAGTGCGCATGGATGAGCTGGCTTCCAGGGGCTTCGACTGTTCGTGCTGCTCAGCCCCAGACTCCGGGGGGTCATCTGTTTGTCTTCTCCTATTCCCCTAAACTCTGCTTAATTTTTGTTTCCCCTTTTGCTTGCTTGCTTGCTCGCATGGTGAGCTGCTGCCTGCCTGCCTGGGGAGGGCAGCAGGGAAGGAGAATGCTTTTTGTGCAAAGGGCAAAAGCTTGTAAAGGCTCCAGCCTCTGTTACCTTGTGAACCAGACAGGTTCTTGTCCTGCTTCCTAAGAAAATGTGTTGTCCCAACTGGATGCAACCCAGACAGGGGGTGGTTTCAGGCCATCGGGAGCTGCAAAGGCAGTGTGGTGTGATGGCAGCAAAGGACAAAACCCTGCATGGCTATCTGCAGAGATCTAGCAGCTGCTCCAAGGAAGGAGTTGGAATGATGGAATGTCTCCCCTGGAAATATGTCACACAATGAGGCTGACAAGTCTCAGCAAGGTAGCCTGAATGGAAGGCTGTGAAATCTTGAGTGCTGCTGATCACATGAAGAAGGTAAAATGACTCACTGTTTCCCATGTGGCAGAGAGGAGAGAACATCCTGTGAAAATATCACATGAAAGGTTAAAACAGAAAAGGGGAAGTTGTTTTTATTGGGGCATACAATCCTGTTAGGGAATTCATCATGACAGTGAACAACTAACATGCAAACTAAAGAGAAGTAGAGTAATTCAGGTCCACTGCTAACTGTAGGACCCAATAATTTGGTTGCTATTGCTGCTCCTAAACATCCAGCTGCCAGCAGCGTGGAGAATATGTGGGGGTGTGGATGTGTTGCAGTTCTTGCAGTCATTTCCTAGATCTCTGTTGCTGTTAAATGGAGAGAAATAGGACATAAAGACTATATGGACTGGAAATCTATGTTTCTTTTATGTGCTGATATTTGATAGATTGAGCAATGGGTAGTTGACAGATCTTGGACAGAAATTATGAGCAGGAAATCTGTTTAATGAGCACTTTCCTATGGCATTCCTGAGAAGGCAGTCATAACTTAGATGCAAATTAATGTTTCCATCAATGGTCTGGAAATACATAAAAACAACGCTGCTGGCTAAATTGTACAGATAACCTAAAGTTTGGAGGAGTGATTAATATGGCTTGAGGATGTGTGTAAAGGACATCAGCAGTCCAGGCATGTACAATATACACTTTCACAGCATCAAACTGGGAAAGAGAATAGGAACCAGGAGGACCGGTGGAAGAACGGACTAGTGAACATCAGCATCACACAGAGGATGAGGTTGGAAGGCATCTCTGGGGATCATCTACTTCAACCTCTTCTGCTCGGAATAGGGGCAGTCAGAGCAGGTTGCTCAGGACCACATCCAGTTGTGTTTTGAGTATGTCCAAAGATGGAGACCCTACAACCTCTCTAGAATTTTGTTGCAATGTTTTAGCACCATCACAGTTAAAAGAGCTTTTTCTTGCATTTAAATGGAATTTCCTGTATTTCAGTTTGTGCTTCTTGACCTTTCCCTGGCACCACTGAGAACACTCTGGATCTGTCTTCTTTATTTGCACCCACCAGGTATTTATACTTATTGATAAGATCCTCTTAAGATCCCCTTCTCTTCAACACACTGTCCAGACTGCAGCTCTCAGTCTTTCCTCACACATCAGATGCCCCAATTAATTCATTGTTTTTGTGGCCCTTTGTAGGACTTGTTGCAAGGCACAGTTCCTTGCCTGGTACTGGGGGCCCAGAGCTGGACAGAGCACTCCAGGCCTGTCTCACCTGTGCCGAGTAGAGGAGAAGGAACCCCTCCCTCCATCTGCTGGCAGTGATTTGTGCATCCTGTGGGCACATTGATGGCTTGTGGTCAGCTTGGTGTTCACCAGGACCCTCAGGTCCTTCTCTGCCAAGCTGCTTTCCAGCTGTCCAGCCCCAGTGTGCAGAGTGCCTCAGCAAGACGACAAAGGAGATTAAGAGGTCCTAAAGGAAGGTCCTTCATCTGAACCTGTATTCTCAGTATGGTGGTGGGACCAGCTGATGTCAGCTTGAAGGAGACCGGTGAAAGGACGGGACTAATTTTACCTTTGGAAGGGGTCGGACAGCAGAAACCCATCTCCAGTCTGGGGACATGTGCTTTGTTAAGGAAAACAAGAAATTGGAGAGGATGCAGAAACCCACGCAAATCTGGGCTGGAGAAAATGCTTCCAAGAGAGCAATTTGTTCAGCTCATCAGCAAGCTCGAGTGGCAGCTTGCTGTGTGTGTGCACCTGCTGTAGAGGACTCTTAAACCTCAGAGAGAAAGAAAGGCCCAAGACAGACCGGGGCCCACAAGCCAAACACAAATACGCGTGAGCAGGGATCCGGGCACTCGGTGTGCTGGTCGTTATCTCTAGGAACAAATTGTCAAAGGTCTTGGAAGAGATTTCACCTGTGGAGGTCTTTGAAGCAAGGCTGTGTGGCTGAAGTTGAACCCAATCTATCAGGTGGCTCACTGGGGTGCTGTGAAGCCAGAGACAGAGGGCTGGGCTCCTCTTGCTGTGGTCTTTGGCTCTGACTTGAGTGTCCCCTGAGTGGGTCATGAGCACCACATGTGATGTATGGCCTTTGCCTGCTCTCCATGTATCTGCCAGGCCCTGTTTATTCCCTCTTGATGCGTTTTAGCCTGCACAGGCTGGGATTTCAGGTGGTTTAGGGGGAGGAATAGCAGGTGAGTTTGGTGCAGAGGATGGATGTTACTTGGGGATTGAAGAGATGCTGTCACCCGCAGAACAGCAAGAACCCTACAGAAGGCTTCTAGAGCACCCAAGGGGGCAGCTGGCTGTAGTCCTTGTGTCTTAGAGGACAGAAGAGACCAGTAGCAAGAGGCTGTCATTATCTTTAGGCATTGATTGGGCTACTGAACTTGAAAGGAAGAAGCTGTGGCATCTTCACATGGCATCAGCGTCACTATATTGCAGTCCTGGTGGGTTTCTCAATTCTGTCATGCCTCTTTTCTTGGATTTTCCTTGGGATCTCTGCTGTTGCTGACAACAGCAGTGTCTATGGCTAGTAGTGGGTGTCCTTTGTATTTACCCAATGATAAGCAGACCCAAAATTTTCAGCCAAGTGCCTCTTTAAGCCAGCAAGGGCCACTACCCATAGGTACTGCTGTAGCTTTGTGCAAACAAAGCAGAAATAGAGTTGCAGCACCATGATGGGGAGAAATCTATAGGCACAAATGTCTTTTGCTCTTTCTGTGCTTTTACTCATCACCCACAACAGCTTCTATTTCTAACCCTGTGTTTAAAAAACCCCAAAACAAACCCCTGAAAGTCAATATTTATTTTTCAGTCTCCCTCTCCCCTGCTGTTCGTCTCTGAATTTAATGCTTTTGAAAGGTGAATGATTGACGATTTACTGAAAATGAAGTTAAAATATAAATAATTCCACGATTTCGCTGCTGTATTAAGCAGGCATATGAGAAAAGCCCAGAAGACCAAGGTTGGCTTTTATTATTAACAAGGAAAGAAATTAAATTTAAATAAATGTAATATTTATTAAAATTTCCTTTCACGCTGTTACCTGAGGTTCATAAAACTTTTGAGCTGTGTCAGCTTTGCACTCCCCAGTACATCGAACTCCAGGGAAAACTATAAGCAAATTCTTAAGATCAATGCAAACTACTTCTCCATTACTCAAAAAAGGGAATTTTAACTATTTTTGAAGGCCCCAGGACTCCACTAATCCAGATATAAAGACTTTTTTCACCTTCAAACTTCACAGTTCCAACTACCCTTTCACCTTCTCCCATCCCCACCCCAACACACACAGCCCTTTACGCATTGGGAAGAGTGACTACACATCCTTTAACTCAGTTTCCATCTTTCCCATGGCCAGTTGCCAAATGAAATTTGCTAAAATGTGGAGAAAGCCTCTCTGAAGCTGCCCCTGTGCCCAGCCTGTCCCCATGGCAGTGCCAGTGCTGAGGAGAAGAGATGTAAGGTTCTGCTAGGTGAGGATTACCAGCTGATCCAGGTTTGGATTTTAAAGATCCTGTGGGACTTGCCTTGGTGTTTTTAATGAAAGCAGACCTGTATGAAGCAGTCTTGCCTGGAACACAGTTGCAGACCAGTTTGGGCCTTGAAAACTTTCCTACCTATGCCATACAGAGACACTCATGCTTCTAGAGCTTGATAGAACATGGCTGAGCTCTTCCTTAAAGTGGAAAAAATCAGGGAGAAGAGGAGAAGTTTTAACAGCTTTGAGGGTGTGGGACTAGAGGCTTAGACCTGATCTTGGGTCCAAATTTTTCTTCACATCAGCTGTGCAGATACCTATTCCTAGAGTATCTGTCACCGGAGGGGACCTGGAGGCTCCATGGGGAGGAAACCGCATGTTGCAGCCCCTTCAGCTCTGCCCTGTCGTGTGGGCAGGCTGGCTGAGCTGTGCCAGGAAACTGCTCTGAAAGGACTTGACAATTAATTGCCTGAGCCCAGGCTGCCTGCAGCACAGTGTGGTGGCCACAGGACCAAGCCTTCAAGCATCTTTCTGGCGACATCAGCCCAGAGCAAAGCACTTGTTTGTCTGGGCTGAACATCCCGAATGCAGCCTATGAGTATAATGCAGCATGCACCTCTGGTTTGGCTTGGGAGGTAGGAGAAATTCATGGATGAGGTAGCCATCAAAATTTAGCTTAGGCACAGTGGAGTCTGCAGGAGTATCAAATACGAATGCTCTGTCTCAGAGGAATTCACCTGTGTGTAAGGGATCTCAGTCCCTGTGTTAGTATGTCAATACTGCCCAGGCTTTGAAGAAGATTTTGTGCACAGAGGCAAGTTTTGCTCCTGGTGAAGTCACTGGGTGTGGAGAGAAATAGTAGTCTGGAGTTTGCAAGAGTGGATTCAGAAGAAAAAAACTGAGCTGTAAGAGAATGTGCTTTGATGTTGATAAACGTGCCTTGTGAAGGCGCTAAAAAAAAGAAAAAGCGAGAGAAAGAAGGATGTTGAAAAGGATGATAAAGCAAGAAAAAGATCCATGGGATTTGGAAGCATTTGAAGAAACCTTTTTATAAAGCTGTGCTAGGCACGTCCTGTCAAATCTCTCCTGCTGTGAGGAATTTTCATGTTACTTTGCAGATAAACTTGTTGAGAGCACGCTGTCTGCCTCCATGGTGACAGAACGGCATCTTGAAGAGAATGGCCCTGCATCATCATTTCTCCTTCAGTTCCAGGCAGCATCTGTCACTGCAGAGCTGGGCTGGGAGCTGTGAATTAGACCCATGTTGTCCCCGGGCTGGGGAAGCTAAGCAAAGCTGCACCTGGTCCATTTTAGCCTCACTTTGTCAGGGTTTCCTTTAGACTTGGTTGGGCAAAGCATCACTTGTTCATGAGGGACTTGTTGCTTAGGTCTCTGCTCCAAAAAACAGCTCCTGGTGATCTCTTTAACTGCTGTTTTCTGTCTCAGGTTTTGGAGGGAGGAAGGGAGAAAGAGGTGAGGCTGACATAGGATATAAGAGAACCCAGGACTGGAGTCGGTCAGGCAGCAATGCATGAACTATCAGGCAGAAGGAGGAGGGGATGTGTGTCACCGAGGTCTGGCTTCTTAAAGGAGGAAGCATTAATGGAATTGTACTTCATGTGCCATTCAGCTGGTTGGTGCCCCTCTAATGTTAACTTTAAACTCCTTTGAAGAAGGTTTAGGTAGAGGAGAAAGAAAACTTAAAGTTCTTAAGCTCCCTTGTGTTTTGTGAAGAAGGGTATGGAGGAAGGGTGTCCTCTGAACTGCCCCTGATGTTCAAGAGTGTTATCCCTTCATAGGCCCTGGTAAGCACGGGATTCCCGTGGGACAAAGAGAGACAAACACGCACACACACACAAAAGGACTTGGCCTTCCTTGGGTCATAGGAAATCAGTCTTGGTTCTTCAGCTCACAGAAACTTTGGGTGGCTCCATTGAAAATGAGGAGGAGAAAAAGGAACAGCAGAAAATGAAAGCAAGAAGAAAGAAACATGCAACACCAGAAGCTGATCCAAGTGAGCAGAATATTTTGGATATCGGAATAGGTAAAGTGTTTTTCATAGGGAGGGACTGGCAGCTCTGGGCTTTTCCTGTGTGTTCTCAGCTCACACCTTTTCCTGGTGAGACCAGCAATTGTGCCAGTTCTCCATGGCCTGGCATTGCAGGGGGTAAAGATGCTTATCTTTACCACAGATCTGTGTAAGTCAGCTGGACAAGTGTCTTTGAGGAGAAGGCAGTTCCTACCCCATCTGCCTCTTTCCTGCTCCATTCTTATCTACCTCACTGTCACTGCGCTGTCTTGAGAGGTCTGAGGCTCCTTCTCAGATAAATGTTTTCTTAAGGTCTGGTAGAAGGCTGTGTTGGAGATCTCTGAGCTCCTGCATGGAGCCAGGTAGGGCATGCCTGGCTGGGAGGCAGCTGTTCTCAAACATGCTCTGCCCTTGGGCTGTTCCCTCATGGTACCCGTGTGATCTTGTTCTTGCACCTTCACCCCACTACTTGTTACACTCAGCTTTTCCCAAAATGAGACCCCAGCTCTGTAAACCAAAGATTGCTTTGGTTTAGTCAGTGACTGAAAGGCAAGTAACAGCTGACAGCCCTGACTGAAATGTATTCCCTGAAAATATTTCTCATCAGAAAACGGACTTTTTTTTTTTTTTTCATTAAATGGAATCTTTCTATAAAGCAGTATCAGTTCTGTAGAATTTTTTCTTTAACAAAATTTTTTTCACCCTTTTGGTGTTCTTTTGCCCTTTGGTAATTAATTCTTTATGTCATTCAGTTTAAAACAGGAAAAGTCCTACAGAAATGTCTGCCTGACAGAAGTTCTTCCGTTTTTTGGGTTACTTTGGGTTGTAGAACAGTGAATAGGTCACAGCTGCTCCCAGTGCAACACTGGCCACTCAAAAATGAACTCACCTTCACTTAACCAGTCGTGTGCTCCAAGTAAATGAATGAGGCCATTTGTTTAAAGGAGCTCTGTGTGATTTTGAGGGGATTGTTTTCGGGTTTGTGGGCTCAAATCTTCCTTTGGACTGCAAGACATTTGAGTTTTGCATTTCTTCTGAGTTTAAATCAGTACCCTGGAAAGGAGGAAGGCAAAGGGAGAGGAGAAGGGATTTGGCAGAGGATGGGAGGAGAGGGGACAAGAAGGAGAAGGTGAGCATGTGTGGGAACTCCAGTGCCAGTTTCATGATTCCTCCAGCTTGACTTTTAAGGGATCAAGTCTTCCAATTCTTACAGGATGGTCCCTGAGGCCATGTTAAGTCACCCTTGCAATTACTGTCTTTAAACAGAAAATTTGGAGTACTTTAAGAGCATATTCCCTCATATTAAGAGACAGCACAGATATGAAGCAGTGTGCTCCAGTGAGCTGGAGTTAACTCCCCATTTTTCCACCTCTGTGACTCCAGTACCAATCTCTGGTAATTTTGCTTTAGCAGCTCGGCTGCGGCGCGTTAACTTCTGCTCTGTGAGGTGAGAATACGGGTATTGCTGAGGACCACGGTGCTCCCGCAGCTGTGCTGAGCTGGGAGGGGCTGCAGCTCTCCCCACATGTCAGACAGAAGTGTTTCAGGCTAAGCCTTTATGATAAATTAGGGAATGTGGTCAACCAGAAACAGCCTGAGCGCTGTTTTATTAATCTGCGGGTGGATAACAATAAAAATGATGAAAGATCTAATCAGCTACATTATTACCTGGAGGTTGGTGGGGCCAGGAGAGAAAAGGGGTGTGTGGGTGATGTTGGTGCTGGGGAGAGTTCAAAGACAGGGAGAGGCAAGAGCATCATCTTCAAGCACTGTCAGACATAAAACTGAGGGGTGAAAAACCTTGCTAAAGATGATGCCTTCAAAATTTTAGCCTTCAGCACCCCTTTCTCATTTGCCGTTTTACGGCTTTTTAAATCTGGGATACTTTTTAGCAGACAAGTTGCCCATTAGTGCCTGATGCTCCCCGTCTCAGTTGCACCTTCTTCCAGTTCCCCTGGGCATGGCCATGCCAGGACACCAACAAAACATTCCCTTCCTGTCTGGCAGAAGGTGGGGAGATGCCCCTTTTCTCTACTGCATTTCTCTGGTGTGTCTTTAAATTTTTCTGCGACACTTAGGAGACTTTGGCGATAGAAATTAGAGGGGTGGGCATCTCAGTCCCCTTTGTCATTCATTCTTAGCTGTAGGGGTGTTGTACACGGTGAGTGGGATGCTTATGGTGGTGGATAAAGCCTTTTGTGTATTCTCCGTGTCCCCTTTCAAATTAGGTTATTTTCTCTTTCTTTTGGTGTAGTCAGGTAAACACAATACAGGAGAGTCCTGTCTAAGTACCTGGATATGGAAGAACTGGAAGGCTCCAAGTCTCCATTAAAGCTTTGATTTGGCAGCATCACAAAGTCTTGCAGTTGACACATCTGTATGCAAATGCATTATGGACAGATAAAGAGCCTCTGTTCTTCTCTCTCTGTCATATTTTGCGTATTATTTGCTTACAATTCATGTCTGTCTCATAGTCTCTGTGGTAAAAGCATATTGAGGAAAGTCATCTCCTTTCCCAGCAATTTTCTCAGCTTCTCTTGATCATTAACATGCTGGAAACCACTTGAAAGAAACACTGCAATTTTTTAAGGGATTTTATTCATTTATTCATCAAGGTTAAGGACCCTGAAAAACTGCTGTCTACATCTTTTAGCACTTACTTCTTTCAAATCTCATATACATTATAGTCCTCAATCTGGAGTTCTCTTTTGCTATGAGGTTTTCTCTGCCTGTATCTTCTGTTGCAGTCTGAATATACAATAAACCCCTTTAAAATTAGTTATACTGCTACAGTTGTCAGGAGAACTCAAGTAATCTGATGAATTTAGCAAGAATTCCAGGCTGTGAAACAGACACAATGAAATTCTCTCCTTCAGCCTTCTTGCCTCATTATTAAACCTTCAGTTTATAGTGTGCAGACAGTCGTGCACTATAATTGAGGTTGAATTGCCATTCTCATTATAAATCCCCTTTTCTCGTGTGCTCATAACTTCAACCAACACATGGGCTGAAACTGTGTGCTCTCACTTTCAGCCCACAGTAGAATATTTAACTCCATGATCTATGGGCTTTAGCTCTGCTGCCATGGTCTGCTGCCCCATATATTTCACCATAACAGGAGTTTCTCTTGAGGTTAAAATACGAAAGTTGAGCATTAGCAGGTGTGCCTGGCTTAGGCACCAGACTTGCATCTCTATTTTAGGTAGCTGGTGCCCTGGAGGGGGCAGTGGCATTTGCTAGCCAGCTATCTGAGAGGGTATTTTCTTTCAAGACCTTATCTGACAATTTCAGTAAAAGTCATCTCTCTGAAGCCTTGAAATGGAGCTGTTCTTTCCTGCTGGCTGGACAGGAATTTAGGTGTTTCCTTCATTCCCTGCCTAGAACTTAGGTACAGGCAAGATCCAGCAGAACTATCCCCCTGCTTCCTTCTTCTGTGAGGGTGAGGTCTGTAAGCCTGGTCTGAACCTCAGGAGGGGATCCAAGACTGTTGACTGGATCCACTTGGACTCTGAGCAACTCTGTTAAGTCCCCAACACGAGGAGCAAGGACCTCCTTTCCTCTCTGTATGCTTACGTGTTCTGACTCCCCTCTGCTTTTCTGCCCACTCTGGCATGTGGAGGGAAGCGCTTGGATGCGGTTTCACACACCTTGGTATCAAATCTTCTGAGAAAGGGTCAGTTGAGATGGACAGTTCAATGTTGGATCTCGATCTGCAGCCAAGAAGAGCAGAAAGGAGCAGCCTCACGGCTGCAGCATTCAAGGAGGAAGCGAAGGTTTGGGGTTTGGACCTCGGTTCTGGTCTTTGTCACAGATTTTGTGCATGCAATCTGATGATGCAGTCACTTCTGATGACTAGAGCTCTGCTGACCCACAGTGATGATCTCAGGCTCAGATGTTGGCAGCTAGATGGGATCATTTCCACTATAACAATGCTTGAAGTGATGCCTGCAATGAAATAAAACAGAATATCTACAGACAGACCATGCTGCAGTGTCCTGGGCTCATGCCCACTCCATGTCTTGTCCACTCTCCAGAGGCAGAGGAAGAGTTCCCCTGCCCAGCTTCAACACAGGGACTTCTCCCAAGGTGCTTCTCGGAGAAGACTCAAGAGCTGAGCTTTGATAGAAGCTCTTACTCAGAGCTTGTGGAGAGGAGTGAAATGTGAAGGATAAAGAAACACTAGTATTTGTCAAAAAACCTGAGCCAAAAGGATTTATGTCAAGGCTTGGTTGTTTGGTTCCTGGTGGTTGTTTTTTTTTGTTTGTTTGTTTGTTTTGTTTTGTTTTGTTTTTTCTCCTATATTTATAATGGGGAGGAGGAGGTGGAGGAAAGACTTTTGCTTGAAAAGGAATTTGTTGGGTTGGGAAGTATGAGGCAGAGAAACAAATGACATCTTACAGCCAGGGGAACCATGGACCAAGACCAGTCCTGTCTGAAGACAGCTGGCACAGGGGAGTGTTTTTGATGCCTGCTGTCACAGAGGCCATGGCTGTTCACTAAATCCCTTTCTCTGCCCTCACTGCCATGGTCCAACACCTGCTCAGGGAGCAGACAGAAGCAGTGAAGGAAGGTGCTGCCATTTATCCCCACAGTTTATTACCACCCCTTCATTCCTGCAGCAGAGGGGGGACACCTCTGCCTATCTCTGTGAGTCTAGAGTCTCATCAATTTTCCTTGGTCAGTGCTCCAGGCTCCCCTCCCTCCCCTCCGTGATGTGTGAGGGTGTCTGTGGCAGGGGCTGAGGATGCAGGAGCACGTGGCAGGACCTGAGGACACCATGGCAGTGTTTGTAGAGCTCATCTGCCAGTGCCTGAATCCCTGTTCTCCTCCAGGCGCAGAGCTCAGCTTTCTCACACCTCTCCCCCACTTTCTTTGCTCTCCAAGCGCTACTTGTGGGAGTTGAAAGTGAAGTGACAGAGCCCGAGGGAAAGGGGAAAATACAGTCTGTGTCTCTGAAAATGTAAAAGGGACCCTTCTGTGTATTTTGTTCCTCTCCTGATACTCATCCCTGTCCCCAGCTGAACCGCTGTGACCAACTGCACTGAGAATTTTGCTCCAAAATTGCAGTGGAGATGAGAAAAAAGCTAAGGGGGGGCGGGGGGGGGAAGGGAAGGATAGTGACTCCTATGCTGCTGGCACAGGGGATTTTCTTTGACGTAAACTTTATTTTGGGTGACAAAGCTTAACATCTTCCTTAATTCTGTTTCCTGCATTTCAGGTCCACTCACTCTCTGGAAGCTGGTGGTGTTCCCCTGTGTGGTGTGTGCGTGTTTTGTGACGGTGTCAGGCATCCTGGCATTTAGGCAAAGCACTTTCTAGCACTGTTCCCCTCCCTCACAGTGTCAGGAGGGGCTGGGCAGGAGCTCTCCAGGCTGCCCTGTACCACCGGGCTTAACAGCTCCTTTCAAATCCTTTCCCTAAGAAGTACTTCTGGCAATCACTGTCCACATGTGCCTGGGCTGGACAGAGTTTTAAGAAGTAGGTTGCTTGGAATAGGGTAACCCTGAGCTTTGCTGACAGAGTTATCCCTAGGAACCACGAGAAGGTTTTCTGCAGCCACCAGAGCTGTTCTGAATTTTTAATGAATTCGAAAATCATGCCTCAAGCTCGGTCTGTTCCAGAGACAGTGTGTAACATAGAATCACCTCCAGTGAATGCCCAGCCCAGAAAATGAAGATAGGGTGTTGGGTAAATCCAAGCTTGTCTCTGTTGAAGCACTATTGCTAAGAAAATTCTGCTGCTCTCCAGTTTTGACCACCTGATGAAAGCTTACATGCAAGATAACTAAGGACACACATTTTAGGCTGAGTGGTTGGCTGGATTTGTGTATAAATTTATAGGTGTGGGGATATAAGAAATATATGAAGATATGTGTCAACATAAAAGACAAAAATACCCGTGTAATTTTGCTCACTCATCTCCACCTCATTATTGTATTCCTCTGATTCAGCCTTCCTCTAATGAACTAACCATCCTCTGTAGAACTGTGGTAGCAAACAGGAGGGCAAAATGTTGTGTGTGTGGTCTGTCAGGCACCATCACTGAGTTGACCCGAATAGTTGGAATGTATTGGTTTTGTTTTTGTCATTGTTCCTCAGTGTTGTTTTTAAGCTTTGTGGGCAACACCATTTTGTCTGCATTCCTGCAGTGAGGGGTTTTAGGCCCACACAGAGTGTGACCACTCCGATTAGGAGGACACTGGAGAAGGACAAATCTTTTCTGCTCAAATATTTTTGACAGAGGTCCATCTTGAGTCTTTATCCTTCAACTCTTTTGTAATCACAAGTAAGAAAAAGCATTTAATTTTGAGCTTACTGGACTTAAAGGACTTCATTATTGGTTGTACTTGTCAAGGTCCATGTGAAGTGCTGCAGTACCTGACAAGACTTGGTTTGTGTAAGTCATTCTTCCACCCTCCCATCCTCTGCCATTGGTTCTTTTCCTTCACCGAGTGCCATTTCCCATGAAATACTGAAATATCTTGCTAGCTAGAAACTCTTCTGTCAAGTTTTGCTGCTTCTGATTAACAATTTTCTCCATTAAAAGTTTATATGTTTTCAATATTTTGGCCCCATCTGGCCTGAAAAAATGTGGGTTTTGCAGGCTGGAATTTTTTTTCTGGTGTGGTCTGCTATGGAGATGTGTGGGAGATTTGGCGCCTTCCTTCTTTCCTGGCAAAGTTCAAGTAGGTCAAATGCTACCATCAATGTTCTAACTTTATCTTTACTCCTCAAATCCCCACCAGCCTCCTGGACTTGACTTTACAAGACCTTTCATGTCACTTCAGACTGTAGTAGGAGGAAGTGAAAATTACGGGCCACAGGCAGGGTTCCAAAAAGTGCTCTCTCTCTCTCAGAAAGGGGCTGGCATCTTTCCACGGGCCTTCATTGTATTTTATAGCCATACTACAGTATTTAACAGCATAATTTAGTAAGTGTCGGTACTCCGTCGTGGAGTGTGGAGAAACTGTCTTATTCAACCCCTGGCGACGTGTGCCGAGTCAAATAATGCACTGTGAGGTAAAGTTAATGTTTTCTGGAAATGGAATTGGAGTCAGAAATGTCCTTTTTGGCCATCAGCATAAATACTGTTGTCATCCTGATCAGCAAGCAGAATTCAAAATCTTTTGCCCTTAAAAGGTGATTCTCTCTCATGTTTTAATTAATCCCCCACCAATACATGAAATAATTAAAGAAAATCAAAGTCTTTGCCATGGATTAAAAGTATATCCTAAAAGTATCTGCAGAAGACCTACTGCAATACAAAATCTTCGTTAAACTGTTTCTCACCCTTTCAACTACGGTGCCTCTTCATTCCTTGTGTGCTTTTAATGCTTGGGGGAAGATGGGTCTGGCTGGGATCCTAGATTGCCATCTGATTTAGGGATGGGAAAACAATGACTCTTCTGGGCTGTCACAGAGACCATTTCATGTTTACCTCTGCTGTGCAGCTGCCATCTGTGTCTTACTTTGATTATCAGGGAGGTCAGCTGTCAAATGGAATAGGAGGAGGCAACAGTTGCATAAGAAGCTGGTCAGGTATCATCTCCTGAAGAGATTTTAATATATTCTTCAGACCAGAAAGCTGCAATAGTCCATCATAATTTCTATTGGCCTTACCAGACTCTGTACTCGTAAAAAACCCCCAAACAACCCAAACGTCAAATCCATGTAAAATCATTCATCACACTTCTCAGTCACAATGTCAGGCCCCTCCTGCAGAACTGGTGCAGTTTGGTTTATGCTGTATTGATTTCTGTCCTGTAGCCAGGTTTAAGCTGAAGGTTCCTCTGCTTGTCAGCCAAGGAGCGGTGGGAGTTCCCTTAGCTTAGAGCTGAGCTGTACTTGGGATTGTGCCTGGAACATGAAAGTAGCTCACAGATGGTACAGGTGGACCTGGCCTGGTGGGGACAGCCAGTGATGGGTTATCCATGGTACATCTGGGGAACCACCTATTCTCCACTGGGTGGAACTGGAGCTTCTCTGTGGGGCAGAGTAGTTCCTCATAATGTGCACTGAAGTCCTGGTCTCTCTGCATAACCCACTATTTCTTTGGGTGAGTGCTTTTGTTCTCACCACTCACCCTACCCACACTGGTTTTCCTGGAAGAGAAACCCAGTCCAGAAAGGAGATGCAGCAAACCCTGGTCCATCTATCAGGCTGAACAATGGTGAGGAGAAGGGCTGCATTGGGTGCCTGCCCCACAGCATAGGTATGATTGTGGTCATACAAATTTACCTGTGTAGGCTTTAATAGCTTTATTTCATGAGAATAACAAGGGACATACTCAGAAGGCCCAACCTGATTTCAGGAGGAGGCTGGATGAGGAAACCACAGAGGTCCTTCCCATCAGCACTGCCATGATTTGGGGTCTATACCTGCTCTGCTGGGGAGGTTCAGAGGGTTGGTGTCTATTGTGGTAACATATACATCTGTGCACACCTACAGCAACAACAGGACCACAGAATCATGAAACATCCCTTGTTGGAAGGGACCTATAAAGTTCACGGGAAAGGGATCTTAGATGAGATTATCTAGAACCCAGTGCAACAAAATGGCATCTTGAAACCTCCAGTGATGGGCACTCTACCACATCCTTGGGGAGGTTGTTCCAGTGACTGATACTTTTCACCATAAAAAATGTCTTTCTTATGTTGAGAAGAAACTTTTCTCAGTGCAACTTGTACTTGTTCTCCTTTGTCTTCTCCTGAGGCTCCTTGTGAAGATTGTCTGTCCTCCCTGCAGCCACCCTAAATTAATACCATAATTCCTCTCTAGCCTTCACCTGTAATTGTCAAAGCAGGCAGGGTTGTCTTGTAACAAGAATGAGCTAGCTGGGCAATGGAGTCTCTATTTTTAGAAGTGTCCTTTGTAAATCTCAAAACCAGTATGAGGCAAAGGCATATGTCATTTCACAAATGGGTAAAGTGAAGTGATGCAACCCAGAAACGGTGCTGAGCAGCACTGCCACAGGCTAAGCACTGGTCCATAACCTCCTCTCAAGATGGCATGTGGCTTGGTAACTGTCCAGCTTCACCATCTGCAGAGACTGAAACTCAATTGCTGTTAACGAGAATGAAATTATGGCGATATTAGCATAATTAAAATGAGAAGAATCCTAGTTCGGGGATGATTGATACCCATGGAAAGCTTTGGATGGAGGCAGAAAAGGCAGGTCCAAGACTGTTGGCTCAGATGTTATTTACCTGCATGATTTCTCCAGGTATGGGGGAAAATGTCCTCAAAAAAAAAAAAAAANAAAAAGTACAAAAAAAAAAAAAAAAAAAAAAGGCAGAAAAAAAAAGCTTAATGTGGCTAGTGACTGGTATTAAATAAATGATGCATGTTGGCAGAGCGATAGATGAGAATAGTGGAAAACACATTGTGAAAGGAACCAGAAGAATTGCTGTCATAAATCTCCCCAAACTATTCCAGTCTGAGAGAGGCTTGAGACTAAGCAGGTTACTAGGAGCATAAGGAAGGGGGCTTTAGGAGAAATCCATGGCCCTGTAGGTTCATTGACACAAGTTTTGCTCATGTGTCCACCCCCTTAGAAGAGGAGGAATGGATGGCCAGGGAAAGGAAAGGGTTGTGGAAGTGTGACATTGCCACTCGGGTTGTTTGTCTCTTGGGTTTTATTTTTTATTTGAGGCAGGTTAAAAGAGCTCCAGGTGTTCTCTCTAGAAAGAAAGAGATTAGAAGGCAACATTAATCAAGTTTACAACATATTCAAACAAGTAGATAAAGAGGAAAGAAAAAAATACCCTGAAATGCTTTTGTAATGAATGCATATTTTAGCTGAAGAATTCACAGGGGTCGACATGTATATATGCAAAACTAGGGTTAGAAGACAAAGTGGGATTATTTTCAAAGCTCATAAATAATTTAACTGTTGGAAGAAAAAAGCAGAGGTTTCTGTTGATCTTATTGCCAAAGAAATGACTTTAGGGCTGATAAAGCAAGGGGCTAAAGGTGTTTTCACACAGAAGAATGACAGAGCATAGCTGTTTGTCTATTACAGCTTGTCACACCAGTCGTGGATTTTATTGGGTAAAAGATGGGCATGTTGGGACAGGATATTCTAGCTCCTTTGACACACTAAAATTGCAGTTTCTTGTTGACTTTTGTAAGGTGTTCACTGAAAACAGTTGTAAATGTTCCTATTAACTTATTTAGCTGCAGAAAGAGGCCATTGCTGAATGCTTTTGACAACCCCACTTAGAAAGACATGGGAGGTGCTTTGCAAAGGACTAGCCACAGGAAAAATTTCTGGAGCAGTGTGCCCTCTTCATTTTATTTCCAGTTACCATGAAAATCGTGCCACTTCACAGTGACCAGGGCAGGTCATGTTAGACCCTTGTGATCTGTTTAGCATGTGCAGTGCTGCATGCCACCCTCTCACCCACTCAGTCTCCATACCAGCCACATTGTACAGTTTAGTCATGCAGTGAAATGGCTGAAGATCTCAAAGTCTCTGTTCCATATCATTTCTGTTCTCGCCATATGATGCTGATCAATAACTGTCCCTCTGGCTTGAATTCTGGTTTTGTCCCTGTTCTATATTTGTCTTTGAATTTACATTTCCAGGGAGTGGGAGAAGCTGGATTGACGCCCCTTTAATGCTGCTTTCCTGTGAACCTGTGGTCTCTTGGCCTTAACATACCTCAAGCCTGTTGGCTGGGAGTTGCTGCTGCTCGGCTCAGGGTGCACAGGAACACCAGCACTTCTCTCCTGCATGCAGAACCTGACCACATGTGCACTCTCTGAGGCTGTTTCAAATGGTGAGTGCAAACCATGGCTAATCTGTTTCACTTCCCGCTTCACTTGGCTTCTCTCAGCCACTACCTCCCAGATGAGATTTACTGGTTTACATCCGCACGGAAGCTGTTTCCTAATTTAGCCAGGAGTAAGGCTTGGCCATGACCATCCACCCGTCACCTGTGGGACAGGTGAGGTGGCTCTGTGTGCTCAGGCCCTGGAGGACCAACCACTGGGAAGTGACATCTCACGCATTTCCTGGGTCCCCCAGCTGAAAGTGCAACAAAAGAGCACCAGCTGGGCTCATGAGTAGTGATAGGGACCCCTCTGATCTAGGACCACCAAAGATTTCACATGACCTGGGTAGAGGCCACTCAGGCGAAGTTTGTCCTCTCACCCCAGCTGCAGAGCTCTGCCTGCTGTTCTTCACTGTTTGTGATTTGTGGGGAGGGAATTCTCCTTTAAATCTGATGCATGAAAACCTGTCCTAAAATTTGGCATTTGGTTGTATCCGTCCCTCCATGGGAGGAAAAATTCCCCAGTCTCCAGTTAAACTGGATTTGAACTGTAAGTCTTTCAGGCAAATGTGTTGCTTTATGTGGATACCTTACTTCTAGAAAAAATAAAACACCTTAAATGTCCAGTATTTCACTCAAACTCAGCTTCCTCCCAGCACTGCAAAAGCTCGGTAATCAAGGAGAGAAAATATTTACTTGGTAAAGCTTTAAGATCAGGCTTTTGGGCTGGAAACTGAAAGGTGTAAACAAGCCAGAAACGGGACAACTCCTGCTTGAGTTACAGAGCTTAATCAGGAGAACGGGGTAGCTCTCCATCTCTTTATCCAGTTTTGGCTTGGGATGTTCTGTACAACCCAGAACAGAACACGATTTTTGACTGGGATGCTTAGGCTGGGCAGAGGAGCCTGATAACTGTTCCCACAGGTAGGGCCAGCCCACTCTCCTCAGTCTTCTGTGTGTCTCAGTCTAACTCTTGTTTCTTCTCTTATCCTACACTTGGCTGCTTGATTCTTATCAGCTATCAGAGTTGTGAACAGGGACTCAGACCCTCTCTGGTATTTGGGCTCTGGAGCACAATTAGAGGTGGTCTGGATAGCTATCTCTCGGGGTTAGGAGAGTTGGGTCTAGAGGGGAAAGTGTCTCATATCAGTCTCCTGGTTGCCAGTCCTCAAACCAAACCAGCCTGCCCCCCAGAGCCAACTGTGCTGCACTTGTGTGAAATGTGGTGCAAAGCGTAGTCTGATGGTTATTGTGAGAAATCTGTGTGGTCCTGCATGCTCTGGGGTTGCTACAGGAAGCAGCAGTAACGGAACAGACCAAGTGGAAGGAGTTAAAACAAGGATAAGTTGGGCTGACACTTTTCATCTGTGCTTGTGTGCCATTGTAACAGTGGCTGGGGGCTTCTACTGGCTTGGCTTAAAAAAGACATTGCTAATGTCTAACGCTTGATGACAGATGGTTCACCAATGCTGCTAGGCCCATTGTCTCACTTAATAGCTCTTTGCTCTAGCTGAAAGAAGGTAATCTTTTCTTGTAGGAGTTGGTAGGAGGATCTGTGTACAATATGCCTTCTGACAACCGTTCCAGTTTTGGAGCCTGTTCTGTAGCTCGCTGAAGCGGAATCATCTCCCTTACCCTCTGTAGGAGGGACTCACAAAGGAGGCATCACAGTCATGATGTCTAATTTGTGGGTGTTTTGCTATCTGGTAGGACTCACCACACTGAATTAGGCAATTGCATTCTCTGTGCTGTGTATGGAAGAAAATAAAATACGTAATCCGATCTGCCTCAAAGGGTGAGGAGAAATTTAGGGACTCTCCCTCTCCAGGGGGGAGGTGCACCCATTTTTGGGATGTCATGCTGCGGCTCCCCACTGGGGAGAGTTAACCCACCCACTCACCAGCTGACTGCAAACCTGCATGTTTGTATCTCTTCTTTTTGAGTGCTGAAAGCAATAGCTGCAACCCAGCAGTGATTACACCCCAAGAAAATGCCATGAGGAGCAGACTAAGGAGAACCAAGGTGAGAGTTGGTGTCCTGTACAGTGTATATCATATTCAGGAATAGTGTTAGGAGCCTGGGTCTCCTAGGAGAGGTTGTGGAGTCACTCACTCCCTGATTCCATTTCTCTTTCCACCTTTTTAAATATGACAAGGCAGATCAATGAGAAGAGTTGTGAATACCTCCCTGGACTGGCCCACCATTTTATAATCAGGGCCATCTTCTGTGTCACAGGAGTCTCAGGGGGCAAACTTCATCTGGATGGGGAGGAATCTGCACCTGCTCTTCTTGTGTCTCATGTGAATGCACTGCACCCTACAAGGCTGCTGCTTACAGATGGAGGGCATGTGCTTACCTGTACCTGTGCAAGGAAACACCTTCCCCAGTCTGTACTTGCTTGAGGTGGTCCATGCCAAATTCAGAACTTACCAGACTGAGACCCAGAATTCAGGATGGCTGATGAATGCCATGGGGAGAGGATGTTTGCTTCCAGGGTGTTTCTTCCTACCAGACTTTGTTGTGTGTTTACCAGTGTTGATGTTACACAGGTTCCTCAGGGGCAGTGTGGGGAAGGTTTCAGGCTGTGTAGGCACTAACAGAAGCTTGCACAATGGTGAGGGCAAGTGTGCAAAGGGGTGAGGTTCTGAGCAACCTGATCCAGCTGGAGATGTCCCTGCACACTGCAGGGGGGGTTGGATTAGATGACCTTTAAAGGTTCCTCCCAACACAAACAATTCCATGGTTCTAACAGACACCAGAGTGACCTCATACCCTTAATAAATGAAATACAAGGGCTCTGATTTGGAACCTTCTGAGTGTTTTTTGGGGATGTGTTTGCTCTAATGTGAGTGCTTACTGTAGTGAGAGAGAAGCTGTTTTATTGAAACCTGTTTTAAGAACTGATTTCCTCAAAAAGTAGACAGCAGTGCTATTCCAAAAGAAATTTTCAGACTCAACAGTTGGCTGCCTTGAGTTTGCAGCCTGTTCCCATTTCATTGTCTCTGGAGTGGCAGGAGAAGTCAGGCTGTTCCAAATGAGCTTTGCTATGGGATATTACAAAGGAAGAGCATCAGCAGTTTCCTTCTCCAAGTGGTGCAGAGCACAATTTTGCATAGTGTTTCACTGAAGCACCTGGTGATAAGTTTCCCCACCTGCCAATCCCCCTGTGATGTGTGAGATACTCCTGGGACCATGAACACCTTGCATGGTTCTAGGCCTATAGGACAGTGACTGCCCCCAGGTCATATCTGGGGCTGGGAGAAATGTGCTGTTGGAAACTGAAATGCTGGAGGCGGAAAAGTCCTCACCTTGCTTTGCAAGGACATTTCCAAATGTTATTTTAATATTTGTTATATTGAGGGAAAACAGGCAGAGCTCTTCAGCCTTGTTCAAAGTCTGTATCATCCTTTAATAAAAGAAAGTTTTCTAATGGACATTTGCCTGGAGTGGGGATGGGATGGAGATGGGGAGAGGAATTGTTTCACCTTGTGTGTGCAAGGGGAGAGTGGCTCAGTGGCTATGTCAAGAAATGATGATATAGAAAAGCGACTCCCTGCTTTCTTAGGAACACGAAAATGTGATTATTAGTTGAGGTGTCTCCATGGGAATCCACAAAGAATGACAGCAAACCACACCCTGTTGTATTAAATGTTGCCTTCAACTTTCAACTACTAATGGGGATGGGACTGCAGTTTACTATAACATGGTGGTACCAAGCAGCACACTGGTGAAAGATGAATGTTTGACCTTTAAAAAACCCTTTAGTTTCATGTAATGTGATTTAGCAGCTACAAATTATAGAGAGGAGCCAGCATCAAACATGCAGTGGCTCTTGAACCTCTGTAATACAGTGTTCTGTGTGCTGGTGCACATAGACATGCAGCTACAGGCTTCAAGGCAGACCTGGGCTCTCTCTTCACTTAGATTGCTTCAGACTGGGATGTTTCTTTGGATAATTGCCTGTCCCAGCAGTACAGCCCCATGTTGAACAGGCTTGTGCTGCAATTTGGTTTGCTTCGCAGCACCTGCAGTGTAAATGGATGAACTTCTTCTGGAGAGAAGCATGGATTCTCTCTGAGACAAGCACTTAAATCAGGGCTGGTGTGTCTGTAGAGCCCGGCGAAAGGTATTTTAACCAGCCATAAGTCCATGCCTACATTTGTGCTTCAGCCCATTCTGTTCTAGTCTGTGCCTCTACCACAACCAGAGAGCTCAGTATGGCGAGCATCCATCCCTTGGTCTAGGCAGCAGTGTGGTGACAGCAGTGCTTTGTTCCCCAGCACACCAGTGTAAATGAGCCTCCAGTGTAAATGAACCTCCAGAGTAAATGGAGGCCCCTTTTGGGGGTCTCCCTATTCACTGGGGGCTGAATTCAGGGATCTGACCACTTTTTGGGCTTGCAGTGTAATGCATGGGGATGTCCTGGGAGAAAGGTCAGGACCAGGCATGGTCTCTCTTGTGTCACTGGTTGTCCCTGCTTGTCCTCACATCCAGATTCCCCAATCTGGTAACCCCAGAGGTGTCTCTGTAAAGCAGAATGTTTTTAGGGGTATTGACCTAAGCTGTAGAGTCACCTTTAACAGTTTTTTCTGGTCTCCTCTTGGGAGCTGGTTGCCCTCCAACACTGCATATTTTATTTTCTGTGTATTGCAGGATACCCTAAACAAGACTGAAATCTTGTCTCACAATCATCAGTCAACAGCCCCCAGCTGTATCTCATTGGCCAGAAGTGTTCCCAGCTGGATGCCCCAGGGGTGCAGCCCATCCTGCTTGGATGAAATGGATGTGTTCTTGCAGATACATCAGGATGTGACTCACACCTCAGAGACACAGCATCTACCTCGAGGAGGGTAGGGAAGAGCTCTGGGGAGATTGAAGGTCACAGGGGAGGGTGGGGAAGGTGGCCTGAGAAGTGGGGAGGCAATCAGGCAGCACCTTTTGGTTCTCCCTTTGTTATGCCACTTTGGGAAATCGAGTCTTCCTTGTTTGTTGTAGGGTTTTCCTCCTTCAAGTAGTGATTTTCATCAGCCCTCCCCCACGCTTAATTCTCAACCTGGCCCAGGTGAGAGGTTGTGCTTTTGTCTGTTCATCCCTGCTGCTCAGGACAGGAGGCTGAGTAACCTTTGGAATAGAAGCCTCTTCTTACTGGAGATTTAGTCCTCATTTTCTCTCTCAGAGAGAGGGAGAGACACCAGTTCCCACCTGTTTAGCCTACTCTGTCCTCTGCAGAGAGTCTTGTCTGCTGAAACACAGGGGTGGGTTTGGTATGTGTGCTCTTCTGTATTTGCCTTTACCTTTGTAAGAAAAGCAAATACTGACCATATTCCCTCCTTGTATTCATCATCTTGTTTATATTTCATTTATTTCTACTGCCCTGAACAGACATAAGTAACTCATAGTATTAATAACAGGAGTTTCTACTCATAGAGCTCCTTCCATCTGTGGAGTTTGAATTATGGACAAGCACATTAGACTCATTTAGAGGTGGATTTAGCTTGTGCAACTTGTCCAAATGGAGATGTGGCTGCAAGAATCAGGGAGAAAATGCAAAGGCTCCTGAGCTCAGCCCCAGCCTCAGCTCAGCTGATCTGGTGCAGCCATTTCAGGGGAAAGAAAAATAACCATTCAAAAGACAAGATGTGAGGGATGCTCAAAAAGAAATTGAGCCTCATCTCTGGAGACTGCTGAATTTCACAGGGTTTTCCCAGAGCAGCAAAAGGAGCAATGTCCCGAGCTTTGGCCTCTATACTTATCAGCATGAAAAAACCATGAGCGTGAAATCAAACAACAGGCTTCAAATGGGAGCTACAATGACACTAATTTGTATGTACCATTATTTGATCTTCTAACCTACTAGGTTTAAGGTAAACCACACTGGAATATCAAGCAGACATTAAATGAAACAGTGTCATTAATTCAATCCAATGAGATACGTTTTATATAACAAAGGGATTTGTTCTGATACTCAAACAATGTATATTAATGAAAGAGTCGAAATAGATTCATTTTGTTCTCAAAGCAAACACATTAAGGAAAGCCATCAAGAAGTAAAGAACACGGCTTTTTTTTTTTTTTTTTTTTTTTTTTAAACTGTGCTTTATTTAGGGCTAAGCTGGAAAGCGTCATTCAATAATTACAGAAGATTACAAGGAGTTTTAGGGAATTGAGAGTGAAAGAGCAGTTGTATGGAACTGCAGCTGCGTTACACATCTGTACTTCCTAGCTGTGGGCTCAGTTTGCTTCAGTCCTTACTCTGGCAAAATGCTCGTTATATCCCCATGAGAGTTTTGGAAGAGTAAGGACTGCACGGTCAGGCCCAGTATGTAACCAAAATTAACATTAAAAAAAAAAAGAAAAAGAAAAAAAAAAAAAAGAATACAGAAGAATCCTTCCAGATCGAGATAAAAAATACTGAGAAAAAACCAAACAAGAGCATAAACCGAAAAACAAGAGTATAACCAAATAAATAATCAAAAACAATTATCACACTGCTCAATCGATGCAAACAAGTGTGAGAATGATGTAAATCAAGTTTTAAGACTGTGAAAATAAATTATAATAAATATGATATACTTTAAAATATATGTGTTCTTAAATAATTCATTGTTTTTTCTGAGTCAGATTTTTTAAAGCAATGTCTTATTTTTAACTGCTCTAAAGTCATTTACCAAAGATAAATATCGTGCTTTCATTAAATAGTTTTCCTTGTTTTTTCTCTATCATTACAATTAAAAGTCCTACAAAATATGCAAATTTATTTACAGAAAACAGAGCCAGCATCTTTTTTTTTTTTAAACATCCCCCTGTTTTTCAAAATTCCTTGTAAACAGTTTCAGAAATTCTTCAAAGAGATTGTTTCTTTAGTTTACTTTTTATGGTTTTTTTTTTTTTAGGTTTTTTAGGTTTTTTAGGTTTTTTTTTTTTTTTTCTTTTTTAAGATTAAGGTACTAGGCTAATCCCTTGCCCTGAAGGTTTCTAGAGCAAATATGGAAGCTACTGAAGCATAGGATGATGGGAATTTTGCGGACAGCAGATCATGAAGACATGAAGCGTTTAGCTGTGTTTTGTTGTTCAAGTTAGAACTAACGTCTGATAAAAAGACAGCTGTTTTTTTTCCCATTTGCATTGTCTACAGAATTGAGTCTTGTCTTGTTTATTTTTTAATAGCTGGAATGCTTGCAGTTAAAAAAGCTGCCAAAATAGCCATTTTTCTCCTTTTTCTCCTCGATAAATAACAGCATCCAACAGCAATTGGCAGAGAGTAGGAATTTATGCTCAATCTAAACTCTACAAAAATTACAGTTCTACAACATCTTTGTTTTTAGCATTAACGCTAACTTCTATGTAGTATTATTTTTTTTTTGCTTTTTTGTTTTTTTTTATTTTTATGTTGTCTAATTTTTTCTATTATATAGGTATTTTAAACTTTCTTTTTTTAAATTCTGTACAACTATTAGGATTTTAAATGGGGAGAGTTAGAAGCATTTACAAACCTTTTTGTTTTCCATTTAATATCAACCATCTTTCCTTTCTCTTTTCTATGCCTTTTTATGTACTTAATTATGTATTTATTTATTTACTTTTTTTTTTGCTTTTCATAGATATCCATCTTACCTGCCTTTAACAACGCAATCCTTGCGTAGTATACAGAAAACCATATGAAAGCTTCATAGACTCTAATTAATGTATAACCAAAGAACCTCCCAAAGTATCAAAGAACTATTATCTTGCCGTTTTAAAAGCATTTAAGCATTTGTAATTTTTTTTTTTTGTGGGTTTTTTTTTGGTTTTTGTGGTTTTTTTGTTTTTTTTTGTTTCTGGTTTTTTGTTTTTTTTTTTTTTAGGTTTTACATATTTCATATAATCGCTCTCAAAAACTGTTTTAGGAACAGCTCAGAGAAAAGGAAAGAACTTCCATATTTTACATACAGCTACAAGTCTGCGGTAAAAAGTTTTGTCCTTTGGTCCCTATATAGCTAAGGAATGACAGATAAAGATGCTCAGTGACTGTTACCATGGGTCTCGCATGGTAACTGCATCCTTGGTGGCAAACAGGCACTCCTTTGCCAGTATCCAGGTTTGCATCTCCTGTTTGAAGAAAAGCCGCTGTGGTGATATCAGTGTCTCTTCAGAAATCCCGGTTGATCTTCCTCCTGCTCTGATTTTACTTTATGTGTTTGTTTGTTTTCAAGCGCATGTCCTTCGTAGTCAGCAGATGTGATACTTTTCTTGAAGAAATGTTACAGTCTAAACAATCAAAGAGAGAATAGGTCTGAAGTCTTCAGCTTGACTGATATTTGCTGATATGTCAAAGGTGTAATCCAACAGTTCCCTTTTTTTTTTTTAATATATATATACTTTTTTTTTTTCTAAATGTGGCCCATTCAGCTGCTGCCCTAAAAAATGAAGAAGATCATTGCAAATTAAATCAAAAAGGGGAGGGGGAAGTAGGGAAGGTGTGGGGGCAATATTTGAGACGGGGGGGGGGAAAAGGACCTAAAAATGAAAATGAAATTAAAATCAAGCCTGTTCTTTTGGGCCCAATCCTGCTCCTGTTGAAAGTAATGGATGTTTTCTTCTCCCTTCAATTGGGACAGGATGGGGCTTCTGCTTTGGTGTTTTGCTTTTGAAGGCCTTGGCTCTGATTCTGCTCCCACTTAACATCAACAGAAGGATTCCCCTTGACTTCAGTGGGAACCGGATCAAACCCAAAGTAAGCAAGGTAGTCACGATCATGATAAAGAAAAACACAATTGTTCCTATTAGTAATAATAATAAATCAAAATAATATTAGGGCGTGTCTATGTAAATCTGTATCACTACGTATGCGAAGACGGCGGCATTTTAATTATTTTAAGCGCCGCTTTACAACGCCAGATCGCAATCTTGCTTGGCAGGTTTTTGTAGGGTGAAAGGCATCAGGAAAGGGTAGTTCTATATTTTAATGGGGTGCCATCTCTGACAGTGTATGAGCTTTCTGTGGAGACGTAGCTGCCAATAACATCTACTCCTTTGTGAATGTCAGAAAGTAAGACTTTGAACAGGCAATTTATAGGAGGTTAAATAAAAAAGACTGTTGGAATAAACTTTTTTTTTGAAAAAAAATTAAAAAAATAAAGCTAACATTTCTCAAATAAAAAAATTATTTAAAAAAAATATAATCATGATCCGACTAGGCTTGACATTTAAGTAGGATGCTTAATCATTAAGGATTAGCTCTTATCTCCTTCTAGCAAGCAGGTTCTTCTTATACACTTGGTGATTTATTACATCAAGAAACTTAGAAACTGCAAAAGGTCCACTCTGGTGGAAAAGTGTCATGCGGAATATCAATCCATGCTGGCAGGTTTTCACACTGTTGGTTCAACAAACAGCAAACCGTACACAGCAGTCTAAACAATTACAACACCAAAAATAATAATATAATAAAAAAATAAAAAACACTCGTCAAGGACCCTTTTTCAGTTGTAAACAAAAAGATGCATTTTGCTTTTTGATCTTGATGGGGTTTTTTCCCACTCAATCCCTCCCTCCCTCTAAGCAATTAATTTTTGCTGGAGTTGCTGTAATATGGCACCTTAGAATTAGGAATTCTTGAAAAGACATACAATGAGGCTTTTCTTGGGGTTGCTTTTTTGATTGCTATAGTTTGCAAACTACCATTACTATCATTAGTCTTTTTAGTTTTGATTTGGTTTTTCCATTTTTGGTTTTTTTTTTAATTTTCAGAAAGTGATTTGAAATATCCTAAGGGGAAAAAAAAAGGTGTCAATTGAAAAAGGCCCCAATTCTCCGGAAAAAAAAAATAATCACAAGATTTTCAGTGCAAAAAATTAACCACACATTTTTCTCTCTATTATTTTTCCAAATTATCTGTAGTTATAACAATCCCATTTTTTTTCTAAAGAATTAGGAATCCATCTTTTTTTTTTCCTTCTATGTGACATCTAAAGAAGCATAAAACGCTGACGAGAAATCAAACGACAAATAAAGAAACCACTGCAAGCACCAAAAACGAAACGAAAATGAGCACAGCAAAAAATTGTGGCAGCACAAAGTCAAAAAAGGCACATGTGATCATGACTGGCCAATCATCAACTGATACAACATCCAAGAAAAATGCTTCAATCACGGCACCTGCACGAAACTTGACGGCATGTCATGCAACCAATTCTTAGCTTGTTACATGACGCCATCATGTCACACTTTCAACTTCGAGTTGATTTGAACTTACGGCCTGGGGAACTGTATTCTCCACTTTCATGTCATTACGAGAACTTTTTTCCTAGCTCAGCGCGAGACTGTGGTGGATTTGACTGGCTCTTGGTTGGAATTTGATTGAATGACAAAAGAAGAAAAGATTTTTTATATATATATATTTATATATAGTGTGGAAAAAGGGAAAGGTGGGGAAAGAAGATATATATAAAAATAATAATTAAAAAAAAAATGTTACAAACACAGCATCAATCAAAAAATTCTAATGGAATTACTTGCCATTAAACTATAGAAAACGAAACAAGAATGAGAGCAAAACAAACTAACTGAACAGAAAGAAAAGAAAGGAAAAGAAAAGAAAGTAAGGAAGAATGAAAAAAAAAAAGGATGGAGGAGGCCTAGCCAGAGACACACACATAAAACACACACTTAAATGTGGACACACGGTCAACAGCGAACAGGAACGGAGCGTGATGCAGCGGCTGTTGAGGAGAGCATGCACTGAATGGATGAGCGCAGACACAGATCGGTTTGCGGAGTCTGGAAAATAAACACATTCACTGCCAACCAGAATGCTTTCGTTAGCACCGGCCTTCCCCGCACCACCCCCAGCCGCCTGGGCTTCGCTGGATGGCTGGCCAGAGTCCCCCGGGAGCCTCTCCATTGCCTTGGATGGACTCCGGAGCAGGTACCGCTCTGATTTGGTTTACATCCCAAGTTTAAAATCGTGGGGGAGTGGTAGGCCAAGAGCTGCTTTGGCTACTGAGAATAAATAAATTAAAAAAACAAACCAAAACAACAACAAGAAAAGAAAAACAAAAAGGAAAGCAGCTACTGCTGGTTGCTGCATGTCCATTTAGCAGTTCACAGGACGGTGGGCTCAGAAACAGCAATGCTGGTATGGTGTGGGAAGCAGACTTGTAGGAGGACTCGGATGATACAATGGTCCCTAAATCAGCGTCATTGAAAGAAGGACATTTACTCCTTTGGCATTTAGCTCTGGCCTGAATTGAAAAGATAACGACAAACAAAAGGGATAAGAGATAGAGGAATAGAGAAAAGGAGAGGGTCGGAGAGGGTCAGAGAGGGTCAGAGAGGAGAGGGTTGGAGAGAAGACGAGAAGGGAAAGAGAAAAGAAAAGAGAAAAGAAGAGAGAAGAGAAGAGAAGAGAAGAGAAGAGAAGAGAAGAGAAGAGAAGAGAAGAGAAGAGAAGAGAAGAGAAGAGAAGAGAAGAGAAAAGAAGAGAAAAGAAGAGAAAGGAGAGAAGGAGATAAAGCAGAAACGAAAGGAAAAAAAAAAGGAGAAAGGAAAAGAAAAAGCAAAGGACAAAGAAAAAGGAAAAGGAATAAAACCTGCAAGGGGCTAGTTGCTACAATCTGTAGAAACACCCTGTTCCTTTCCTAGGAAGGAAAATGTCCTTTTACTGGCTCATGGAGTTTTGCCTCAGTAAACACCAAAAATCACTGCACACAACAATACACTTGTCTCAGTCAGCAGCTCTGCACCCTGTTCCTCAGGTATTGCCTTTCTGTCCCTTGGCAGGGCTCATATCTCTCCTTGCAGCCTATTTCTGAAAAGTCACTGCACACGAATGAAATTTCACCTCGTGTTGGGGTGTCACATGAATATTGTTGGCAGTTCTTATCCTGAAGTCATGCATGCTGGCTAGCAAAAATTCTTTCCCTAGCTTTTTGTTTGTTTGTCTGGGGTTTCTTTACTGTTTCTGTGAACTGAAACATGCTTTCTTGGCTACAGCAGTCATGCTTAGCTGACAAGAGATGACGCTGAACTAAGCCCCTGATCTGAGCTCTGGCTTCAGCTCTACACTTTTCCCACGGTTGGCTGCTGCCTTGGTTGAAGCTGACTCCTTCTTCATGGCCCGGCCCCAAAGTCTTGCCCTTTGATGATCTGGAAGTGTCAGCCTGAGTTTCCCGGGGTTTGAAAAAGACAATAGACCGGTACCCCCAAGGCAGATGCAAGATCTGTGTCTACAGTTATTTCACAAGCCAAGGCAGGGAAAATGTCCTTTTGAAGATGGCCCAGGGTAGAATTGTTGTCATTTGTGTCCCTAGGTACTCAGGAGCAAATAGAGTCAGCTGTACAGCTCCTGGAAGAGGAAAAGATCTCTAGCATCCCTCTTACCCCTCTGGGCTTTCTGGCCATGTCATAACACAGGAAAACAAGCAGCTGGGGAAGGAAGGAGAGCTGTCAGGACCATCACAGCAAGACCTGTCTCTTTCCTTACCTCAGCTGTGCCAGCAGGAAAAGGAAGAGTTAACAAGCTTTGATTCAATGAATGGATGAAGGAGGCAATAGGAATGGGAGAGATCTGGTGGAGCAAATAATATCCTGCTCTATTGCTGGGAAGTAGCAACAACATGTCTCCTGTCTGGGGTTGAAGTATGGGATAGCACCAGCTGCAGGGTCAGGAGTGGAGCTTAGTGGGCAGTGGGTTTACACATGGATGCTGGATCCACAGGCAACTGTCAAGCTGGGGAGAGGCTCTATGCTGTAATTTTGCTGAGGAAAAAATTTAAATGTGCAGAGTGGGAAGGACCGGGCTGGTCTGTCAGTGACCACTGCTTTGGAGGTGGTACTACCATCCCTCTGCCTGTCCTCCACAGACACCCTCAGACACTGCAGATGAAACACACACACACATACACACACCCAGACATATGTACAGATGAAGGATTAGGACTTGCTGAGGCTTAAAAAAACAGAAAAAAAAAAAAAAAGCCACCTGAAAATATTCTTTCACACAGAAGTTACATGCGGTCATCCTGTCTGCCTAACTTGGGTCTGTGTTTCAAGCACTAAATGAAGCTGTCCTTCTAAAGTGGGGGTCTTCAGCAGCTGCCTAGTTAGTGCACAGGAGAAGACCCTTTGATAGTCTCTAGGGACATGTCCAAGATCTTGCTCCACTGAGCAAACCATAGCCAAATAAATCTTGTAAATGCCCAATTTCTTCTCTGAAGCACCTAAGTGCCTAACAGCCTGGGACTGTTTTCCTTGAACACTGAAGAGAGATAAGGGCTTGAAGTCCTAATGGTGGGATTCAAGACAACTTCAACAGAACAGATCACTCTAGGACAGCATTAGTGGAGACACACAGGGATCGTAGGTCCCAGTTCACTCCTGCTTAGGAACTGTTTCAGATAAGACTGTGAGTCATGGCCAAAAGCAGCCAGTATCTCTCTCATGGTTATAATGAGGACCCTGACTGACTTGCTGTGAAGGGGATAGTTACAGCGTAGGTCTATACCATCAGGGAAAATGAATCTCAGTTAAAGCCATGGTTAGACAAACATAAATCTAGCCATGTCCTTGCAACCTGTGCTGTCAGCACAGTGGTCCTAACGCTGCAAACACCTCTGTCACAGTAAATCTTTTAACAGCAGTTCCTGGCTGGGCTGTGAGGATAAGCTCTGCATTGTGGGAGACACTCATTGCCCATGTAGTGTGGTACTGGGTACTGAGGGAGCTGGCAGAGGTGCTCACTAAGCAACTCCATTGTTTATCAGCTTTCCTGTTAACTAGAGAATTAACCAGTCAATGTAGGTTAGCCAGTGTGATGCCCTTCCACAAGAAGGGCTGGAAGGAGGATCTAGGGAGCCACAGGTCTGTCAGCCTGACCTCAGTGCTGGGGAAGCTCGTGAAGCAGATCATCCTCAGTGCCATCATGCAGCACATGCAGGACAACCAGGGGATCAGGCCCAGCCAGCATGAGTTCATGAAAGACAGGTCCTGCTTGACCAACATGATCCCCTTCTGTGACAAGGTGATCTGTTTAGTTGATGAGGGAAATGCTGGGAATGTGTCTATGTGGACTTCATTAAAGCCTTTGACAGCATTTCCCACAGCATTTTCCAGAAGAAACTGACTGCTTGTGGCTTGGATGGGTGCGCTGTTGCCTGGGTAAAAAACTGGATGATGCTTGGGCCCAAAGAGTGTTGGTGAATGGAATGACATCCAGCTGGGGCTGGTCAGTAGTGGTGTTCCCCAGGGCTCAGCACAGCAGAAGGCTGAGGGGAGACCTTATCACTCTCCCTCTGAAAGGAGGTTGCAGAGAGGTGGGGACCAGTCTCTTCCCCCAGGTAACCAGTGACAGAGCAAGAGAAAACAGCCTTGGATTGCAGTAGGGGTGGTTTAGATTGGCTATTAGGAAAATCTTCTTCACTGAAAGGCTTGTTGGGCACTGGAATTTGCTGCCTCAGTAAGGTGTGGTGTCACCATTCCTGGAGGTATTTAGAAGAGGTGTAGCTGTGGGACAGAGAGCCACAGTTTAGTGGTGGACTTGTCAGTGCTGGGTTAATGATTGAATCCAATACCTTTTGAGGTTTTTTACAGCGTAGTCTATACTATGATTCCATAGTACCCTTACAGCAGGTAGGTGACCTGAGAAGAGTGTGCAAATTGCTGCATAAGCCTAAAAGTCCTTGACTATCTGATGAGTGCCACAGGAGCTGTCACTTTATATCTCCTAAGCTGCAAGTGCAGCCAGCTGCAGGTACAAGAGCTAGTTGTTTTGTGCCTTCACAGGACCACAAATTTGCTCCAACACTGCCACCATCGTGGTAGGCTACCAGGTTGAGTTCTTCTTCCACTGCAGAAATCTACTGCCACCAGTTCTACATCGTTCCTACCGTGTCTCTCCCCTGAGTCCTCATTAGTCAGGTCTCCACTGATCATCTCTATCCCTCTTTTCTTGTCTTGGAGGTAAGAAACCTCCCCCTGAAGAAACTCAAAGGCTGTCACTTCTTCCAGCAGCAAAGTGGCAGCCTCCTGTGCTCACACTTAAGGCTCTGATCGTGGCATGCACTGACTTCTTCACCTTCATACGATATATAATAGTCTCCATTTACACACACGTGTGCCTTTGCACCCAAAACTGCAGTCAGAATCCTGTCCTTCTGTCTGCTGGAGCCTGTGGCCATGTACACCTACTGGAAGGAACTGGAGATGTTTTTGCTACTGGTGATTGATCTTCACAGCTATTGCCTCTGAAGCTGATCAATATTGTTAAAATTCCAGCCCATGTTTTTCTCCCCTGCCTTTTGTACTGTTTCTATAGCAATTTCCCTCTCTGTTTTTGCCTCCAGTGCTGGATGGCTCTGCTTTCCTTATGCCTCACTCCTCCTCTTCACTGTACCCCGACACCAACCCAGGCAGATTCCCCCTCTCCCCAACTCCTGCCTGGACTGTCTGGCAGAAGTGGAAAAAGGAGGCAGGGCTCTCCAAAACAGACTCCATCCCTATGACAACCACTGCTAAGGCTGTGTGGTGAGCCTAAGATTAGGAGCCCAAATTTGTTAGAGTGGGAAGGGCAGTGCGGTGAAGGGAACTTTGCATCCATGCTGGGATTAAAAGAAGCCTGATCATTTATACCAGATATCAACACATTTACCTGGACTCTTGGGGTGCTATTTTTAGTGGGGGGGGGATGGGGGGGGAGAATGTTTTTGTCAGATGCTTCAGTTCTAGCATCTGAAGGTTAAAAAGGAGACAGATTGTATATATGAATCTTTATATACATGAAAATTCACACCAACATATCCATATGTATATGTACAGAGGTATTACATATACATACATATCAACAGAGACAATTGCACACACACAACAGAGAAGCCAATGTGATCTAACAGGGAGATGGGAGTCCAGCATTTCAAATGCTAATGTTTTCCCTGTTTTTTTTTTTTTTAATATGCTTGATGACCCTGCCTCATTTTTCTCATTTATAAATTTAAGGTGATGATAAAAATTAGCTCTTAAATTGCAATGCCCTTCTTTCAAATAATTGTATGACTTACTCGCTGTGCAGTGTTGTTACTGGGATTGCTCTCATTTAACTATGTTACATTAAGAGCTAGTTGAAAAATGACAATTATTTTCTGGAGGAAAATTGTCATTATTTTGGCTTTCTTTCATGTGAATATTTTAGTTAATAAACAAAACAAATCTGGGGTGGGGGAGGTGGCCAGAGAAATAGATTAATTTTTGCCTTTTTTAAATCAATCTGAAAACCAGTCCATTTTTAAGAGGAATTTAGTGTTTTGAAGGCCAACATTTTTAATCAAGACAGTTATGTTTTTTGTGCTGTTCGCATTTCTTTTTTAATCTACTGGAATGAAAATTTGCTGCGGAAACATCCAGTTTGGTCAAAATGTCACTTTTTGGTCATCCCCTCCTCCCCCAGCTTGTTTGATGAAAAATTGTCAAGCAGCAATAGCTGTGTCACCTCTGATTTATCTATTTTTCTAGAGCCATTAGTCTCAAGCAGCGGATGAAAAAGCACCACAACGGAGCAGCTGCTCCTGGAGAAGCCAGCCTGGATGGTCAGAAAATGTCACTGGCTCCCTGAGCAGTGTTGTTTTTTCTCACTCTGCCCCTGAGCAGTGGCAGAAGTGGCCGCAGGGTGGTGGGGGTCACAGGAGTGGTGGAGGAGTCTCAAAAAAGACGTGGAGGAGTGTGGTGGGAGGAAGAGCTGGGCTGGGCAGAGCGGGATTCAGGGTGAGCTGGTGCAGGAGGGAGCTCTGCCCACCACCGGGGTTGCAGCTGGGAGCAGCTAAGGGCTTGGTAAGGTCTGAGTGGTCACAGACCTGTCCATCCTCCTCAGCAACACCCAGAATTTAGATGCTCATGCAAACGTAGCCATGGCTCTATTCCTCTCTCAGCTCTTTTTTGCCGATCAAGAGCTTTGCAGGCAAAGATCAGTGCAATGAACTCAGGCCATTTTGGGAAGAAGTGATGGTAAAGGTCAAAGGAGTGTTATATGGCTACTTTTGCAGCAATGGGTGTAGCCTCTTTCCCTCCCAATGGCCAAATCAGTGGGTCCTGTCCTGTTCTGTCCTATCCTGAGGAGCATTTATCCTGCCTCATACAGAGTGCTCACCCCTGCTTTTGCTGCAGATGAATATTAGGTGGGAGAGGAAATTAAGCTTGCCGTTCTGCATACAGTGAAAGGTTCTTTATTACAAGAGGGCCTCAAGGAGTTTTCTATCTCCTGAGCATTGTACCAACAGTTTAATTAAAAAAATGTACATGGTTGAGAACTAAGTCTAATTGGGAAGCTGTAAGAAAGCCTCTGTGCCCAGTCTCCACTGTTTCTGCTTTTTCCCTTTGTAGATTGACTAGACCTTATCAAAATGCTGATGAAACCAGTGCTGCACTCTCCTGTTTTAGTTGCTGATAGTTAGGTAGGGATGCCTGCTCCCCTCTTCCTTTCCCCAACAGACCCCTAGGATGACCTCAAGGCCCTGATCAAGTCCAGCTCGTAGATCTCAGCAGGTGCAATTAGGCTGCCTGTGCCCTCCCAGTAGGTTGCCTGATACACCCCACCAATGGCTCCAGTATTGGCCACAAGACACAAGAGCCCCCAGCTGCCTGCCAGGCTGGAGGGGTAAGAATTTGGTCTGTAGTTGCTCACCAGGTACAGGAAAGATGCGTTGGAGGGCTGCTTGTGGGGGTTGCAAAGGGAGGAGACCTCAGCTCCTCTCCCACCCTGATATCCCTGTCAGGAACATGTTCTCCCTCTCAAAGCTGGTCCTGTGCCAGTGGCAGGGCTGCTGGGTCTGCTGGCCTGTGATGTATTCTGGGACTGTTCCCCAGAGGTGAGACTTCACTCTCCTCCTGTCAAGGCTGTTCAGCTCCATTCCTGGTCTCTGTACCCCTTTAAATCAGAATGCAGCCAGGAATACATACTCCCAGCTTGCAACACTCAATTACTCCTTCTGATATTTTATTTTTTTTTGCCTGTAGCTTCAAATTACCTTCAAGGTGCACAGTGCAATTAGCTAAAAATATTTCCTGCTTCATTTTAATTGCACTAAAACTCTGATGTACCTCCAGTGAGGTGCTGTAAGGTGGAAATTGGTGCCCCAAATATTTCAAATTGATTAAAGTCCCGGATGACTCAATAAGCTTACATAGTTCTATTAATTATTAAATACTAATAATTTTTTGTTTAAAACCCCACAAACGTTTTTGAAGCTGAATTCTGTATGAAGATTCTAAAAGAAGATACTTTTACTAAGGAGATGGTAATTCTTTCTGAGTTGGAGAAAGATACGACAAGAATTCCACCATATAGTTGGAGTGGTTTCCATCTGAAGAATTCACATCCCTTGGCAAATTTTAGTATCTCAGAATTTGATTCTGAAAACACTTATGCATGTGACTTATGTCTGTGACTCATTTCACTGCTATAGCTGAGGTATTTATATGATTCTAATTTAGAACTGGATCACATTTTTGTTTAAAGCCTTTCTTGGTGGAAAATGCAGGTGATCAGTCAAACATTATCACTGCTTAAAAATAGTCAAAACTTTTTGTCTGAGAATTTAAAAAGAAATCCAAAACAAACCAATTTTTTTTTTTTTCGGAAAGCACTGAAAACCAATGTGCTGATTCCCATGATGTCTGGTTCATAAGATTACTTCAGTGTACTTTGAAAAGAGTATTGAAAATAAATCCCAAATTCTATTTGCATCCAGTTGAGTCTGATCAGTCTCATTTCTTTGGGTTTCTGGTTCATTGTCACCCCAGATAGCCTGTGCTTATGAAGCATGTCCCCTTGTGCCTGCAGCTGTGCTGGCTTGGGAGTGCTATCATTCCCTGATCCACAGAGCTGAACCAAGCAAATTCAGCAAGTTTCTCACCAGTCTCATACAAATGACAGGATCAAGTTAACCTAAGCCTTTCACGCTCCTCCCTGTGCCTAAAACTCGGGATTAACCTATGTGAGGAATGGTAGTGGGCAAGAGGTGGGATTCAGTGCATGGCTGTGAAGGAAGCCTGATAGCCCCGGTGGAGTCCAGGGCAAATATCAGAAAGATGCTGCCCACCTCTGCAACTCTCCCTCCCTCTTCCATGCTCACCAGGGTGAGAAAAACCTCTGAGCATCTCCAGAGTAGCTTCTGTCTGCAACTGATTCTTACACAATTTTGAGGGAAATTGAAGGTGTTCAGCCTCTTGCCAAAGGGCGCAACGAGAAGATGAATCTCGGAAAAAACCCAAACCCACCAGCCCCTCGCTGCTGGTGTGCAAGTCCATGCACTTTCTTCCTCTGAAGCAGAACTCCAGGAAGGCAGGTATTGGCTCCTCCTTCCCCTTGGGAATACAGGAGACAGATTAAAGAGTAGGGGAAAAAAAGTTATTTCACCGTTAGTCTGCTCCAAACAAGAAAAGGTTCCTGACACCAACAAACTAATCAACACTGAAAGCTCATGAGGTCAAGCTTTCCCTTCTCCTCCATTATTCTTTTGATTTTTTTCTAACTGGCTGGGACTCGATAGCTCTGGCAAGTCTATAAATATAAAATCCTTTCTTGCCTTCCCCTGGAGCACACCAAGGACCATTTGAATAGCCGTAGGGACAAGTTAAAACTAAACAAAACCAAAGCAACTCGCAAGAAACAGGTTGTCCAGCCAATCTTCAAATGCTGACCATTCTGTAAGTCAGTCCCAAGAAGCTTGTCTCTGCTCAACAGGAATTGGGAAAGGCAGCTCTCCCTCTTAAGAGCACTCCCTCTGGATTCGGTGTTTTGTGTGGAGACTTATGGCCAGGAATGTTAATGCCAAATAACTGAGCTGGCTGAGCTGGAACAGGGTGAGAGCCGGGCCTGAAGGAGGCAGCCCCAGACCATCAGGGTTAAGCTCTGGAAGTGTGGGCTGCCCTCAGCACCTCGATGCCTGTGCCTGTGCCTCCTCCCCTGTGCTGCCTTGGACAGCCACCAGTGCATGGCTGTAGGAGTTTTCTGACCTGACCACCAACAAGAACCCAGCCTTTGTATAATCTGAAAAGAGGGAAACATTTGCCTGTGGAAACACTGGCCCCTACCCTACAGGGTGTAAAATGGTCCTGAAGTCAAATGAGAACTGTTTGTGCACTGTCTTGGTATGGAGGGGAAATGGCAGAGGAACCAGGAAGATTTATGGTTTGTGCTGCATTGGAAACACCCGAAGTTCCTGTCCCAAAGCACTGCCCATGTTCTCTCCATTGGAGCACAGGGAACTTCACTCAGGAGTCTTTTCATGGCAGAGGAAAGGCTGCTCCCTCCATCTTTCCTGTCCTTGGGCTCTCTGCTGAGGTCTGTGCTCCTTCAGAGCTCTGTCTGGTACAAAAGGAGGAAAGAAAAATGCCCCTTTCCCTACCAAGGGCTGACAAACAGGAATCATAGCTGCAGCATAAGCTTCTCTGATGGATTCTGCCTCAGCAAAATGAAATTAAGATTTCAGCAAACAAGCTCCAATTCCGTGGTACCAGTAGAACAAATGACATCTGATAATTGCTAACTCCTTTTGCTTATTCTTTGCTCTGTTCACCCCATCAGTCTCTCCAGATTATATTTTCAGCTGAGTTTAATGAACGCCATTTATTAAACTAACACCAGGGTTCTGCTTTGGCCTCAGACAGATGTGCCTGCTAATATGAATCATTTTGTTCAATTGGATTATTCTGATGGAGAGCGGATCCCTGCCACTCCGAGGAGCACAGACAAATGGGGAACAGCTCGCCTGCAGTTGTGACCAGCCGCTCGCCTTCATTAGGAGGCAGCTCCAGGCTCTGCAGGCAGCTTGGCAGGATGGTGTCCCTACTGCTCCCACCAGCCAGCACTTCTGCTCCTTTCCATTTCCCTCTCGTGTGCAGGGAGGGCCCAGATCTCCGTGTGGCCCTGAGCCTGGCTTGTCAGGGGGACATGAGCATCACAGTCACCTTCCCTGAGTTCACCAGCAGCGTAGGCAACAGAATTCACCTCCTCCTTTGTCACGATGAACGTTCCTTATCTGAATGCACACCAGACTCCCCTAACTGTGTATCCTTCCCTTCCCAGTATGGCATGTCTGACCTCCTTTACATTGACACCTGAGAAAATGTAGACTGCTTATTTGCTATTGATCCTTCTTTACTCTGATCTTCTCCAATTATTTGGGCAAAGGGACAGGGATGATATGCTTTTAAAGGCTTGTATTAATCAGAAAAAGAGGAGATAAAATCCATCTGAAATCTCCCAGACAGAGATTCCCTCAGTCTATCGTTTGGGATTTTAGTGTTGAAAAGTTTGGGTCAATCTCTGTAATATGTTGTGTTCAGGCACCAGACGTCCATCTATCTGTCTATCTCAATACAAATCCTGCCTTCTGTGAACCATAAAACTCCTAGCAGAGTGACACTACCACTTCTCACATCGACAGAACACACTGAGCACACGCAACTTGGGGAAAAAATTACAGAGGCAATTTGAAAGATTAGAAGAGAAAAAGCAGATTTCTGCTCCCTGAGTGTAAGTGGCCAAATCCCACAGCAAGTTTTTAGTTGGCACAAATCATCATCACTCCCTTAAAGCCCACTTTTTTTCCCCAGCTGAAGGACAGGCCCAGCACTTCTTCAGATACCTGTGAACCTCAGGACAACTCATTTATTCTAGAGCATTTTGGAAGAAAGAAATTATTTGCATTTTAATCCTAAGTGGCATCCTGGGGTTACGTCCAGGAATCCCTGGTGAGTACCAGAAGCCAGACTGTCAGGAAGTGGGTCTGTGCTGAAAGAGAAAAGACCCCAGAGACAATCCTGGTGCCAGTCTGTGTGCCTTTACTAATTACTCACAGCACGTTAGCATGCTCCTCAACAAAGCTATCTAAGGACATTAATTCCTCCCTTCAGGTGTAAGTGTAGGAATACCTCTCCAGGAGTGAGCTATTCCTTTACTCCTGATGAGGATCCGTACACCTTTCTCTAAATTGTGTTACACTGGTCTTCATGGGTAATGGGAACAAGGCCAGTAGGAATTCCCGTTGGGATTTTGTGTAACGAGGTCTGTATGGTCTGTACTAAACAATGCCCCTTGTAACCTACGAGGAGAAGACAAAACCCCCCCAAATAAACCCCCTTCTGAAAGCACCAAATCTCTTAAAACTGACGTGTAGGAGCTCAGTTTCCCACAGTTGGCACTGGCCTGCCTGCCTGGTTTCCTTTCCCAGCGTCCAGTCATCCATGATGGAGAAATATGTACCATGCAAGGAGAATGCACAGAGAAAAATAAAGAGCATGGAAAGCATTCACTTGTCATATGTCATGGCAAATGGGATGCAACCTCTGCTCATGAGGGGAGATGCTTCAAGAGAGTAGAGAAAAACAGTGAATCTTATCCAGCAAAGACACATTTTTAGCGAAATGCACAGCCCGTGGGTTTAATGGCCCAATTGTTTCCAAATCCTTAGAAATCAAGGTAGTGAAAACCTATTTTCTTTTGGAACAACCTGCTTTTAAGAGTCTACCCTGACAACCATGGTTGACAGCACATCCAAATCAACCAAAAAGATATCTTTGGCTTCAAGGACTGGGCGTCATAGAGCCAGAAATCTCAAAGGTAGGCATCTCGTCACTGTGAGGATTTTAGAATGTTATTGCTCTGCCTAGAACAGATGCTTCAGGCAGCCCAGCTGCTGGATCTGTTTTACACAGGAAAAAGGGATATCTGAAGAGCTGGGGAGGGAGGATGTATCTCCCAATAATGGCAGAAATCTGCTTTCTAAAAGGATTACTTGAATGTGGAACTGCAGCTTTCCATGGGTGCAAGAGATTTTCTTCTGTTTGCAAGTCATTATCATAAAAAGGCATTTTTAAAATGACCCATGGTGATATTTGGAGATAGGCATGATCATTCCCTAGTCTCTCTGCTCCAAGAAGACTTGAGCAGCCAGAATGGTGACATTGCATCTCCCTCTGTAATTGCAGATAATTGAAACATCTCTGCTAGGAGAACATTTAGAGTTAAATAAGTAATAGTGGGCCTGAATTCTTGGCTGCCATAAATCAGTGTCACTTCACTGGCTTCAGAGGAGCTGGTGACTGACGCTGCCCAAGAACTTAGCCCGATCATGGCTGTGGTTAGTACTTTTCCAGACAGAGCATAGAATTTTCATCTACTCTGCTTCTTGCTTGGGAAACGACTTGACTGCTGTTCTCTTTTCCCCTCCAGCTCAGCCTTCTACCCAATATTTCAAAAAAGTTGGATGAAGCTCAGCTAAGTGGAAAAATGAACCGTTTGAAATAAAAACTCTCTTTTTTTTCCTAACTGCAGTCACAGTGCAGGATGAAAGACACCTGAGAAGCAGGGTTTGTACCGTAAACCTTCAATTCTCTGCTACAGCTGAATCAAACACTTCAGAGACCAGAGTTTTGATATTCACTTGTATCTGGCCAAAGTTACCGCACCTATGAATTATTCAAATATGCAATTATTGCATTTGATATATCACTGGGTATAACTGTGGGAACAAGAAACAGTGTTCTAGTGCAGCTGATTGTATATGCCTTCCAAACCATAAGGACATCAATTTAAGGTGCTCACATTGATGGAGTACTCTGCAACCCCTTATTAAGATTCTTGCCAACTCCTGTAGCAGTTTTCCCCTGCAGAGTAAATTTCATGGAGTTTTTTAGCCTCCCTTTTCTTTATCTCTACAATGTAAGTGCCAAACACTACCCCATAGAGCTTCAATTCATGGTTCTGCAGTAGCTCTCAAAGGTCAGTGACAAAAAGATCAGATCATTTTCAGCTTACTGATCAGTGCTGCACAAGCGACCTGAGTCCTGTGAGTCACGCGTTGGGGCTAACTTGTAACTCTGATTTCATTGGGAATTTCCAGTTTCCCTGGAGGAAGGTTTTAACCTTCTTCTTAGACCTAGAGGACTGTGCCCTGCCTTTGGCCTACACTGTTCGTATTGTCTTTACCTGGACAAAAAAGCACATTCATGGTGCTGAGGTTTGTATTAACTGAGCACAACAAAGACAGCTCTATCTGCCTTCAAATATGGGGCCATCTGAGAAGAACATCTCTGAAGTTCTAGACCTTTCTTTTCTCTCTCCCTGAGTAGCATTTGCAGATTGATACTGTGCCTGTTTCCTGTTTGCTCGCTAGTGAGTACTGGTCTCTCTACTGCTCCAGCATCAAGGAATTTTGCTGACTTGTAATTTTTTTGAAAGTCCTGCAGAAAAATGACTATGCTTGTTTTCTAGGACTCATCCTGTATTTTCACAATCCTCATTCCTTGTAGGTCTTTGCCTTCTCTCATTCGTTTTGTACATATTTTATTTAGCAGAGGATTCATTCTGTCAGTGTTTGCTGCTGCTTGAACAAAAAATTTGGCTATGGATGTCTCCTGTGTTTTTCCATCTCTTTGGCTCTCATTTCAAATCACGGCTGTTTCAAACGCCTACTCTTTCCTTTTCTTATATTTTCCAGTTTTTCTTCAAGTTGCAATCCCTCATGCACTGGCCCGGCAAATCTCTGTGCTGAACGAACCCTGTAAAAATGATCCTTCAAAGGCTGCTGTTTTCAGGTTACTGCAGCTGCCCATTAACTGATGCAATTGAAACTCACACTGAGCTCAGAAAGGCTCTAAAATCTGACTTACTCAGGTAATTTGTGTGACATTGTCCATGTGAACTCCCACACTAATCTTGGTCAAGTGGCTGAATATGACATTACCACCCTCCAGTCAACCCAGCAGCTTTGGGGGTTTTGCTGTTGGAAGCCTTTGAAGAGGGCACAACCCTAACAAGCTCCTGGTCTTTTCACAGTAGGAACAACTCAGAAGGCTCTTTGCTGGCTGAGTCTTTGGCAAAAGTTCTCACAATTCTCCAGAAGTTTACTTCAGAGCGTCAGGGCCAAGAGCATCACAGCGGGATGAGAAGTGGGAGGCTGCTTTAATATCTGTTATTTAATTCTGAAGTATTTGTATTATCTAACATCTCTTTAAAAATGGGGACATGGGTTTTAATGAAGAATTCCTGCTCCAAGCCGAGGGGAAGTGTTGTGGTATTGCCTTGTGCTGCTCTATCACCCCCATGACAAATAGCGCGGATCTGTTAGTGACCTACATGGACTCATTTAGATGCAAACACAGCAATACTCCTGAAAAGCTGCCCTGCTTTGAGGAAGAACAAGTTCCAAATATTGCTGAATGGAATTCAGTCTCAGAGCAGTAATTACTGATTGTAATTTTGGAGTAAATGCAGTAATTAATTATTGTCGTTTTCCATCAGTGCATTATATTGTGTGCCAATCTTAGAATAAAATAATTAGCAAATGGGATTTTGCATGCTCTGGTATTGAAACTGTGGTTTGTAGAACAGACATGAGAATTTTGCCATAATAAAGTTATCAGTAATTTAAATGGACAGACAGGTTAAAAGTGCTCAGACAGAAAAAAAAGGATTTCCTTGTCAGTCTTACAAACACCTTCAGGAGTCCTGTTTTAGCCTCCCCCAGTGAAATTCACTTCCATTCTCTCAGTACAAGCACAACAGCACAAAGTTTGAGTTGCAAACACAGTGAGGGATGCTTAATTTAATCACAGGTGTCATTGGAAATGAAAAACAAAAGTAATCCAAAGAACAGAAAAAAATATTGGCTGAGGTGATGTTTTTCTAGTACCTGAACAGACTTTCCAAAATTAAGCTGTGCTGATTCTTTTTCTCTCTTTATTCACTCATATTAAAGCTTGTGCTGGAGTACTGTTTTGATTCAATTATACTAGTTCAAATTTCCATAATGTAAGCAAGTCCTAAACAATCTAAGTGATGACTAAAAGAGGGAAACAACAATAATCTGTGCAGGTGGAAGAGGAGCTGGTTAGCATGATTGTAGGAGGCATAACTACAAGAAATGGGATTTTATCTTGAAAAAGGATATTTGGGATGAATCTCAAGATGAACAGCCTAATAGAAAATGGTGAGATCAATGCAGCTGCAGAATAGCCTCTCACTAGAGGTAATAGAAAGCTATCTGAGAGGCATAAGCAACAAAAATTTCAGTAAAAAATACACTTTCACTAGACTTTGCATTGAAGCCACCTGAAATGACAAGAGAAGCCAAAAATTTTCCACTTACATCTTTTTGTTCATGGCTATTTGGAGTTTTGCTTGTTTGTTTTATTTTTGGCTGATAGTATATGCTTACTTTAAAATGAAGTTTGGGTTGCTTTTATTTTTTTCTTTTATTAGGGAACAAAAAGAAAAAATTGCAAAGTTTTCCAGTTTGGTAAACTATACATTCCAATTAAAAAAAAAAAAGAAAAAAAAAAAGAAAGACATTTCCTCGGAGTAAAAATACCACCTATTCCAGACAGCTGCAAAAACATGCATTTCACACATTTTACAATAAGCCACACATCAGTCCGTGTTCAAGAAGCAGTGAAGGAGCACTTGAAAATGTTTTTTTTCTTTTTGTATTTGAGCTTTGGCCTATGTTATTTCCCCTGGTGTTTTGGAAAAGCAGGTTGCTTGGACAGCGCATTCATTTAATGTTTTGTCACTACTCAGGAGCACAGCTAAAAAAATCTAGCTGTTGATCTTTTTCCTATTTTTTTTCCCTCTTTTTTTTTTCCCTTTTGCCTCACTCAGTTTGTCTTGCTCACACTCACTTTGTCTCACTCAGTTTCATGCCGGTCAGTGCTCTGGGTTAGTCTCACCCAAATGTCTCTGCATCTTTAGCCTTAAATAAACCTTCAGCAGCAGAGTGTCTGTCTGAGGGAGAAAACACCACTTTGCCAATGAGCAGTCACTGCAATGAAGCCACAGAAGGAGAATGGGCAGGATTTTCACGGCTCTCGTGCGCAGTGTCTTTTATTGGTCTATCAGCTGGATGCTCCTGGGCTGCCCTGTGTTCTGCCCTGAGCTCTGGAAGAGCTGTGAGCTGTGCAGGTTTCTAGGCAGTGTTTTCCCCCCATGCCTGCCTGTTCCAGCAGTCCCCGTGAGCCCAGGGCTCACACACAGCCCCCGGCACCGCGGGCTGCAACTGCTGTCATAGCACAGGGCACTGAGGGGCTCCTAGGAATGGCCACCTAAGGGAGCTGTGGATTTCAGGTTGGCTTTTTCTTCATTATTTTGTGCATTTACTATCTGAAAGACACATGGAGTGTCTCTGAGCCCTTGCTTCCTAGTCCTGAGGGGGGATTGGTAATAGAACATATTGATTTTGGCAGAGTTGCCTCAAATGATCCTCCTCTCTTTTGCTTTCTCCCAGCCCATCCTTCCTCCCAGCCCATCCTTCCTCCCCTCTTTTCTTTCTTTTTTTTTCTTTCCTTTTTTTTTTCTTTTTTTTTCTTTTTTTTTTTTTTTTTAAACTACAACCACGTCTTTAATTACAAAGGAAAAAGAGAACGGGGCAGCCATTTTGCCTTCTAAATTCTTCAGGTCTTTGCTTGCTGCAGCTTTGGGCTTATCTGCCACATCACAGAGACCCTTCCAGTGTTTGACAGCAAGTTTTGAGCACTTGCAAAGAAAACAAAGGACTTCAAATCACTGTGGCCTAGACTGCTTGTGTCCCAAAAGGGAGATTTATAAGTTAAAAAAAAAAATGCATCCAGAATTAAAATTTAGTGAAGCTCGCTCTTTCTCAGTTAGGAAAAAACCACTCTGGTGGATTATATCAAACTGGGTGCTACTTTTGTTGTTGTTGTCATTTGCAACTTTTTATTTTTTGAACGCAATTCAATAGAAAAAGCCCTTCCTTGGAAAAATCCCAATTAAAAAGTTTCTTGAGCATCCTCTTGAAGCACATGAGTAATAACCCAGATGTCAATGTGGTTATACATGTGCTTCAAATTGGATTTAAAGACACTGAAGAGCTGCATCCAAAGTAAAGACAGATAAAAAACATAGTGGAGTTATTGTGTTTCTGTCAGTTAAAGGAAGCTGCAAATCAAGCCAGCAGTGGAGGTACAATAATACTGTGCCAAGCCGAGAGCAGCTGACCTGTCTCTGAGTCAGGCTCATTCCTGAGGGCTTAGCCCCGTGCTGGTCAGTACTGCCCAGCCCTGGAGGGAACCTGACCTGTGGCCACCGTGACTGAGAATCCTGCCTGCTTCTGTGGTGCTGGGATTGATGTTCCCAAGCACTGGAAGGCAGATGAGCTGAAGAAAGACCTGGGTTTAAGCCCTTCTGACTTTCTGGGTATCCTTGCTGTCACCAAGTGTCCTCTCCAGTCTACCACAGCAGGGTTCTCCCTGTGCTAACCCAAATCCTGCCCTGGGGAATGTTCCTGCAGTGTCCTCCTGGGGCCACAAACACTCAGGCAATTCCTTCTGTTAGGTGGAAAAAGACATGGAAAAGACTTTTTTCCTGGAGAACTCCTTTCTGCTAAAAGTCAGGTACAGCTCCTGCAATGCGCTCAACAAGGTGTGAGTATGCAGGAGAATAAGGAGATACATTTTGATAGGGTCTCTAAACAAGGCTCCTCTAAGCCAAAGGTGGAAGTGATCTGGTGGTAACAACCAAACAATTTTTCTGGACAGCAGAGCACTAAGGCCAAAGTAAAAGCCAGGAAGGCGAAAGGACTTCCTACCTAGAGGCAACACTTCAAGACTGTTCTGCTTACTGCAGGCAAAGGAAAGGAGAAGAACGCTCTAAGAGAAATGTGTGGAGTTTTATTACCGATTTACCTGCTGATTTCTTTCTGTATAATTTACTGGGAGAAAAAAAAATATCCAAACAAAAAAATCTTAGCCCTACTAGTGATTAATCTTTTTGTAGGAAACAAGCTGAGACCTCAAAGCACTTCATGATGAACCATGATAATAAAAAGCACTGTGGACTCATGCTGGTGAATCTTTAACAACACAGATACCCACAGCCCTGCATCTTCTTACACCACCATGAGAAACAAGCAAGCCCTCAGTGAGCACAGCTATGCTAAGACATAAAGCTTGGTACCTAACTAGGGAGTCCTTTGTGTTCCTCGATCCCTTTGCAGATGTCATGGAAAAACCTCCCTGACCGATGCAGCCCCTGCTTTAACACAATTGCATGCATGCACCCCCCGCTCTCCCCCAGCAAAGCCTGCAGAAAAAAGCCAGTGTGATGAAGCAAAAAGCATTTGGATATGGCAACATGTTTTGGTTTCAAGCTTCCAAGAGGCCTTTTCATATGCAAGGAAAAGAAAAGAGGTTTTTGAAGGGGGAAAATGCTTTGACAGTTATCTCCATATAGTCACATATAAAGGAGATTCTACACTATGGGAGCTGTTTCTTGCACATGCACCTAATATTTTTATTGAAAGTTTTCTTAATCTCCTTTATGTTGTCTTCAGTGCAGCACCTCTTTCAAAGACATTTTGATCCCATTCCTGAATTCTCACTGGAAAGGATACTGCTCTGAAGACTGGAGAAAATATATTTTTCAAAGATATTTGCGATGCCAGTGAAAAATTAAAACACTCTGTTGTTCTTTGGGAAAGTTGAAGATAGGGATTTCCCTCCCATCTTAGATGAGTCAAAAGAGGCCTGAATAAAAATAACAGAATCTTAGACATTACAGCTAAAATGACATGGAAAGGTCACCTAATGAATCTCTTTATCACTAATTCAGTAGTACAAATTGCTTAGGGCCTCCCTAGATGCTGAGTTTATTGGGGAATCTCTGGTGTGGAACAGTTTTAACAATAGGGAGGCTTCCAGTCTCTGTAAACAAACACATGGGGGTTTATATTCCTGTTTCTCAAAGATTACCTAATGGAAGAGCCAGGCAGTGGTGGAAAATATTTCTGTTTTTGGAAACATCTTCATTTCTGTTATTGGTGATACATTGGGATTCCAATGAAACAAACTGCTACTTCTGATATTTTTGGTGTTGTTACATGCAAGTTCCCTTGGAACACCCAGCTGGCTTCTTTCCAGCAATACATGGCACATGAGTCTGAAAATGAGACCCCAGGTCCTCACTCCAACTAAGCTTCCTTGGCTTTGGTTGGTTTTATCTACACACAGGAATTTAAAACAACTGACCGAGAGGTGAACATGGACCCTTCTATTAATTTCTTGGGTTTGTGAAGAAATAAATCAGGGGTTGTTTGGTTGTCAGGGAGACATATTTACATTAAGTTATTATGCTGAGATGGAATTGGATACAGACTGTACCGCATGAAGAATGAAGAATGCTTTGAAACATTTGCAACACAGAGCTATTGAGACAGACACTGTCCCAGTCCAGTCACCTGGGATTAAACTGCAGCCCAGTCCCACCTCTTAATTGCAGATTTTCTTCAAGCACCAGAAATGCTCTCTTTCACTGAGCAAGGGGAATCAGGACAGCTGCTGACTCTCCTCTAGTGACCAGAAACACTTTCTAGAGATGTAGGATGCCCCTGGGATGAGGAAGTTGTCTTATCCCTTTGTAAGCATCCTTCCACCTCTTTTTCTAAAGAGACACACACAAACAGTTCCTGGTTTATGTGTGAGTGCGTGTCTGAGCAGAGTGGCTCTAGCCAGAGTAAAAAAGGCAGAAGATAGAGAGTCATAGAGCTGAATCTCCTTGAGGGTCTACAACACAGAGACGCTACGAGTGTAGCTGACACCCCCTTCCCCATGCAGTTACCTGTGCTAGTGCTTTGTATCCAGTGGTTCCCACAACCCTTCAGTAGGGACGATTAGCATCCTTTGGCCTCTTCAGCTGCACCTTCAGCCTCTTCATGCCAATCTGGAATCCATTCATGGCCTGGATAGCAGCTTGGGCACTGGCAGGATTGTCAAAACTCACAAAACCTGTCAAAACATGAGGCAAGGCAGGGGACTTAACGGGCTGAAGGGTGCCAAGGCACGTACATGCAACGACCACTGAGAATGAACATGGGGAAGGGGGTGAGGGCGCTTAGAGGGGGGAAGTGAGCAGGTAGGAGGGTGGGCAGGTGGGCAGGAGAGTGAGGAGAGGATGGTTGCCAATGTGGGACAAAGGATAGGAGGGGTTGTTACAGATCAGTGTCCCAGGACACAATGCCTGGGCTGAGTGCCAGTCTGAACACTAGACTATGTGGAGCACAGGGATCCAAATGATGGTGCCACAAGATTTGGGTCACCTTTGAGCTGGGAGTCAGCAGATGTAATGCATGGTCTCAAGGCACTCTCTCTTCCTCTACTTCCCTCCATCGTGACTGAGGTAAACCTCTAGACCTTCCTTAACTTGCGGGCATAACCTTTTCTTTGCCTTCCAGTACTAATGACCAGGGGAACCCGACATACCTACTGCTACTTCCTTATTACGGCAAGATAAGTAAAATGTGAATTTAATAAATTCTCCATTATCGTATTAATTGGCATGAATAATTTGATTGTTGGCCAGCCAAGCAATATGAAGAGCTTTAATCACTGGCAATTTCTGCAGACTCCATGTTGATTCTGCAGTTGAGAGATGAATACAAGTGCCTCCCTAACATGGTTTCCCTATGGAATTTCATACTTTGCCAGCAAATCTTCCAACCAACAGTGGAGCACATCCAGCACTAGAAACAACTACAGTGACTGAATATTGTATTATGGGTCACCTAAGATATTTTTTGGCTCAGTTTGCTCTCTAACTGTGTGATGGAATAATATAAGTCAGAACCACACAGGATGCAATGCATCTAATGCATTCACCTTCGGGAAGGACTTTGGGTGTGGATTTACTGTTTTTAAAAAATATTTAAAAAAATTTTTCCATATGTTAGATCCAAAAAAGGGCCTCATTTGCCCAGACTGTATGTGGCTGTAGCTGGAGTGACTGTGGGTCTGAGATATTAGTGAGGCAGGGGGCCATCACATTGTACAAGCATTGCCTCTGCTACTTTTGCCAGAAATGTCCCTGTGTGCCAACAACATTTCTGAGCACAAACCTTGGGTGAGACTAGCCTGGACCAGCCTGCTCTCCAGACAAAGCCATCTGTTTACCCACCCCTGCAAGGCTCTGGCAGCACAAATCAATCCTAGGAGCCTGGTGTTGCTCAACAGACAGGCTGAAACGGAGAGACGGTTTTTGCGAGCCCCTCGAAAAGCTAATGCTGAGTGCTTGCTGCCAGGTATACACCTGCTCCTGACAGCAGCACCAGGCCTGGCTTACAGCCTTGGGCTGTGCTGCCGATGCATTCAGCAGCCCCTCCTCCCTGGTCTAGTTCCTCCTTGGAAGTAAATCTCACAGGTGACACAGGGTGGCTTGCATCTGAAAAAGACACAGAGCCATGCATGCAGAGGCACCTTCTCACTCCTGCATTAAACTGTGCTCCCTGACCTTGGCTAATAATGTAACCTCATGACAGGACATAAAACCTATGGTCTTAGTCTCTCAAGGTGAGACAACGGGTTTGCTGAGTATGGCACATGGGGTTTTAAAAGGGAGGCCCATGGAATAAACAGGGAACCTTCTTTGTTCTCTGCTTTTGAAGCCAAGGCTCCGAGTAAACTGGCCGTCCATATAGTTTTCCTGCCAACCACCTGGATGAGGAGGTACCAACACTGCAGCTCTGAAGATGAACAGACAAAAAGCACTCTCAAGCCCCACAGCAATCATCAATTTCTAGGGAGAAAACTGGAGAGCTGTAGTGAGTAATGAGCTGTGGTTTTATTCAATAGCAATGGATCTGCTCTTGCCATCACTTTTCAGCCAGTAAGCACCTGGTGATGTTACCAGTTTACATTTGACTACTTGAATAATCTATCAGCAAAGTCATATGATCCAATCTCAGCAAAGGAATTAAGTAAACACTTTCTGGTTTCACCCAAATACATTCAGACTTAAAAATACTTCTGGAAACTCCCTTGGAGATGCCTTACTTGAGGTTTAACCTTAAATATGTTGTCTATATACTTCATATCTTTGGATGTAGAATGTGGTGAAACCCATTTCTTTCTAAAAATCACATCTGGATTGCTGATATTCCTGGCCAACACACATCAATTGCATCTCAAAGAGTAAACTAAAGCTGTGCCAGGGAAGTTCAGAGAAACTGGAACCTAATAATCTGTACTGCTGGGTTTTTTTGACTTGTGTTTAACACCAAACAATTCCTGGACAAAGTCTGAGTATTAGTACAGAAGACAGGCTGTGTTCAGTGGTTAACTTGGATGTGGCCATGACGTTCTGGAAAGTGAGAGGATTTAATAATTTGGGTGTAGGCCATTTTGTGCCAGCTATCCCCAGCACTAGGGAGAAGTGCCAGGTATGTTTACTTTACTAATATATGCACAGCCATCAAAGCTGAGTTGGCTGCAGCTGGGTGCTTGCTTAGCTCATGTCTTTAGAGAACCTACCTTGCCTGGGGACTCTGATTTCTACTCTTGCAACAGGTCCTGTTGGGATGTCCCTCCTACTGACTAAATGTGCACACCTAGATTGTGCCTGCATGTTCATCCATTTGTGAACAAGACACCTTAGGACTCTACAGTAATCAGTGGAGATCCAGCCAATGCAGTCAATGGAGCGTAGGGCAGGATTTCTCCCTTTTATAAGGACACCCTTAGCTGTGCTCAAATCACTGGTCAGGCACCAGTGCTGGCTGCAGTGAAGGCAGGCACCCAGCTTAAATCAAGGCACCTCCATTGTGGGATCTACCACTGGTTCTATAGTTAGGAGTGACATCTTAGGGTGCCTGGGTGGGTCACTTCCCAAAGTGATGTTAATTGCTGAATCAAACCCCTCCAGAAACGCTGCCCACTATGACAGAAGATTATTATTTCTCTGCTTCTGCCAAGACTAGACCTTCGAGGGATGATAAGCCCTTGTGCTGGGGTGCTAATATAGTCGTACCTCTGCAAGAACCTTGCTGCGAGATAAGCTCACAAAGCTATACTAGTTTTTATAATCACTTTGCTTTTGAGATGGAATTCTAAGCCCATTTCCTCATTCTGTGCAAAGCTGTAAATAATACAACATTTTAACAAATGGGACTAATAAGAGAGATCAGAAGAGCATTTGCTCACTATATTTCATTTAGACCAGATAATGAAGCTGGGAGTTGTACTCTGATTTTGGTATTAGTTGCCTACAGATTTGGACCAGATTTTTTTTCTCCTTAGTTGTTCTGATGTTCACTGATGCAATATAAAAATCTCCACCAGCTGTATGCTGAGGGTAGAGGAACTGGGATTCGAAAGCTGGGGAAAGAGACAGGCACATGCCAATAACTGTATTTTCTTTGTGAGTACATTCTAGGGACAGAGCAGCTAATTACTCTAGATTCATTTGACTGTTTTAGTTTTCAGGGGCCTTGATATGCTCAGAAGTTACCGGTGCATTCAACTCTCCCCCTTTCCTGTGTTATTTATGTGTAGCTGTGTTTCACATTGTTGAAGGTATTTAGATGAACTCCAAAGAATAGAAAAGCTATGGCTTATCCCGAGATTTGAGATACTACAGTGGATAAGGGATAGGCAGATAGACAGGCATGCTGGGCTTACAACGGCATGTTCCTTTCTCTTCTCAGGTCAAATATCTGCTGGCAGTTTTGACTTTTTTTGTTGTTGTTACGTGCAGTATTGGCACTTAACCATCTTTGTTTCTCCTGTGTCAGCAGGATTTATGTTACTACAACAGGTTTAAACATGTATGACTAGGGACAGAATGTATGTACTGGGAAAATAGCTTAAATAACTTGGTTCCTAAATGGCGTTAATATTTGAGCCCATTGGCTCAAAACATGATGGCAGTACTGCAGTTGCTACCTGCGTTTTGAACACTACCCCTGCATTGTCATCTACACGCTTGAAGGACAAAAGAGAAAGGGAGAGGTTAAAAAGCTTGAAGCTCTTTCTGTGCATCAGTTAATTAATAATCAGAGAAATATATGTTCTGGTCTGAAGACAGTTGGTAGGAGGACAGCATTTTGTGATAAATCTACTTTATGGGGGGGATATTGGTGGTTTTTTTCTTTTTTCCTTTTTTTTCCCCCCCAGGGATTATGTAAAAAACGCTGTTCTAATAAATGATTTATCAAAAGCGGCAGAGAATGGAGAAAGCTGCTAGGACAGCAACCGAGGGAATCTAATCTTTCTGATTCTGCACAGCATCTTCCAGGAAAGATACTGTTGTTGGAGTCCACTACTTCTTCCGGCCTGCTCTTTTCCTGCAGGACTGCATAAACTATTAGCAGGCAGAAACTGGGGTAGAATTTTGGAATTGTTTTGTTTTGTCCTCCTTTCTTCCATAGAAAGTCCTTGTGGTGGGGTGTGTGGAGGGAGCTTTGTGCCTTTCTCATGACATAATCAGCATGATCACCAACGGCTTTGTGTAACAGATATTACCTAAGGGCTGTTTTTCTGTTTTAGTCATCCAGGATGATAAAGAAGGGAATTCACAATCTATCTCAGAGTACATCTGAAGACTGTTTTGCAACTGTAAACTTTTTGTTTATGGTGCATGTTGTCTCTGCATGTCCATGAATTAGTTTGTGCACTAAGAGCAGTCCTGAATGAGCACATTGTTACGTTTCCATGGATCCTTAATTGGTCCTGCTGAGTTTTCTGTTTCTGTTTTCTGTTTCTTTGCATCCAGCAAGGAGAATTAGTGTTTAATGTGCAGAAGAGCCTCTTGATAATCTGCTACCGGGTTGGAATAACATGTTGTCTCTCTTGGGCAGGAGCTTTCCTCTGGATGGAGCCCAGCACATGGTAGCTATGCTGAACTTCCCTTAAGTCAGGAGTCAAGACCACAAATGAGGTCCAGATGCAAGTTTTTCATCCAGACTCCTGAACTGGGCGCAGGTGATCCTACAGCTGGTCCACTCACGTAACTAGGTTGCCTTCAGGCAGTGGAAAGAGAAAGAGGGACCTCAAAGAAACAAATATTAAGCTTGTCTTTAAACTAAGAAGAGTATTTTTATCTATGTTCCAGATACTTGCTGCCATCTCAGAGATACACTTTGCAAGAGATTGCAACCTAAGCAAGTAGAAATTGCTGCTTATTGTCTCTTCTCAGGCCAGAGATTTTTTTTACTATTCTGGCCATCAGAGTATTTGTCTGACTGCCCTGAGGGATCATTCTTGGTGCTTCTTGTTCCTTCAGTTATGAAAGTCACTAGCTAAGGAGAGCATCCCTGAACTTTTTCCTTTTGACATTCAACCCATATTCATTTTACTAGAGGGAAATGAGAATAACAGAAGAACAAGGATCTGCTGCTCAGCCTGCGGGAGAGAAAGAGAAGGAATGCCACGGACATGGCCTAGGCACTAGCAAAGGAGAAGTTCGTCCCTCTTGGTTCTGTTGTGTCCAAAGTGCTTCTACCCAAGCCAGAAGAAGGGAGCTTGGCCAGACTAGAACCACAGAATCATAGAATATCCTGAGTTGGAAAGGACCCACAAGGATCATTGGGTCTATTTCTGGCCCTACACAGGACAGCCCCAAGAGTCACACCATGAGTCCGAGAATACTAAAATGGAAGGACATGCAGAAAGCCCTGATAATTGGTTAGACCAGAGATCTTGCTTTCCTGTCCTTCCTCCAAGAATCTGAGTCAATAATTAAGGAATTAGTTACTGTTCCCTTAGCGCATGGTTTCCTTGCTTTTGTTACTGACCAGTGAAAGGTGAGATCTAGAGACGCATTTTTTGCTGTGAAGGCAGCAATAAGGTGCTCACATCAAAGCAACCTTCCTGTGGGAAGGGTGCAGTTCAGTGGCTCCTGTCCATCTCCCGCACCAGGACCTGGCCACCTACTCCTCAGACCTTCCCTGCTATTTCAGTTTAATTCCAACGACTGCTCAGTTTCTTTTTCTCCATGTTTATTAGTCTTATCAGGGAATGGAGGTTTTACTTTAATTGCTTTGCAAGGTCTTTACCTTGCTGTGTTCTTTACACAATGTACTAGCTGCTGCCTCGCAATTTTTTAGTGCTGTAAAGAATTTCAGGATACAATCTGTATGTAAGTAGCTCTATAATGTATGTGTGCATTGGAAGGTATTGTATTGTAAGGTGATTTATGGGTACTGGAATACTCAATAAAGGAGTGCGTCTGCAGATCAAGGGCATAGCACTTCAGCTGTTTTCCGGTGTCTAATAGGGTTGGATGACTTTTTGGATTATTTAACCTTCCACTGCTGTTTAATCATGTCCAGGAGAGATCTGTCTACCCAGCTATCCATCCCATCCATCCATCCATCCATTTATTTTTCTAATGTATGAACAGTCAGTAACTGACGACTGTGCTAAACAACTACTATTAAATATTTCCCATCTGTGGGATGAGATAATTGGAAACTCGGAATATTCAAAGAATTGGCTCAGAAATTTGCTGAACCATTAGTGTTCATTTTAGAAATTTATGGAATATTAGAAAACCTTCAAAATGTTCCAGGAAAAGAAAAAATCTAATATTAATTTTTAAGGATGTAAACTAGGTGACCTGATAAACTTAGTTAAACTTTTATAAGTGTCAGAAAAACTATAAGAATTTTGATATGTGGTAATATGACAAAGAATTTAAAGATACACAATTAGAACCAATCATCATGGTTTCAATGGAACATAGCATCTATCAAATGAAACTGATTGCATGAAATTGTAATTTTGGTGAATAAAGTAAGTTATCATAAAGTGTATTTAAACTTTGCTGGAGTATTTGAGACAGCACTTCTTTACAGAAAATGAAATCAGCCCAGAAATGAGACCACCGAAAAACCTGTCAGTTGTGACAAACAAAATTGCAGAGATTCCAGTAGGCTCCTTCAGCAGTGTGCTGAAATCTCTGTGCTATTCAATTTCTCTAACATTACATGGAAGACATTTGAAGTAATTACTGGTAAAATGGCCCAATTATACAAAAATAGTGAAATAATGACAGAAGTAAATGACCTAGGTCACTGCGTAGGCTGGACTCAGTTAAAGGGTGTTCATTTTAATCCAATCAAATGCAAAATTAAGTATCTGCAGGAAAAAGCAAGTGGGTCGCTCATAAAAAGAGGAAATCCTCATTAGAAAACAGTGCTTCTCAAGAAGAAGATGGGTGTCATAATAACAGTCAAATATATGAGCTCTCAGGACTGTGTTGAAATTCTCAAAGTCTCAAGGCTTAGTACGGTTTTGGGATGAAGTTAACCTCTGCTGAATATCCTCTAGCAATAACAAGGTAATGTTACCTCTGAGTATGGCTCAGCAAAGTTCCTTACTGGAATTCTGCATTTAGTTCTCGTGATTGCTCTCCAAGACAAATAAGTTTTAATACTTATTCAGAAGTAGAAGAGTAATTCTAGGTCTGAAAGAGTAAAGAGAGTGGCCACAGTTTATCGAAGAGAAGGTTAAACATACTTCTGGCCATAGCCTATAAATAATACCTGCAAAAACAAGGGGTTCTTTTAGAACAGGGGGCGAAAAGAAGAACTTGCTGATTTCTTCTATCTGGAAGCAGACATCTGACAAATTTAAAATGGAAATAAGACACCAAGTCTGAATTTTTAAAATAGTGAAGGTAATTAACTATTTTGGAAACATCTTGTTTAGCAATAGGGGTGGAGCACCTATCACATGAAACCTTGATTAACAGATTTTCTAAAAGGGATGCTATGACTCAAGCAGAAGGTTTTAACCTGTCACATGAGCTGAGGCATCTGGCATATGTTATTTCAGAGTTCAGTCCAAAGGATCAGAACAGTCTCTTCTGATACTGCATATCTGTCTATCGTTCATTTTGCATTTCAGGTGTTTAGAAAATCAGTTCTTGCCTACTGATCTGGGATGGATTGAGGTAACAGTCATGATAGAGGCGACAATTGATGTTAATGCCTTATAATAAATGGCCCCAAAGTGTGGGCTGCAGACCACTGAGAGGGCTGACTGGTACTCGTTCTTCATCTTGCTTCCAGCTGAGAGAAACCGAACAGATGGGATGGGGAGATTAAATGAAGAGTGAAAGTAGATGGCATGATTAACTTTCTCTAAAGGTCAGAACACCCAGTGCAGAAGGTAGCTTGAAATACACAAGTACCTTCCTTATGTCACCTTCCTGTCTTCCTGTGCACAAAACTACCTCTCCAGATTGCATCGGAATGAGCTGGAGCATGCGGAGAAGTTGGTCCCTGTTTTCATGCGTTACCTGTTGGATGCTCTCCAGATGGAGAAGTATCCAGGTAGAAGAATCAGTGTCTTCTCTGAAAGCAGAGGGCTATAGATGCTGACCCTGAATATGGTCATTGAGACCAAGAAGGACTTTTCCACCTGAGAGTCTTCTCTTTCACAGTCTGCATGGTGTTTGATTTTCATAGGAAAATTGTTGTCTTGACTCATGTTGAAAGCACAAGGCTAAGACTCAAGATTAGACTAGAATTTTGACAATTTAAACTACTGCATGGTCAGATCTGATTTGGGTTCAAACTAAAAGAGGGGAAATTTAGATTATATGTATGAAAGAAACTCTTTACTGTGAGAGGGATGAGACTCTGGCACAGCCTGCCCAGAGAAGTTGTGGATGCCCCATCCCTGCAAGTGTTCAGGGCCAGGTTGGATGGGGCTGGGAGCAACCTGGTCTAGTGGAAGGTGTCCCTGCCCATGGCAGGGGACTGGAATGAGATGATCTTTAAGGTCCCGTCCAACCCAAACAATTCTATGATTCTGTGATCCAAGGTTTTGGCTCACATATACATCTGGGCACACGATCAGGACTAACTTTTTCTAAAAAGGTAGTAAAAAATTTGATATAGAAAAGCACAACAGATCTCTCATCATAAGAATAGAGTAAAGATTAAAACTTATTTTCTTCCTGTAAACAGAGGTTTTCTAAAGGATGAGCAATTGCTTGTCTGATTCTATGGACTGTGGTTCTACCCATTCCTAGGAGCTGAAGTCATCCAATGAATTGACGGAAGAAGTGAAGGATTGAGGCTTCAGCCATTTTTTGGAGAGCCCATGAATCAAATACTGGACCAGTATACATACATGTCTGCTGTGGACAAAAAGCATTGTGGTTCTTCTAGAAGGAACATAATGTTCCAGCTCAGGTGATGATGATGGTCTTCCTCACAAGGAACAAACAGCCAGTGATGAATCACTCATAGATGAATAAATAGTATTTGCTCTCTTTCTGAATGATGAGTAGGACTGAAGCTATTTTCTAACTGCTCTCAGAAATGGACGGAACTCTTCTTGACTTGTTTTCTGAGCCTTCCTTGAAAACACCTGATGTCAACATGTGCCAATATAAGGTTTATGGAGGAAAGCACATGGTTGAAAAAAGCAGGTGGACTTTTGAGGATACATTGTTTTTCTCCATTGTGAAACCGGAAATAAAGAATGAGTATAATGTAGGTTTTACACAGGTTCTAAGTAGCTGCTGATGCTCAGTTAAGGACGCACTGAGATTGTTACTGAATCAAAATGAAGGCTATTTTTACATTTGTTTTGTTGAAGTTTCCAGTATAAACCAGATGAAAATAATTATTGAAGCTCCCATCAGCCAAGTTACAACACTTTTCTCATCTAAATCTAATTTCTTTGCTCCCAGATTCTCTCTTGGATCCTGCTCCATTTCTGACTTTTTGACAAAGAAGCCATGTATGAACAAGGCGACTACTGAAATCACCAGCGATCCTTCTTGGTCTGTAAGAGACAGCATCATAAAAAGTGACCTTCTTCTTGAAAATATTTCATAGTGAGTAAGGAAATTCCTTCCTGGACTAGTCAAAAAAAAAAAAAAAAAAATTCCAAAACCCAAAACATCCAAACAAACCAGGAAATCCTGTCAAGAAGGTGCACCATGAACTGTACTAGTCACTATTTTTTAGCAGCCCTCTCATGTCCCAGGGAGCCTCCGAAATAGATCCATTCTCGGTGCAGTAATTCACAGAATCTTCCCATCTTGCCCTTGCTGAGCATTACTTAGATGGACAACTACCCACCCCTTCCCTTCTGATTGCTGAACACCTGACACCTCATTGTGGGTAGTTTGGGACAACCCAACAGAGATAGAAAGGCCTGAAGCTTCTCTTGTGCAGCAGTCTGGAGGTTTCTGTTCAGAAGTCAGAAGTGGTGATGAACATTTTTTGGCCATGACTTTTGAAGGAATATTTTACTTTCTATGGAGGCGACTGTGTGAAAAACAGCTAACCAAACTAAAAGTGAACTCAACAGGAAAACAAACCTCCTCATATTCAGTGAGTCATTGGGAAAGGAAAGGAAAAGAGAAAATCTCTCAGTATCTAGGCCAGGAGGTTATGAACTGGCACTGACCTATGATGGGTAGCAAGGAGAGAAAGTAAAGAGTTGTAGAGGTGTATTTTAAGCTGGAAGATAACATCTCCAGATCCAACCAGCTATTACATTTGTGGTACTTTCACTGTCATTGTAAGACCTCCATGTTTTCAACCACCCCCAAAGGGCAAGGAAATGATTGTCTGGCTTTTTTTTTCAACAGCATCAATGGGAGTGAAACACCATCGTATTATAGCATATATGCTGATAGGTTGCTATGGGTCTACCAGCAGGACGTTCACAATCAGTGGCCTTCAAAGGCCTGAATCTTGGAGATCTTGGTGAAGAACCATCTGCAGTTCCTCCGAAGAGTTACCTTCAGTCTGTGGGACCTGAATCATATCACAGATTGACTAAATCTTGATCTAGTACTGGCTCTGGGGCCTCTGCACAATGACCCATCTGGGCTCTTGATTCACCCTCGGGTAGAAGATTGGAAAATAAGATTGTGGAAATAAGAGGAGTAAAATTATGTATTGAAAACATGGTTTTGAAAATGCCTTTGAACAAAAATATTAAAGACCTTAGAAAAGCATGATGTTTATTGATAGTTTGGAAAGGGATCTTAATTTGAAGAGATGAGGTAAAAATATGAGCCACCCCTAAAAAAAGCCCAAACAAATCTGTAGCATGAATTCTTCTCTCATTAGAATTTCTGAAAACCTAGCCACACAATAATCCTTCTGGAACCTGTTCAGCCATGTCAGAAGAGGAACAAAGACCTGGATAAAGGCTTTACAATTTCTGAAAACCCTTCTAGAGAAGGATTTTAAAGGGTCAGTAGAGACCTATCCATAGAAGAATCATTTAATTTCGCCTTTAAATGGTCAGAACACAATCAGATATTTAGCTTGTCCAAAAGGGAGAAAATCTGTTTCCTGTTGGAGTTCACGGAGCATCTGGATGATGCTCTTAATCATATGGATTAGTTTTAGGTAGTCCTGGGAGGAGCAGGGAGGTGGACTCCATGATCCTTCTGTGTCCCTTCCAACTTGAGATATGATTCATAGTGCTGCACGGTGGGAGAATGACAGACAGGGGACATAACCTGAAACAGCAGAGGTTCAGACTGAATACAAGGAAAAGCTCTTCACCTTGAAGGCCAGCAAGCATTGGAGCAGGTTGCTAAAATCCAAACTATTGTTCAGCAATTTTCATTGTTTTCAATAACTTGTGTCTGCAAGTTTTTATATTTGTTATTGAATAAATGTATGTCTAGTACTTGTATAATGTACATATCTATGCAAATCTTATATTGTGTATATATATATATATAAAATGTAAATATTTGTGCATGTGTGATATGACAGATCAGCACTGAGGAGAGCAGAGCTGATGCTGAATTGTGTTTGGGGATTTGATACAGATGAAACCAGAAATGGTTAAGAGTGATATACCTGCTTTATGGGGATCTGCAAATTGTTACCCTAATGACAGCTTTCAAATATGTCAATATATACTGTTTGAAGATGCTAATCTTATCTGGGGATTTTTTGATTTAGGTTTACTTACTTGAAAAGGGAAAATATCACGTGCAACTGTAAATTGAAACAATGATAAGGTTGCAAAATGAAGCACTCGAGTTAGAAATGCAAGAAATTATGTTACCTATAAAATTTTAATTCTGTATTGCTTTGTATATGCATAAAGGCATTGCTTCTAACCACACATTTCTGTATTTTTCTCTTTCATGGCATCCAGTTTTAATTACTGTAGAGAATGAATAACATAACAGGGCAAGGAAAATGGCAATGTATCAGACTTGTTACTGCAAGTGTTGGAATTTAGACAGTAAATAAGGCAGAGAAAGGATGGTTTTGTAGTTGTACAACCAGATGCTGCCTTGGAAAACTGGAATTTGTCCCTATTTCTGCCATGACATCCCAGTTATGCTGAGTATATAATGTATCACAGAATTTCTTTAGTAAGATCTCTAGGCTGTTTTTAAACAATTAAATAAAATACAGCAGGTTCTGAGTGCCAATGGTACACCATGGCTCGAATCTATGTCATTAAATTCTCTTATCTCTCGAAAGTGAGTGTCCCTGTCCCTTGTCACTGCTGAGTCATGCCCAAGCAAGGTCCAGCCATGGCTTAATTGTCATGGCCCAAATTGAGATAATAGCGCACAAACGTTAAAAATGTACGTTGAATGGTGGCAGAGTGTTTTTTGCAGATGTGTGAGGCCTCTTTAGTTTCCAGTGAAGATGAAGCTTTACTGGGTGTTCTCTTGGTGCACGACCTGAGATTTCACCAGCAGAAAGGCTGCTGCCTGTACCTGCATCTGAAGCAGACAAAAACCCAGCATGCCCTGCATTGTGCTAAATTCTTAGAGAAAGCGGGCAAACGGACTGATCAGGCTTGTGGCAACTCAGATTAGAAATCCAAGACCACTAAAATGTTTTGGATATCTTTCTCTGCCTCATCATCCCCTTGGTGAAATGACACCTTGAGCACCATCAAAATGCTGTTACTTAGCTCTGTGAGCCTCTCAAATACTCTGCTGGGAAGGGTCTTAGGAAAACAGGTGAGGAAATAAAAATAAATTCGTATTCATGGCAGAGTTTGACTATGGTGTGGAAGGAAGGCTTAGGGCCAAGCACAAAGATATGAGGATCTACTGAACAGCTGCTCAGGAACTAACTAGCCAACAGACTTCAAGATGCTGAAGAGCAGACCCGTGCAGTGGATGAGACAGAATGGGTGGTATAAATACCACAGAAAGAAGTTGAAGATAAATATATGGGGGTTTGGATGGCTGGATGGACTGATAGAAACTCATCCATTCAACAGCTTGAATTTTCCTTGCATTGGAGATCCTGGGAAAACAAAAAATAAACCCAGATGCCATGGGTAGACAAAATGCTGTAGAGGGTCTGCCTCCTCACAACAGTAGGATGTGTTAAGTCTGCACTCCCCAAATCCATCACTCTGAGTTCAGAAATGGGCCTGCCCATTGGAGGGGTCATTATTCTGACTTCTGAACAGAAACTTCTGACTGGAATAAAAGTAGCACTAAAGCTCCTGCTCTGGTGTTAACTCTTAACACTGGTTATTTCTATTAGTCAGAGAGTGACCACTTCCCTATTGAACGTCACTAAAGGAGTAGCCACAACAACCCTGCAGTAATGAGTTCCTCCATCTAATTATCCCAGGAGTAAGAACATTTAAAATGATGGTGTAAATGTGCACGTGGGTAGGTATGTACACACATACCCATAACAAAAATTCTGGGTAGATTTTATCACCTATGGGGAGAGATGGATAGAATAGTGAGAGACATATGGACAGCCAGATAAATAGAAGACAGATTCTGCTAACATATTCTTGTCTAACAAATTGTTGAGCTACAAAAGAAAGCAGAAGTCCCTGTGTACAATGTATAGATTTTCTTTAATGTGAGTTATTGGGAAAAGACAGAGCTGTCCCTTTAACTGGGGAGCTGCAAACAGCTGTTCCTTATGCATACATGCTTGCTTGGTCTGAAAGTTTTGGTAAGTCAGTGCATAACTGACAGTTAGATTTATCTCCCCAATAAGCAATCAACATTATAATAAAGGAAAAATGCTTTCAGTGCACCTTTGAGAGTGCATCAGAAATTAATCTAAACATCAAATTAATTATAGTTTGTAAATGAATAGTGGCTCACAGCCCTAATACTTCTCCCGCTCCTCCTCCTCCCCCTAAAGCCTCCCCCAACCAACTGCAATGGCTGGAGGTGCTGTACAGCAAGTTTGATGAACAGCTCCTTCTCTTTCTTACTCACACAACTCTTTCCTTATCAGCTGGAAGAGTTCCATTCTCACTCTGCAGACCTGAAATCTCAGAGCCTGGATGCTTTGGAATATGGCAGGGAGTAGCTAGCAAATATTACACTTCTTTGCCTCCTTCCCCTTCTCTCTGAGAGCTCAAAGCACCCCTCTGAGGGTGTCCTCCTCCCCCTGAATCAGTTTCCAGCCGAGCTGGACACACCTTATGGTTCTCTCTTTGGCTCTGTGGCGGGTCCTTCAGAGTGGAGAGGACCACAACAAACCAGTGCTGGTCTGACCTGGAAAATCAGTTTTGTTTTTTCTAAACTCAGGCACGCAAATGAGTGGCTTCTTCCATTGCTCTTTGAGCTTTGATCTTCAGGCTGTAGCCATATGAGAATGACAAACAGATTTTCCAGGGCCCTGAAACAAAATGTATTACCACTAGATCGTGCAAAATAAAGGACAGAGCCCAGGGAGAAAGGATCAAGTAGAGACTTTCCATGGGCTACAGGGAGAAAGGATCAAGTAGAGACTTTCTTTGGGAAATTTGAAATCAGGTTAATGGTAAAAAGAAAAAAAAAAATCAAACTTAATCACAGTACTGGTAATAGCAACAAACAGAGATACACGCCTCAAGTCCTTTCTAATAATGCATCTGTCTGGTGAGAATTTCCTGTTTGCCTAAAGAAGAATCAGAAAAGAAACCCCTAAACCCTTCAATCTGATAAATAACTCTCCTCATCCGTGAATCCTAAAGCCCCGTGCAAAGGAGTCAGTGTACTTCTCCAAGAAGGGGAATCCAAGCTGCACAGCTAGGTTGACCCGTGATCACCCATACGGGCTATGAACATGCAACTGGAATTTCTTTCCTTTACAACACCTTACTTCTGCACCTACTCGTTTCCGTGGATGAACCCAAGGAGAGTTGTTGCCTTTTTTTAAAATATTTTTTTATTAAATGAGGAACTGCCATATTTGGCAGGGCATATTGGAGGCACATTGTCAGCAGGTGCTGAACAATATTTTCCTAATGTACCTCAGGGTCCCTTGTTCCACTCCTATGTCTTGTGGAGTGCTGCCAATGCACTTTAGACCTAATATGCAATGCCCCTGGTCCCAGGGCCCTGTACAAGTTTGCCTGTGTCCTATTCTCTTGATACATCTTTCTTCTTTCTATTTCAGCTTCCAGATTGAAACTCGGTAGATCATCACGACCTGCCTGCTGCCTTGCATCTCCCACTCCACCTTTTTTGCCACCACACTGCAGCATTTAACTGCCACAGCATGTTTTTAATAACAGGATACAAGCTCTACCCATCCCTCAGCCCTTTTCCTGAGCTTAACCCCCTCCTGAGTTCAGTTCTCATTCCTCACTGCTTTTCTCACTTTTAATCTCTCTTCTTTGTCTCCCCAGTTTCTTTTCATAAGCTAGGAGGAGTTTAGTAGGGAATAGAATTATTTAACAGCAAACTTAATTAACTATTATGACCCTCATCGAGTGATGTTATTTTCTCTATTTTGGCATCTTCAGAGAAGACTGGATGTTTTTCCGAATGAGGTGGCCCATTAGCAACTTTCAAATGCACTCCCTGCAGGAATCTGGAATGAAACTCAATGTTCATGTTGTACTAGGAGTCAAACAAGATATTTCCTTTAGGACATGTAAACTTATGGTCCTACCTAAGAAGCCCTTGCACTTTGTAAACTAGAACGCTCCTTGTTTTGTTTAATGTGGGACATTTCAAAAAGAGCTTGGACATTTTGCCGATGTGAAAGTGCATCTGGGATGTGTAGAAAAGGAGAAAACCATCTGGCACTTGTGGTTGCTTACACCTGGGGTGTCAGAGTATGTCAAGCTGAGTGGAGGGAAACCACAGTGTCTCTCTGGAATAAGGCAGGTTGTTCAGAGCCTTCTGGAGTCACTGTCCCGTGGGGAGAAACTGAAGCTGTTAAACCAGTGGGTATGGAGAACAGGCACATGCCAAGGAGACATGCAGGGGACAAAGCAGGGACGTGGAGCAGAACTGGCCTGACAGTGTCTGCTGCTCAATGGTGTGCAAAAAGTTGGCAGATCCAGGTGCTTATTGCTCTCAGAAAGAGGTGACTGGAGCAAACCAAGTGTTCCACTGAAGCAATTCCTCCAGCTTTAATTTATCTACATCTTACTTGACACTTGGAATAACCATTTGACCTCTGCTTCTCCATCCATGTTCTCATTTTTCTAATTTCTGACATGTCTTCCTAATTAATACTGCCCAAACATGTCCTGCTCTCTCTCTCTTCTCTGTTAAAACATTTTTCTAGAATGCGTCTGTCTCTGTGTTTCACTAACTTGATGTCTTCAAATGCTTTCTTTAAATGTGTCTTACGAGACAACAGTGAGTGCTCAGGGGCTGTGTTGTAGCGTCACCCTACGACAGAGGTAGAGTTAGCCACGTGTGGGCAGGGTGAAGAGCTGCCCTTCTCACGTTGCCTACTTGCCTTAGCAGCCCTAAAAGTGTTGTTTTACTGGGAGTTCTCTTTTAGCCTTGTAGACAAACTGTTCACATTTAAACTGTCTACATTACTGAGAGGAGAATTATCACCAAAACCATTGAGACCAGCACAAAGATGTAATCCACGTCCTCTGACATTTATCACACCTACACACAGAACAACTCGCACACACGTAGTGGGAAGGTGAGAGACCCAGTGTAAACCCTGCTTTGTGCAGACACAAGCTCTGGGTTCCTGCAGGTGTTGACATTCAGGCTGTGGCACACTTTACCTCCATGCAAGTCTTCCTAGACCAGCCCACTGTCTTCAAGGAGTGTCCAACTAAGTCATTTTTCCCTGAATGAGACAATGAATGCTGCTGAGGCCCTGCCATTTCACTGGGAATTGACAGCACGGCCCAGTCGGAGAAACATGCTGGCTGCAAAAGGAGTGTGTGGGCAGAGGCTACAGGTGTCAGCTGGGCATTCAGTGGAGAACCAGTGAGAGAGGAGAGAGAAGGGCAGAACGGTGAGAAGCTGTGAAGGTGAAATCACTAAGTCTGAATACAAGAACGGGGACAGGACAGTGCCTGAGGAGAAACCCAAGGGGATGCAGATATGGTTGGTGATGGAGGCTCAGGCCATGGGGATAGACAGGGTGCTGGTGAATGGGAAGGAGAAGGATGTTTGCATTTGGCCACGTTAAAGCTGCATCAGGACAAGGACAGGGGAGAGAAAAAAAAGCCACAGGTTTGAAAAATTATTAGAGAAAATGAAGGATTTGGGTCTAGCCTGGATGTATGCGGCAGAAGGAAAGTCATAGGCAAAGAAGCCTCCTAGACTAAATTACTTTTTTCAGTGAGAAGTTGGGGCTGTTTCTCAGGCAGTCTTACACAGTAGAGCAGGCAGTCCCGCTAGGAAAAACAACAGACATACTCTGAGCACTCTCACATTCTGTATCTGATATTGGTGTTTGCTGTAGCTGGCATTCCTTGCTGCTCCTTGTCAGCCAGGAGGCAGTGGCCTCTAAATTGGGAACGTCAAAGACTTTCTGACCACAGCATGGTTTCTTTAGCATGTGCAGCTTCTAGTGGTTTTCTGCAGGCTCACAGACTCCAGAAACCAGGAGAAAGGCTTGTTTCTGCTCTCACTGTCTTCCTACCACTCCTGTAGCTGCCACAACACCATCCTGCCGGTAGAGGCCAAATGAGATAAATTTGTGTTCAAAATGCAGGCAAGAATTTAGAGCCAAATAGTAAGGAATAAAACCATAGAATGGTTTGGGTTGGAAGGCACCTTTAAGTTCATCAGGTTCCAACCACCCTTGCCCTGTGCAAGGACACCTTCCACTATCCCAGGCTGCTCCCAGCTTCAACCAACCTGTCCTTGGACACTTCCAGGGATGGGACATCCACAGCTTCTCTGGGCAACCTGTGCCAGGCCCTCACCACCCTCACAGTCAAGAATTTGTTCTTGATAGCTAAGCTATATCTCCCCTTTCACTTTAAAGCCATTCCCCCTTGTCCTATTCTGCACGTGGTTTTGTAAAAAGTCCATCTCAGCTCTCTTGCAGCCACTTTAAATACTGGCAGGTGCTATCAGTTTTCCCCGGAGTCTTCTCCAGGCTGAACAACCCCAATTGTCTCAGCCCATCCTCACAGGAATGGTGATCCAGCCCCCTGATCATCCTCGTGGCCCTCCACAATTCTATTTTGACGTGCTGCTCTACTGACTCGTTCAGTTTGTGCCAGCTGCTTACAGGTTGTTCAATAGTGAGACAAAGGCGACAAATAAAGTTTTTTCTGTTCCCGTGGAAAAAAACATGGTGACATTTTTCTCCATAGAATTTTAAAGTTTGTCTAAAGCAGGACTTCTTGACAATTTCTCGACAACCTGGGGCTAAACTCTGTTACAGCAATTTATTTGGGATCTGCATAGCAGATATATTTTAAAAGGTCATATAATAGTGGAATATCTTTCTGGGGCCAGACAGAATTGTCCCCCCAGGCTAGCAGTTGGAGAGCTCTAGCTGCACTAAAAAAAAAAGTGAAATAGAATGCAAATGCTATGTTCTTACATGTTGAGTTTTGGGAAATGTTTAAGCAGAAAAGAAGGAATTTTCTTACTTTCAAAGTTTATAAAATCCCTTCTTTTCCTTTAGGAAAAGTAATTTTTCTAAATTTAAATTTATTTCCTGAACAAAAATGCCAGCTTCAGTAGACTTAGCAAAACAAATGAAAGGCTTGATTTCCTCTAATACCTTTTATATTTTTATGTTGCTTTAAATCTGAAGGTCAGGAGGGTGGGAAGGGTTTGAAGAGCAGTGTAACCTACCTGTGCTAGTTGGCTACCTGTGTTCTGCTATTTCTATCCTTCTGGAGGTGGTGGACATGGAAACATAGTCAACATATTTTTCTGAGACCAGCAGTTACAGCAGGCACTCAGCTCTGGGAAACTAGGTGAAATCCAGAGAAAACTGGGACTTGACAGCTGGGACCCCAAACTGACTGGATTCGGGTATTTGTGTCTCAGAAGCTAATATAAGGTGACTAAGATCCACCAGCAATATCTAATTTCTTCTTTTACATGTCTGTGTGCCTGAATCAACACTTCCAAAGGGCACCTTCCTATTTCAGCCTTCAATATCCCACAGCGAGTTTTGGAGTTCACTTCATCCAACAAGATGATGCTTAGTTTCTCCCAGTAACTCATTGCTAAGAAAAAATTCTGCTAAGACCCCTCAATTCCTGCTTAACTCTCAACCTCAATCTCACAGTACCTCGGAAGCAGTCCCAAAACCCTGCCCACAAATGGGGTGTGTCCTCATGAGGCCTTGTAGCCATGAGCCTTTGAACTGAGTGGGGATAAGGCTCATAGCTGTGCAGAAGGCATTTGTCCTTGCTGGGCTTGGCTCTCACCTCATTCCTCCATTTACTTGTCAGTATGTGGAGAACCAGGCCCAGAATTCCTCTAAACGTTGATGACAATTTCACCGCCAAAGGTCCATTTCTAACCCATGGATCTCTTTGGAGCATTAGTTTCAGTGTCACCTAGAGCTGTGCTGGTCTGCTCAACTTGTTATGAGATTTTATATATATATATATATGTGTGTCTATATTATTTATATATAAAAAGCAGCTGGGCTCTGGATTCATTTGGGCTAATTCATAATTTTGAGTTCTAATTCGAATTTGCCAACTGCCTCTGTGTGCCAGACTCTTAGTCCTTCATTCCTCTAGTGCTGGAGGCTGTAACAACCCAGTGACTCCTGGTGACTGGGAGGGCTGTGTCCCTCTCATCAGGGGTCAGGGTTCCTTCAAACAAAAGGGAAAATAGCCTGTTCAGACCCTCTGTGGATGGGCAGGAGAAACTGTGCATAGAGAACGAGCACAAAACTCTCGAAGTACTCTCTGACATGCACCATGGGTAGCAAGGGATGAGGTAAGAAATTTGGGAGGTGGGCTGTTCAGGAGGGGAAAGGGGAAGGCAGCATGGAAAGAAAGCATAGTGTGGAGATTGAGAGTGGTTTTAAAATCAAATGAAAACTCCAATGAGTCCTTAACTCTGGAAGTTTGCCTGAGAGACAGAGTCCAGATTAGCGGCAAGTAACAGGAAAAGAAAAGCAATAGTTCTGTTGCACTTCCCAGAGAGGGTCTGCAAGAGGCACAGGATGGCAGAGAATCAAAAATTACGGATCCCAGTGGTGGGCACACGGCTGTGGGAGATCCCCTGTCCATCAGGTGTGATGGGATCAGATGTGGCAGGGTCCCCATGCTGCCACACTGCCAGAAGGGACCCTTAACAGCCCCGGTTTTGCAAGTGGTGGTATCCCAGTGAGAGCCCACACATACATCACCCCATGGCTGTTGGCTGGCTGAGCCCTCCCGCTGTGGGTGCAGCTCAGGGTGTCCCTGCCTGGGGCTCACAGGCAGCTCAGGCTGGGCTCTTTCTCTGCTCCAGCTGGTCATATTGAGCCAGCGGGGAGACCAGAGCTGTGTAATCTGGGTGCAGCTTTCAAACCCAGCCTCTTAGCACAGCCTGTCAGCTGAGGCACAGGGTTACCTCAGCCCACCTGTATCTGCTGGGGTGCTGCCTCAGGTCCAGTGGGCTCAGAGCATGTCTGAATGGGATCCACCAAGCAGCCATCACCCCCCAGAAGACCAGGCTCTCAGCAGATGCTCAGCCCTTATCCCTTTGCAGTCTAATGCATCACAGCTGCAGGAAAGCTGCCTCCACAACTCTGTCTTCCCTTCAACCCCAGGACCTGTTTCTCCTTTTTTTTAGGTACAGAGGTTCCCCTTCTGCAACATGATCCCTCTGCTAATTTCATCATTTCACCTATGCCCAGCCCCCTCCATTTTGCTCCAGGTGCTTTAATCTTTTCTTCACCCTCCCCACCTCCCCTTACATGGGAGGATATTTTCTGACCCCACCAGTGTCTGCAGCACCTTGCTGCTGGTGAGATGCTAAACCTTCACCTCTAAGCAGCGCACACAACTCTGAGCATGAGACAATCAGGAGAGAGAGAGGGAAGGGGGAAAGTATTGACAGGAGTAAATTGAGAGAAATCATAAAGCTTAAGCAGAAAGAAAGCAGTTTGAAAGGTAAAGTATTCAGAGAAAGCCCTTTCCTGGATGAATCTAATTGTTTTGTTATCTTTACCCACCAAAGCATTTACTTTGGTTTGTCGCCCGATCCACAAACACTTTCGAGGAGATGACATTACCGAAAGGCAGGAACATCTGCATCAGCTCAGCATCCCCAAACTCCTGGGGCAGATGGTAGATAAACAGGTTACAGCCCTCTGGTCCTATCAAGAGAAAAAGAAGACCCATGAATGAAGAGAAATAGGATACAAGAAGGCACATTGTGGAGATTTACTTTGGCATCTTCTCTCTCTGACTGGTGAGTGGTCACGTTAGGAAGCAGCTTGTAGATTCTCGGAGGAATGGACAAGGTAGAGGACCAGGAACTCAAAAAGTCACCTAGGTGCTATGGTAACTTCAATAGCTTTCCCAGGAAACCAGGACAAAATCTAGAGAGAGAGGAATGCACCAGCACATGTGGCCATGGAAAGAACAGAGTGGAGGAATAAAAACACAAAGAATGAAAGAATGTGGTTCATAGATTTTCTTTGTTCCTCATGATCTTACACAATCTGTAGAATTTTGGATGACCCACACTATCCCTTGCCTCTTGCCAGGGTCTGCATGCAGAAGTTTCGTTATCCTTCTTGAATCTGTGTGATGGCAGTAACATCTCACAGATGATGATAATGAGCAGAAAGGTATGCACAAACCCACAGGCTCATCTTGTTTTGTAGACTTTTACATTCATTCCCCCAGCTTGACTCAGCGTGAAGACTCCCCCAGATCTAGACAGTTAGGTCATGTCCTCCATTCTAGAGGGTTCTGCAGGAGAGATTTTAGGTGGATTTAAATCCAAATTACGAGGCAAGAGGGATTGGCTTTTTTGCCTCAATCCTGTAACATATAATCTTACCGATTTCAGAGGGTGTTTTGGAAAACATCCGGAGAGGAGTCTTTAGCTGGAATATGAAGCTAAAGTAGAGACCCTCAAGAAATATTCTATTGAAATTGTATTTTGGGGCAGAAGAGGGCAAACCTGCCTCTGGTCAAATAGCCTAGAATGTAACTTTTCAACCTGACTTTTATTTTTATGCATGCTGTCCTTGAGCAATAGTCAAAAAGGGGCAGGTGTGTCCAAGTGGTTTTGTTAAAAAAATTAAACATTTAAAGCATTTGTAGTGTTCTATAGCAGAAAACAGTATAGTTTGATGAGATAAGGATTGGTTTTTTCATCATTTTGTTTCTAAAGGTACCTCCAGCTGCTGCCCAGCTCCTCACTGACCTTGACAGGTAACTCCAGCTCTGCTTGACTCAGAGGGGTCAAGATGAAGGGGATACACTGTGTGCCCTTTGCCAAAAGGGTTGGAGGTCAGTGAGAAGGAGGGTTTCCTCCTTCCCCCTAGCCCATGTGCCTACACCCCTGGGACCTGACTCAGTCAACTTTCCCCTTTTTACGTCTGGGGCACAGTGTGGGGAAGGAAAGGGTTTTTTAATACTCTCGTTTTCTTCATCAGGGCATAATTACAGTGTCATAACACAGCAAATTACAACTTTGCCTTTCCTGTTAGGGAGAGGAGTTCGCCTAGATGCTCCCACCTTTTATTACCCATTACTCATCCCCCCGGCTGGCAAGAGAAGTACGGCAAAGTCAGGATTCTGGCAGATGCCCATTTAAAGCTCATTAAAATTCCTGGGCCTCAGCATGATTGAAGTCACAGGCTCTCCACATTTCCTTTTGGATTAATGGAAAATGAAGCCCTAATGAATATTTGCTAAGCACAATTTTCCCCACTAATTTGCTAAAAGGACTGTCATGAAGGAACAGCTGATCCTTTGCATCTTGTGCATTTCCTAAAGGTCATGAGGATGGTAACAGGGTTTCTTCCAAATGGGGGGGATAGTAGTATGGTGGGATAATTAACTAATTAGGCACCCGGTCATCTGCTTAGCTAAATTACTTTTGAACCTCAGTGGCCCATAATCAGGCTCCCCTATTTCATGCCAAGCTTTTCCAGCTTCCCCCACCTCCCGTCTGCCTCTTCTTTAGTCTTCTCACTGGGCAACTATCCCTTTTCCAATCCTTGCTGCCATCCATTTCCACACAATATAGAGTTATTGGCATAATAAGCTAGATATGAAACAGTCTGAAAGTGTTAAACAAACACTAACCCCCTTAGGTGTCTGTAAAAATTGAGAAAATTCTGCCCAGGAGCAGACCACGGTCCAGAATAACAGGGAAAAAATCCATTCCTTCATCTGAACGTGCCCCAGAGCACTTCTGCTGTGGGATTTGAGATCCACATTATAATAAAATGGGTAAAATTTTGGCTTTGCTGCAGTTGGTGGCAAAATTCCCACTGACATCATCAGAGCCAGCAGTTTGCACTGTAAAACTGGCCAATTCCTTCAAAAATACCAGCTGCATTTCCTGGGGTCTTGGACACGTTGTGCATGAGTAGGGATTCTGCCTGTGTGTGCTGAGAAACACCTACCAAGGCATAAGGCAGACCAGGAGGCACACAACTTTAACTACACCACCTTTAGGCTGGGCTCAAGGAGAGAAATTCACCTTGAGATCAACTTTTCCTCGTATGACTGAGAGACCAAGAGGAAGAGACTGGGGTGGGGTGTTAAAAAGCAGGGACCATTCTCAAAGAGCAGCTCAGCTCTAAAATGTGCCTGGGAAACTTGTGCTGTGGCTTCTCCTACTGACCCAGACATTCAAGGCCAAACTCACTTTGTTCCCAACTACAGAGGGTTTTTTCCTAACAACCAATGCTGAAAACTCCACTTGCTTCTGAGAAAAAAAAGGGATACTTTGTTTTGTCACCTTCACATACGAAATTTCTGCCATTAGAATTTAATGAGTGATTTTTTGTTAAATTCATGTGTAAGTTACCTGTCACAGTCAGAGCCCTTGGTAAAGAACTCACAAAACAAGATCTGTTTGCCTCAGCCCTTTTAGCTTTTTTCGGATTTTTTTTTCCTGATTCAAGTTAAGTTGGGAACTTCGTGGAAGGCTGTGTGTTTGTGTGTATGGCTGTCTTGCTGTATACTTACGTATATTTTTAAGAAAACAAATACAAGATCATAAGGAAGAAATTCTTTACTATGGAAGTGATGAGGCACTGGACCAGGTTGTCCAGAGAAGTTGTGGATGCCCCATCCCTGGCAGTGCTCAAGGTCAGGGAGGATGGAGCTCTGAGAAACCTGCTCCAGTGGGAGGTGTCCCTGTCCATGGCAAGGAGTTGTAACGGGAGGGTCTTTAATGTCCCTTGCAACCCAAATAAATTTATGATTCCATTTGTTGTTCATCTCAGAATGCTTTAAAGGTCTTAGTTCTCAGTGCACAAATGCAATGAGTTCTAAGGGACTTTCTCAGGATGCTGGCACAACAGAAAAACCACAGCTGGTATGGAAAATCCTTAATGAAGACTCCAATTCTCTTTTTGGAGAAAATGTTCTTGTTTCGGACAGAGTTAATGGGTTATTTGGGATCGTTATACTTGGCAGTTCAGGGCCGAAAACAGGAATAAAATTATTTACTACAAGCTTTACTTTTGTTTTCAAAAGGGCTGTAGTGCAGCTTGAAATCTAACAAATCGTGACAAATCATCAGAAAAAATGAAGTTTCATTTCAACACTGATGTCTGCCACGGCTCTTGGTTTTATCACATGTATACTTTTTACGACATATATACATTTCTGTTCATTCGTATACAAGAAGCACAGTTAGCCTTGATTCGGACAAAAAGGCAAGGAGAGCTTTAACGACTGCAAAGTTTATGGATGTTCTGTGAATTACAGGCAAACCATGCTGGATAATGGAAAAACCTGTGACTGAGGGCACAGAACCACGTGGTTGGTTCGGCTTGGTTGGACGTGAGCTAAGCCACTGATAAGCCATTGCTCTGCCTGTGCTCCTCACAGTTCAGCTCATTGTCAGTTTTTTAGCACAGGGGCAGCTGCAGACTCAACCTCTCCCTGAGTGCCCATCAACATAAGTGAACTCCATATACCTGTTCTGACATCAGCTGTCCATCATTGCACCCCAGCACAGGGAGGCAATGTCATGAGAAAAGGCCGTGATGAGGCTTGATTTCCAACAGTAATTAAAACTGGGCTGTCCCATGAGGTTGTACGAAGTCAGGCTGCAGCGCTTTGGTCAGCTGCACACCTCACCTCTACAGCAAACACTCAGAGGTTGGAATTTCATTGCCTCTTCTGCATCTGCTTGCCCAGAATGTTTGAGCACAGCACAGGTAAGAGCTGCAAACTTGTACCACGAAGCTGTACTTCTGAGTTTCAGAAACTACATCAAGATGAGTAATACCATACAAACTTAAAATTACCTCCAAGTTTTGTGTGGTTGACATGGCCTGAATCAAGATTTTTATCTTAAGCTTTGATAGTTTTGGATCTGTTCCACCCTATGCGCCCTGTCAGCTGCCGGCAGCCTCAGCGCTCATGTGGAAGTAATGACTCATCTCTACAGGAATGTTGCAGCAGCAAAACGTCCCCGGGCTTGTTATCCAACTGGGACCCGGGAGTGGAGAGCTAAAATTGCTATTAACAATGTGATTACTGGTGTTATTGTGGTGCTAGGGCTGGTTCACTAAAGAATCAATGTTTGTGCACATCCTTGCAAGTCTAAAGTACTCTCCTCAGCACTGAGCATTGTTATTATTGTTGTTAGAGTTCCCTCTCGCTGTGTTTTCCTGTTAAATGTTAGAGATGCTTAAAGATCTTGACCCTCTGCTAAAGGGGAGTGTTGTGCTTTGGAGAATTTTCGTCTAGCAAGAAGCAGAGAAAGCCACAGCCTCTCAACACTGCAGGAAAATGAGGGACACTGGGAATGGCAACCTGCATTGGCCTGGTGGTTCATCTCATGTTGCTGTCCCCCAACCATCCTCATTCTCAATGCCAGCTTCTTACAGGAAGGAGCAGAGTTATGAGATAACTTGTCCACTGGGTGACACTCACTCCTAACCCACAGAGACACACCATGCCTTGTGAACACAGGGGTCTTCAGGCAGAGGGTCTTCAAAGTGTGCACCACAGCTTTCCCCTGCTTCTGGTGGTTCCTGGCACAGCACTTTGCTGAGCAATGATCTGCTCGCCATTTTGTCCTGTGCTTAATCTAGCCCCAGTAAGTAATAAAAAGCAAAGTCCTTCAGCATGGGGGAAACATCTCTGTAATGATACGATAGGTCTGTGCATCTGTTCTCACAGCAGGGACATGTACTAGAGCTAATCAGGAGCTGGAAGTTGTGTTCCCCAGGAAATTCTGACATAGGAAAAAATTAATTCCAAATTAGATGGAAATGACGACATTTCTAATTTTCTTACAAAATGAGATTTCTCCCCCAAAGTAGTTTTGGATCATCAGAATGTTTTAGTTTGATAGTGTAATCTAGATTAATTTCATTCTGACTCTTACAGTGTATTAAAATATTAGATGTAATTACACACATATAATAACACATATAATACAGAATATGTCTGAATTAGTGATCTAATAGAGGATAAAATTTAAAATGTAACAATTTAAAATGAGAGTTGCTAAGCTGGAGCACCTGACTTTAATGTCTCACTTAGGCAAGCAGTTCCCTCCTCCTTGTCAAAAGAGAGCAGTGGACTCCTTGGAGGACAGCTGGAATGGAACAACCCAACTGGGTACCCTCTGAGGATTCCACTGCTCCCCACTGACTGTAAAGGAAATATTACATGGCACAGTTTTCTCCCAGGGCATTTACATGCAAAAATGGTAGATTCACCTCTCCTTACTCTTCATGTCTTCCGTGAAGCCATCCAGTCCTGTGAAGTAGATTACCCAGGCAACTCTCATAGTCATTGCAAAGAAATAGGAACTTTTACTATATGATTTTTCTCATCCTGATACAGGGATTGTGCTTTACAAGGTCTGATTGATGTTTCCAGATTATCAGTGGAGGCTGAAAGGCTGAAAGGGCTAGATCAGCTACTCTAAATAGCAAGTCCTTGTTCTCCAAGAAGCAGGTGTCTGAAATGACATTACTGGCTTTTAATGAAGGGCCACTAGTGCTTTGTTTCCTGTAAAGCTCTTTATTGTTTATACAATTGCATTTTTATCTGCATCCTTGTTGCTTGTCTCGAACAGAGGCCCCCACTGGGCATTAATGGCTTTGTTGCTAGCTGGTCTTTCCATGTCCCATGCACACCAGCACGCTCTCCTCCCTGGAGACTGAAGAGATCTCATCAGCAATTCCCCACACGGATGTTCCTCCACAGTACTGTTGGTGAGAGTGACACCGTGCCACGTGTGGAAATGGAGAAAAACTCAGTGGACCAGGGATTCAAAGCAACTGTGTGTTTAATGGGCGCTCTAGGTGCATGAGGAGGGAAACCAATGAGGTGGGGATGGCTCGCTGGGGTCACAAAGGAGGATCTCACTTTTACTCACCTTCTCTCTGTTGCTGTGGGATCATGGGAGGTGGCTGTGGGAACGCTTGGCTAATCTGGCCATAAGCAGCAGGATAAGCAGCTACAGGGGAGAGAAAGGGAAAGAAGAAAGAAGGACAGATTTCAGTGCTGGGAAGCAAGGAGTTTTCACTCCAAACCACCACACCAAGCTAGACGTGGGCTTTTCCCCTGTGTTTTGGGTCTGTGAAGGGCCGTCTTGTGCAGCCTGCGGTGTGACAAAAGAGCCATGGTCGTGCTCCAGGAGGTGCCACAGGGCCCTGAACATCCTCCCTCCCTCCAGCTCCATCAGCAGTGACACCCAGGGGAGCCATGCAGTGTAAATGGGGAGCTCTGCTGAGACCACTCCCAGCAGAGATGCACAACCATTCCAGGTGGCGAGACAAACACGTTCGCTCACGAGCCCAGTGCAGAGATGCCCATGCTGACAGCCACGTGCAGGGCACGTGCACATCTTTCCCCCACCTCATCTCTGGCACCCTGATTAACTCCCATGCTCATAAAAAGAGTGCACACCTTTCCCCCACCTCATCTCTGGCACCCTGATTAACTCCCAGGCTCATAGAAACAGTGCACACGTGTGTTTCCCGGCTTCATGTGCCCACAGGCTGTATAGACACAATCGCACGTACACTCTCGGATATACATTTTCTTTCACGCCCATAGAGACTTCCTCTCTCTCACACAAACACAGTGGAAACAGTGAGCAGCAATTAAACAATTTTCCCCATCTCAGCTCCCCCACCAAGCAAACAAGGGGAGCCATTCACTACCACAGATGGTAGATGATGTGCCTTGCTGCTAAAAATACAGAGTATGGGTCGCCTGCAAGACCAGAGAGAAGAGGATAGGGGCCATGTGTGTGCAGAGGGGTTAATTAACAGCTCAAAGGGTTGAGTTGCTTCCCATCTATCAAACCTCACAAGCAATAAATGACAATAACTAAAACACCGGCAAATGAAGCCCTACATGGAGAATTAAATTAAGTTTCCAGATACAGCGCTGACACGAGATAATAGCCATTCCTCAGCGGGAACCCATGATTGCTCCAGTTACCACAGGAAATAATGACTTTGGGGTGGCAGCTTCCTCTCAGTGTTGGCCATGGACACCTCGTGAGGGGAGGCTGAACACGGCAGGGTCATGGTCTGCACCAGGTCACTTTGGCTGGTGTCAGTCCATCAACTGCAAAGGAGCTGCTCAGCACACAGGGCAACACAAGTGGAGGCTGACCCACGGGGAGCTGTAGTGAAATCGGCTGAGAAGCAGGGGGATATCTGGGTAGCTCTTAGCAAGGGTCGGACTGACTAACTGGGACAGGGCCAGTAGACACACCCTAAAAAAATGGGTGTGTGCAGACATTCCATACCCTGCCAGGCACAGCAGCAGTGGTTCTGCAGGGTCTGGCTGCCCGTCTTCCCTCATTGCTGCAGCACTCAGGAGACCTGTTTTAGAATGTGGCCTCCAAAGAAGTTATTTTGCACTTGTGCACCGTGCTAAGGCAGACCAGACACGGTCCTGCTGATGAATCTCCGCTGAGGTGCAGGTCAGTGGGAGCCTTTCCCTCTGAAAGGGAGGAGGTTGCCTCCTCGGTGAGAGAAGACCCTGGGTATCTTGATGTTTGTGCAAATTGAATCTGGGAGTCTGTGGCCCCCAGCTTGTCCCTGTATCAGTAAAAACCTCCCTTCCCTTAGCCCCCTGAGGTGTGTTCAGAGGGTAATGGCTTTAGAGAAGAGAAAGGTTTATTGGGAGAAAGTGTTAATACTAACGACCTGCGTACTGCTGCACTCCAGCGTAGGCTTGCTGCAAGGGGTCTGCTGCAGTGGGGCTCTGTGCTGTGGAGACACAAGAGAGACAAGGAATTAAGGGGTTAAAACATGATAGGCACTCTCCCCTTATCTTTTATCATCAATACGTGTTATGAAACAGACAGACCCAGGGGCTGAGGGTTGAAGAGGAGCAGCTCACTCACCCTATGGACAGGAATGCGGAGAACCCCCCAGGATGGCTATGAAGGTTCTGTCCCCCAGCCATCACCCTGTGAGACCTTGGAGCAGAGGACAAATAAACCTCTCTCCTCATTTCCCAAGCTTTAATTATGGATCTGCACTGATCATGCAGATTTTTGGCACTAATCAACCCCAAAGAACCCTCATCTTAAGCCAGGACTAACACTGTGCTAGGTGCTGTGCAAATTCGGATCTCAGTGACAGCTACAGTCACATGAAACTTTCAATCAGAGCAGAAAACAACAGGGGCATAGCAGGAGGAAGGAGAAGAGAACAAAGCAATGGCTCCTGTCATCCCCACATCCCTTCGAAGGACTGTGTTGCTGCCAGGCAGCCCCCAGTGAGAGAGAAGAAGCTGCATGGAGGGGAGGGGGACACCACTTGTCTGCTCCAGGGAGGATGCTGTGAATCTCTGCATAAGGCATGCAGTCTCTTGCTGGCTTCAAAGTGTATTTTCTCTCTTTACAAGTGTGCATTCCTCCCCACTAAAACTGTTTATTTTTGTGAAACTTTGAAGTCTTGCTCAAATACAACCAAAGCTAGTTAAGAATTTTTTTTTTCTTTTTCTCCTTTGGTTGATAGGGAGAAAAAGAAGGAGAGAAACGTGTTGGATAAGCTCTTTCTTTATCTGCATCAATAAAAAATTTAAAGCAAAGCTTGGCTAAACCTCCAGTCCAAATGTCACCTTGGCCCTAATATTTCACTTCTTGTTATGAGTTTAATTTGTATTTATTGGTACTGCACAGTTCTACATTTATGCAGTCCCTCCAACCTATTCCTTGTAGGATGATCCCTTAGGGAACTGCCACTTTCCCACATCCATCCCACCTTTTTTCCTTCTTACCCGCACAGAGGTGTGGCTGGAGGCAAGGCTTGGAGGATGCAAAGGTGGGGGCCTCTTGGAAGGAAATCTGGTGCCATACACCTATCCAAGGAAAGACACTGACTGTATGGCAAAGTGTGGGGGAGGTTGTCATACGTGAGTATTACATACCCAAGGAACACGGATAAAGTGTTTTCTTACAAATAGAAATACCAGCTTGAAACTTAACTTTAAAGATCACCATTGGTCATGACGGAACTTTGCAAGGTCTTGCACTTTTCTCCCAAAATACAAGGAGGAATGGTGAAACGACCAAATTTGAGGTGGCAAACCCAATTAGCTGGCTAAGGCTTGGAAGCTCCTGTTCATTATGGATATTACTGGATCATGTGGACTTTGAGGCTGGGGTAGTCACAGGAAGAAGTAAGTGGGATTGCAGCCTTAGGTTGGAATGGATTCCTAGCTGACTTTCAGCAAGTCCCTCAATATGTGTGTATGTGAAATGGGAAAGCGCTGTCTTACTGTAAGGATTTTCATTTCTTACAAAAGAGTGTGAGGAGAATACATTAAAACCTGTGGGAGGTCAGTGGAAGGCAGAGTAGGGAGTCTACACTACATTTTTTAAAGAGTAGTTTTACCAGGAAAATCATGGAGGTAATGTTCAGAAAACATAAAAATTGTTTTAACTTACTCCTTTCTTCTTGAAGAAGAAACCAACTAAAGTCTATTCTTTTTAACCTCTGCTCAAAATTGTTTTCCTCAAAAACCAGAATATTGATCATATTGTTCCACAAGAAAACTGAATAGCTATGAAAAGTTGAGTAATACATCAGTTCCCTCACCCCTTTAGGAGAATGGATCATAATAACTTAGACCTTTCAAGTCATGTCAGGTAGAAGATATCTCCTGAGAACGGTGAGGGAACCTGTGGTGAGTGAAGCAAATCTTTGTAACTATAGTTTTGCAGACTGCAGTAAAACAGAGGATCTGCCATCTCTGACCCAAAGGCAACTGTCCTTCCTCCATTGCATAGCACAAGAAGTCGTCTCTGCTGCTCAGGAAATGCAGTTACAGTACTTCATTCCTCCCCAGATGAGGCCGAGTCAGGCATGCTTGATCTCCCCCTGACCTGCTGATAACCAGCAATGGCTGACACTTCTCCGACACAGGAGAAGTCACTAAGCAGGACCTGTCTGACTGTGGTCCTTTCCTTTATTCTTTGCCTTATCTGGGCACACGTGGGAACTGCCCAGCCTCCCAGTTATAGCTGAGTCTAGCTTCTAGACATGACCACCTGGCTCACTGCAGAGCTGCTCTGCTTATCCCACCTGCCTTTGGAACCATACTTTGACCATCAGAACTAAGACATTCTGCTTAGGAAATATATGCTGAGAATCATGGCCCACCTTTAAGATTAAATATTAGAACTGGGCAATACTTTATTTAAAGTGTTTGGGGTAACAGGCTGTGAAATGCAGCCTTTCTGCCTTCCACCCTAAAGCTTTCAGAGTTCATTATGTCCCCAAATATTAATGACTTGTCACAGCTGAGTGTTTCTCGTGAGGCTGCCGTGTGACCCAGGTCATGCATGGGGTTTCCTCTCGGCTCACAGCACATGCAAGCCAGTGGGAAGGCTCTGCCCTGGTTGCAGTCAGATTTGCTCCAACCTGGAAATCACTTCCTCATGGGAAAAGAATATGCAAAGTAGCTGTTCTAACACACAGGGCCCTAATATTGACCCAACTGTCCTTGGATGCTCTCGAAAAGGAGAGTTCAAAGCACCTCTGCGGAGGCAGCAACTCTTGCCTTGGGGCTCTGTTTTACTCGTAGTCTCCTACTCTCCCTTGGCCATTTGGGAAAAGCAAAAGTTGTAGTGAGTCCACACCAGTAGGAATTTAACTTGGCACCTCTTAAAAGTGATGACCTCTGCTCACTAAAGAACTCGCCTTCCTTAACTTGAAGACTGTTTACTCAGCAAATGAAGATGTGACTTCAGTACAGTGGATGTGTCCGTGCTGGCCAACACGGGCTATGAAGATGCAGGGACACAGACTCTGGGGCTGGCTGGACACCCTGGCAGGAAGCCAAGGCATCTTGGGCAGCCATGAGCACATCTTCATGCTGCTGCTCACCCTGTAAATGAATCAGACCTAGCCAAGGGCATAACTGCCTGTGCTCCCAGATGTAGCATGGATGAAGCCAACAGCTGGTATTGATCCAGAAATCTCAAGACACAGATTAGACATTTGAGGAAGTTGTGGCCATGCTGTGTTCTGTAAAGTGACAGTCCTCTCACATATTAATGACCTACAAGGAGTTCATTAAGGACTCAGATATACGACGAGCTCACAATTCAGAGTCTACCTACCACAGGGGTTAGGTGTGGCTGTAGCCCACCCTGTGCTAAAATTCAAAGTGATTGGGAGATAAGAGTAATTTCTGTGTCTCAGCACAAGGAGAACATCAGGTAAGGTTGCTTTATTCCTCCATTAAGTACACATAACTTTACAAGGTGGCCTTCACATAGGTCATTAGTGAGAGAGTTACCCTGCCTTTCTCCCCATCCAGCTTGCCAGTCTTCTTTGATACTGAAAAGATTAGTTGAACACAAACAATACAGGGCTGGGAAAATACCTCAGCTCCTCTGTGTGCTGTCTGTGCCAGGGTGCAAGCCCACAGTGGCACACAAGGTAAATAGGTGCATAAGGCTGGTAAGAGCTATAGATGAGAGACATGGATATCACAGAGCACCTTTAAGAGGCTTTTGGACCAGAACCAGCATGTCTCTAAGTTGTAACATCGTCCAAAGACCTTGGATGTGCTGACTCTGGGCAATTGTACCTAGGGAGAACATTTGAAACAGCTTTCCTTGTGACCAGACCCATGGAGGTGTCATGTCCAACATACAGACGTTTCTGAGATTAAAGGTGGTGTAATGTAAATGCTGAGGATCAGCTGGTGAAGGAAAAAAAAAGCAGAGAGGCTCCTGAGAGGCCAGAGGACAACTATCAATCACGTCAGCCCCACTGAAGTCCCTGTGGCCTTGCTGCTTTCCAGGAGCTGAGGATCTGGCCTTGCCAGGGCAAACTAAAGGTGTACTGTGAAAACAGATGCTAATAGTAACTTCATTTGGCAGCTCAGGGCAAGAGCCTTATCCCTGGACATCTCCTCTATATTAATTTGATCATTTCCATATCTCCACGGGAAAAATCCTGCTCAAATACAATTGTCTCTTTGCAAGACAATCCTGGCCAAGATGCCACAAGGTGACCATGGCAGATAACCTTCCATAAACCTGGAGACATAAAACAAGCCAATGACCTACTATACGGCCATAAATATAAATTTAACGAAGGCAGCACTTATTCATTAGGCAGAAGTCAAGAAATGACTCCCAAGTCCTTCAAAGAAAGTAGATCCGTTAATGTCACTTTCCAAATCCTCTGCCTGATGCCAAAAAGCGAGGATGATTTCCCAAGTCAGCATGAAATACCAGTGCTTTAAAATTAACACCAGGAAACTTTCTTACTCCTGATATATCTCTAGATTGAAATCCAACTTTTTAAAGGGGCTTTCAGTTAGTGTTGGGCCTGACATTTAGCTTCTGTCAGAGAATGAATGGATAGAGGTGGCAGAATGAAGCACGTTGGTAAAAATAAATAAAATTGGTTTAAGTGATATTCTATAAAGAATCCTTCCCGAGGTGTCAGTAGCCCAGCTCCAGCATCTGTCCAAGACAAGCTGTTATATGGGTGCCCCAAGTGAAAATGGTTGTAGGGGACAGAGGGCTGGAGTCTGCTGTGGTATTCAGGGGAGTAGATCAGGAGGATCCGCATTGAAGCGAGTGGGCTGGTGAGGAAAAAAGGATGATAGTTACTGCCTGAGCCCTCAAAAGGGGCCTTCCAATGCCCTCAGTGGACTATGGGATAGCCTCCCTGTCCCAGCTCAGGTAGGAGAAAGCCAAAGTGGTCTGCTCTCTGGAACCAGAGGAGTCCAGTGCTTCTGAAAGACAAAAGCAGAGCCTGGCACATTTTTGGCCCCTAAGATGCCTTGTGATTTCACTTTGGTGGAAGGAGTCATCGTACTCCTGTGTGATAGTCTCTCCACTCCTTGCTTCTGATTATCTGTGCATTTTGTGGCTGACATGCTCAATTCCATCTATTTCACTCTGTTTTGCGGAGATGCTTCCTACATAGGTCTGAAACAGCATGTTATGAGCTGGGTCCTCAGCTTTGTGCTCTGCACCATCTATTCATTACTTTCTCTGTCCTGGAGCTATTCCACACCTCTCCCAGGAGCTGCAGCTTGGCCACTATCACCTTTGGGAAGGTGGATGGGGGAGGAGGGCAATCAAAGAGAGGCAGTGCTGTTCAGTCATTGTGGGGGGGTAATAACATAATGATAGGAGAAAAAAATCTGTGTGAAGGCCAGGATTAAAATAAATAAATAACTGAGTGGGAGGGCTCTATTCACCTTCTCCTTAAATCCAATTTAAATCACTCTCTACAGCCCTAATCTATATCCATAATTATATCATTTCGTACAACAAGCTTGCGAGAGGTCTTAAGAAATTTATGTAGATTAAAATTCATGGGTGCCATAGTACAGATTCCATATTATTAAGATTGATTAGGACAGCTGATGCTGTGATTAAAGAAGCCAGCGCTTACTGTTGTAATTAATTAGGTATTCAGACACAACAATAACTGCAATAACAGAAAGAATGTGCTGATCTGGCAGAAAACAGAGGCTGATCCTGTGTTTTATAGTCTCGTTTTGCCGTTTAGGGGTGGACACCATGCAGTTAAAGACATGCTGTCCCGCTGTCTCTTCCCCTACACATCAAAAGAGCAAGGAAATCCAGGGCTTTTGTGCCCTCTGCTTCATCCTGTTAGTAGGAAAATGTCCTTTTTGTCCCAGCTACTGTAGGTGTTTGTTTGGGACAACATATGGACCTACTATAAAATTCATATAGTTCAATCACGGAAACCAGGATTATCTTTATTATTTGCTTAACAGTCCCACCTCCAAGCCCCATCCCTAATCAGGTTCCTTCTGAGATGGATGTTTAGCAAAAACATGGTAGGAGACACGTCTGGCAATGAAGAGCTTCCAGGTAACAAAGCAAGAAAGACACAGATGACTCAGAAATGCAGACAGGTGGGCATGGTTAGTCAAGGTGACAAACATTCAACAGCAAAGTCAGGACCAGACTTCCCTCTCTTTGCTGTAGGCCATAATCACATAAGTCAGGGTCAGGTTTTAAAAGCTCTTAAGGCACTCTAAGTCCATATTTTGGGGGAGCTTAGTTTAAGCCATCTTGAAAAATAAAGCTCAAGGTCTTAACTCACATGGATGCTAGTGAAAACATTAGCACACAGCCTGATTTCTGTTTACGCCTTCTTCCAGATCAGAGGAGAAAACACTTTTGCTCCGGGAAGGCTCACACAACTGCCTTCAACAACCTCATTCATTACAGCTGCAGCATGGGCATTGGAGGCACACGGCATAATTGAAGTGGCTTAGACTACAGTTGAAGATGGCAACTTGTTATCAAGTTTTTAGTGCGTTCATTCCTCCACTTGTTTATTTTACCAGTAAAGTGTGGTTTATGGCACATGGCAGATTGTTACAAATGGGTCAAATAAATGCTTCCCTGTCATAATGATGTCTCAGGTTGCAGTTTTGGAACTGTTGCAGTTTTGGAACTGCTGATACAAAACATGAACAGGAAAGCTCTCACCTGGAGATTTAGGGTGGACAAACAGTACAGAGCCAGACATTTCCTGTAGTGAGTAACTTAGCCTCAGGGCAGCCGAGCCAGGCACATTTCTAGGCCATAACGTATGTCTGGACTAAATGCTGTGGGGTTTGGTTTTCATCCTGGACCTTCCACAGGTGCAGGCAGGTCACTCTTTTTCTGTTCTCCTGATTCACCTCCTCTCTAAACTCTTCTTGTCTGACACCTTTCAGGCCTGAAATATCAGGGTAGACATTGGGGTGTGGGAAGCCAGTCCTTTGCTGTCCCTGCAGTAGTGAAGCCCTGCTCCTGCCTGGTGTCACTGGATGGTGCCTGCCATGGTCAGGACTGACACTGGACTCACTGATCTGGAGCAGCAGCCTGTCCATCAGCAGTGCTGCTCATTGACAAGCTGAAGGCCAAGACTGTCATAGAAGCATGCTAGCAACTCCTCCCCTGCAAAATTAACTTGGGTAGTGATAATAATTACAGATGGAGTCTGAATGTTGTCTCTGCTGGCAGCGGGTGAAATTGGTGACTGCCTGATACCTCTTTGTTGAGCCAAGGAAAATGAATGGATGGTCTTAGTTCAGTTACAAAGACATGAGTTGCTACAAAACAGGAGTTCCCCTGTGCAGCACACCTTTACTGCCTGTCTCAGTGGTGACTTGGAAAATGTGGGCATAAAGGCTTGGCTGCCAAATTGTACTGACAGCTAGTCCTCACCAGGGAGGGTTGGACCCTGAACAGGGTATGAAGTGGAGGCTGCTTGCTGTCTTGCTAGCCCAGATGTACCCACTGTATGCTAAAGGGGAGTGGTGGTGGAGAAACTTGTGCTGGGTCTGCATAGTAGAGAGATAGAGCCAGTCCTGGAAGGGGTGAGCTGTGTGCCTGAAAATAGTAAATGAGGTGACACACTTTTCATGGATTACGAGGAACTGAGGAGACTTAGCTTTTGTTTCCTCAGCAACCGAAATCCAGACCAAATGCACTGAATCTCAATCATAGAATTTCTTGAGTGGGAAGGAATCCATAAGGATCATCAAAATCCTGCACAAGGGAACCCCAAGAGTCACACCATGGGCCTGAGAGCATTGTCCAAATGCTTCTTGAACCTGTCAGGCTTGGTGCTATGACCATTTTCCTAGGGAGCCTGTTCCACTGCCCAACCACCCTCTAGGTGAAAAACTTTCTCCTGATATCCATCCTAACCCTACCCTGACACAACTTCAGGCCATTTCATCAGGTTCTGTTACTGGTGACCAGAGAAGAGATCAGTGCCTGACCCTCTGCTTCCCCTTGTGAGGAAGCTGAGGAACTCGGCACCTGTGAAAGCATTCCCCATCTAAGGCTCCACAAAGCTGCCATACCACTGGCCCATCCCTGGCTCTGGACATCCTTTGGCCCGGGAGCAATAAGGTGGATGTAAGATGCTATGTGCTGTATTTCCACTTCTTTCTTCCTGGGCACATCACTGGATGGAAGATTATGGAAGATTTTTGGGAACTCTGCTTTGTTGCTTCTTCCAGTTCTCTCATTTCACTGATTCTCTGACAGCTAGTCCCTTCTCTCTTGTTTGCTGCCCTTTGGTCTCATGATTTTCTCATCTCTCCCTTCCCTTCTCTTACCAAAGAGCATCTTTGTTATCTTTGGAGTGAGAATTTTGTCTAGTCCCTCCCAATGCAATTCAGCAGGGCAGGACCTGCTACCAGAGAGCAGAATTTTGATGATGTGAGACACAGCAGAAGCCAGTGCAGATGGTCTCTACTGTTACTGTACATCACACATGGTTACAAGAGAGGCTCTGGGCTCTGGGTGGCTAAGAAGCTTTGGCAGAAGAGCGCAATCTCTGCTACTATGACTAATGTGGAAATGGCAAACACTCTTGTGCTGCTGCAAAGTGACTCACAAGATCATGGCACAACAGATTATGCTCTTTGTCCCCACTATATATTGTGACACATTGCCACGTTCAATAGCTCTGCAAACTGAAAGATTAAAGGGCAAGAATTAATACACAGAAAGGTCAAATCTCCAAAGGGGCTTAGACTAGGGGAAATACTTATTGCCTTGTTATTCACTCTGTGGCAAAAAGTGCACTGAGGCATTATGTACTGTCTGATCTTGGAGAAGGTGAGACCCTGGCTTTCAAAGGTTATGCCTGCAAGGAGTGGTTTTCTAGTGCTACTGTATGGATCCATAGCCTGGCCAGATTACCAGGAAAATCTAATTCCTACAGGGACAGGGGCCATGATCAAAGCCCTGGCAAGAAGGGATGTTCAGAGTACTCTGGCCTTTGCCACAAATCCATGGATGGTTTGGTAGTCTGGCTGAAATGATACCATGTACATCCCTTCTCCAGTCAAAGGGAATCTTGAAAAAAGAGCACAGGGGAAGACAGAAGAAAAAAAGAGTGAAATTACAGACTAAATACAATTATGTAATATGGACCTGTTTTTATAAAGACTGTGGTATTCTGGAGTCTTTTGGATGCAGCCTCAAAAATCCTATGGCCGGTCAGAAAGGTGAACATGTAGACAAACTGCACAATTAATGGAATTTATTAGGATCTGAATGATATGTGTGTCATGCCTCTAGAGATATTCATTGTCCTGTTTTGCTATTTTCAGGCAACAAAGAACATTCTGCTACAGGCTGTAATGGTGTGAACCCCCATTTGAGGATTTTTTGTGGAATATGAAAGAGTATCTGAGAGCAATATTCAGGATTTAAACAATATATGGCAAGTCATAATCATAGCAAGACTATGATTATGTACCTAATACTGCAGCAGTCTTAGCCACTTTCAGAATGAGAGATACACCATAAAACAAAGTTGTTTGGAAGATGCTGACTTTGGATGGGGGCTGTCATGATCTTCCCTTCTCTATAGTGTTAGTGCAATTGCCTGCTCAGCTGTAATATTTTATTTCTGCCCTTGCATTTAGAGACAGAGCCATCCAGAACCACAGGGCAGTAAGGGATGCAATAGAGGAGAGTGAGAAAAATCCCATAATGATGGAACAAGCTGCCCAGTGATGAAAATTTCTTTCTAACCCCAAGCAATTAGTGGCTGGCTTATATCATAAAGCATGAAGTTTTGTGTCCTATCTACATTTTTATCCAGTCTAATATGGCTGTGGATGTTCTCATTACCCATATAAATGTCTAATCCTTTTTTTTTAATGCTGCTAACCTCCAGGACTGAATAAAGCCTGTGGCAAGCAGAAGAGGTTTGAAGAGTGCATAAATGCTCATGAGAAGGAACACAATTAGATGGAGCAAATGCATGATGTAAGCTACATGGACTTGCTTTCAGCGTTTCAGGGACAGACAAAAGCATAATGAGAGGTGAGTGTTTGACCTGCCACTGTTCCCTTTACACCTCTGCCATTACTTCAGGTGTCACAATGTTATGGGGAAGCTGAGCAATGAGAAGGACAAATATATTGCTGAAGTTACCCTGAGATAAAGCCAAACTTTACACAGCTCAGACCATTTGGATGTCAGCTTTACTGGCAGAAGGGAATCTCTGTGCCTGCAATGGAGAGGGGCAAGGATGACTGTCACCTTTCAGTGTGTCAGCCTGTTGGTGTTTGTGCAGGGACTTACTGCAAATTGCTGCCTGAGCAAGTCTCTCTGAAACTCAGAGAGAATCAGATTAAGGCCACCAACTTTTATAAAAACATGCATGAAATACCTAACTGAAAGGCTTCTTTGATTATGGGGATAGTTGGGGATATTAACAAAAGCTCAAGCCATGAAGATTCACCTAGAAAGAACATCTTTTCTCTGGTACCCACAGTAATGGATCATCAAAATTAGCTAAAATGATCTAAATAAACCAGAAAAAAGGGACAGATATATGTAGAAATGGATGAATAAACAGAGAGATGATTGACTGGCAAACAGGTAGATACTGAAATAAATGGACAGAAGAACAGATGGCCATGTTTATACAACCTTAAAGACAGAATGTTTTCTCAGTGCTGTGGTTGAGCTCACTGAGCGTACTAAGGGCTCCCTGCAATCTTCTGATGCTTTCATAAGACTCCAAAAGCTCCCTAGCCCTTCAGCTGCTAAAACACTTATATACATGCCTAATTTTGAGTTCAGTAAGTCCCTTGATTTTAATTCTGCTTAGAGCTGAACTCAAACTACGTGTTTGCAAAGTGTTTGTTGGGAGGAGGATAATTATTTGTCAATACCTAGGAAAGATTCTGGTATTTCTATGCTATGTGATATTTTTCCATGTAGCTCATGAAGTCCCCTATGATGATGAATCTTCTGAGTTTTTAGGACTGGCTAAGATTGAAAGAATTATTTTTTCTTACAGTTTTTTTTGGGGCTTTTTGGCTGGAGCATCTAACTCAGTATTTGATTTCCTAACAGACCAGATCAATCTATCAGTTCCCCAGGGTAAAATACTCCTTTGCCAGCTGGTGATTAGGATCAATTAGTAACATTTACTTAAACTTTCATTGCTATGACTGTTACCATTAGTATGTATACAGCAATGGTAAAAAATGTTTTTCTAGAGGAAGTGTATTGGAGGAGAGAGCTATCTCAAATCTCGAGGACACTGAAAAAATGTACGTGCACATTAAAGAATGGTGAACTCCTGAGTTCTTGGTAATTACAGCTTTAGACTGTATGTATATTTGTAAATACAGGTATAGGGGCAGGTATGTGTCCTTTAACCTCCCTCATTCACCTCTGATTGCCAGTGCTTGCAAAATCACTTTTTTAGTACCGGCATCTTCAAGCTAGGCACAGTGTGAACCCCAGCAGCAGGTCTCCTGCAGTGTGCCACCAAAGGGTGACCCTGAGCCCATTCAGAGGCTGTATCGATGCAGTTTCACTCTCCAGGCCTGGTAAGGCAGCAGGATTTGTGTGCAGCGAGCATTTTGGAGATCAACACCCGCTCCCTGCACACAGGAAGCTGTTTGGGTCAGCAGGCACATAGACCCTTTGGATCATCCTCCCAGAGCCATCTGGCTGCCGGGGAATTCCAGCAGGAGATACCAGTGCTGGGTGCAGACAGGCTTAGCACAGCTCCTTCAAGGCTAACCAGAAGCAAGACCCTTGGGAGTACTGCGAGGGGATCTGCCAGCATGAACTGCTCAGGAGTCAGGTCAATTTTCAGCTGAAGCAACACATGCTGGTTGTCCTGACTGTATTCACCAGACATGCTATCCAGCAGATGAGCACTCAAATATTCAGTACACAGTTTTTCCACCTCCAACATGCCCTTGATGTTTGTCATCCAGATTGAACCGTTTAACACTGTAGCTGCGTAAGACACAATACACCAACGCTATAACGAGCCCTGGTGGTGTGGGGTATAATCCTGCTGAACCCATGCCACAGGCTCTGGTCAGGCAAAGCCTGTGGGTGTGGACAGTATCCCTAGGACTGAGGGAGCAGGCTGTGGGCACAGGATTGGTCTGGCTTACCTGGATAAGGGTGAATGCCATTAGCAAAGACGGCTTCAGCGGCTGGCTGCCCATTAGCCTGTGGCGGGAGGCCAGTGAAACCATTCACCCCAATTGGAGATGGGATGCTAGGCACAGCTGGTGCAGTTATGCCAGGAGGCGTGCTTCCACCTGCAAACGGGGAGGACACAAGGGCAGAGCTGGTGAGTACTGCAGACAACAACTTCGTGGAGAAAACTGCCAACACAACAGCTGTGACCACCACCCGCAAAAAAAACAAGAAACGAAAAAACTCCCAAGCTGTTGACCAAATAAAGGGACTGCTTGCCTCTGCTCCCCTGTTCAGAAAGAACTCAAGAAAAGCTTGAAAAACCTCCAAAAACTGTCAGCCCTAGCTTTCTACAGCAGTTCCTATAAGATTCCCTTTGGATCCCTGTGGGTGTACTGATTTCCAGGACTGCTCTGTCTACACTCTCTCATGAATATACCTTTCATGTGCAAACTCATTCTGAACTTTCTTAGCACTGGGGATCCTTAAAAGACTTGTCAGGTTTATTTGTAGCCTAAAGGTAGCCAGTGATACATTTTTTTAATGTCACTGTTTGGCCCAAACTTGACTTCATACAGTTTTAACAGATATCTCCCAATGAATGGGGGCAAAATTTGGTCTAGATTTGTTCCTTTCATGGAATCACACTTCTTTCCTTCTTCCCAGATGCATCCTGTGGGTGACTGTAATGCTGCTATTTCAGAAGAACAAATTAGTCTTTATGTTCTGAGTGGGATCTTGTCACCCACTGGTAGAGAATTCTTAAATTTCTGGGGAGAGAATTAAATCCCTCTGCTACCTCACTGTCTCCTCCTGTGTATGTGTAAAATGACTGGACAGTCTGTTCTTCTTGCTACATGTTAAGGATGATTTTAGGAACCAAAAATGAGTTTTCAATGAGCCTGAAATCATATTTTTCTCTTGCTAGGTGTGCATGGGAAGTTAAACTATCTTATCCTCAACAATATCTTTTTGTGTCAGGGTACACTACTGATTGAAAGCACCATTTTTGCAGTAACCTCCCTTTTAAACCAATTGAAGATACTTTCTTCACCGTAGCAGCGTTCCGTGATGGGTTAGTCCAATAACACACTTTAACAACTGCTTAAATCTGTGTTGGTGCTTTAAGAAGGCCGCTATGGATACATGAGATGTTTTAATATGTTCAGATTTGAGTAGCCCCAAAAAAAAAAAAAAAAAGGCAGTATTTCAGCTCATTTCTTATACCCTGAGCAGACAAGCTGCTGCTTCCCCTTTTCTTATTTAAATGGTGTTGGCCTTTAAAAATGTCCTCTGTGGAGGTACAGGGAGCCAGCAGTGGCAACTGAAGTCCAAAGGCAATGCTCTTAGCATATGCCATCAGCTTGCAAATCACAAAGGCTACTTAAAATTTCAGTTGCTTTTCTGGATCTCTCCTTTATTTGCATAGAAAATGTAAATAATTTTTTTTCTAAAATTACAGCAAGGGATTTGTGCTTGCTCTTTTGTGCATGTCTAAGGAAGTTTAGGCATATTTATTGGAATTCTTTAATTTTCTTCTTATAAAGAACCCCCCTGGAGAGGTCAGATCTGTAGCTGGAGTAAAACTGGCATAATGCCACTGTGGAAAACAAATGGTGGTGGTGCATGCCAGTTGTGGCTTTCATCCCTCGTTTGAGATCTCTTGCTGTAGCTACACCAGGTGCAGACTTACAACATGGAGAGAGAGAAGGAGGGAGGGAGGGAGAGGAGGAAGAAGGGAGGAAGCCTAAATAAAATTTCATTTCTAGCCCCTCTCTGCAGGTAACGGTAGCAGACCCACTGCCAGACCCACTTTTCACCCAGATTGTAGCAGTGACAGGAGAAATTTAAAACCTGAACCAAACTCTCAGAAATGTCAAATTAATTGCCTTGCAATTATGGACTGTTGTGTGAGATAAACCTGACTCTTGATGGAAGACTGTTAAAATGACAGCAAACAGCATTAAAGTTTTCTTGGTCTGCATTACCCACAAAGAGTGCTTATTTCACTCCGCTGACTGCAGTTCAAGTGAGATGTCTAAGTTTTGTATGGTTAAAGCCAGGTGAGATGGATACTGTCTCTCATCTGTTACATTTGCCTGGATCCAAAACTCTGAGCTCCTAGTTCCCATGGGGATGAATGAATTTATGGTCATATTCCCAGGAATCCACTCTCCTAGAGGTGGGATGCATAGGAAACCAGCTGGATTAGGAGGCCTGAAGATACCAGCATGGAGGCACTGTGCTGAGCCAGTAGCTCCAAAGCCTCTAGGACTTCTGGGTTACCAGAATCTTTTTTTTTCTAGCACAATTTTTCTTTTGCTTTGGAAAGATCAAAATCCTTCCTTTTTATTTTTTTTCCAATGTTCCAAACACTTTTTCTAGTGCCTGTTTTTTTTTTTTTTCTGAGAACTTTGAAATATTTCATTTTCCTTCCAAGGCAGAACAAAGATATACTTCAATGACTAGAAATCCTGCTATGAAGCAGAATGATCATTTTCCATTTGGCTTTCTGAATGCTAACAAAAGCCAGCAGGAGAATTAATGTTAGGCTTCAGATATCTCCTGGCTACTCAGAAATCGCTGCTAGTGTTGTAGGCTTGCTTGCTCAGACATTATGTGAAACATTTTCTATGCATCTTATCCCATGCTTTGTGAGTGTTGTAGTCATACAAGGAGTAATTTCAAAGTCTAAACATTTCTCCTGAGGAATAATTGTCAATGGACATTTCCACAACCCACCGCAGAGGTTTTTCATGAAGGAAGCTACTCATTCAAGGTAAATCTGCAATAATGCCAAAGTGAATAGGCTCTGTGATTGAAAATATGTCATTAAGAGAGTGCAAAACTGGCCGCTGTGAAAGACATCAAGGGATCATCTAAACCAGCATCTTATTTTCAATAATGACCAGTCATGGGTGATCTGGAAAGCATGTAAAAAACATGAGTTTCCTCTCCTTTATTCTGACAGTGAGAGTTTAACAGTCCCCTCATCCTGTCAAATGCTGGAATAGGCTGCCCAGGGAAGTGGTGGAGCTGTCATCCTGAAGATGTTTTAAAGGCACATGGATGTGGTGTTGAAGGATATGGTTTAGTGGTGGGCTTGGCAGTGCTGTGTCAATGGCTAGGCTTAGTGATCTTAAAGGTCTTTTACAACCTAAATTGTTTCATGATTTTATGATTCTGAAAGAGGAAAAGCTCACACCAAAAAAGAGCTGGGATATTTTTCATGGCTGGATATCATGGTAGGCACAGAATTTGGCTGTTGTAGAGGTGTTTTTATGCCCATGACACAGAAACTATCATTTTCAAGACTATACTTAAGTATAAGAGCTTGTGCTCTTTTGTGGCGGGTCCATTGCAAACCACTGCCTGGATTCATCTTTCCAGGCCCTGACAATATTTGAATTCCAGGCAGTCTTTGTTTGATGTTCTCTCTGCTCCCACCAACACAAAACAAATCTAGCTAATGCAAATATGATAATCTTGCCAGCAGTGGGTTTAAAGGGTGCACATATAATTAAGCCACTTTTTTATTTGGATTTGCAGTAGCTCCACCGACTTTTTGTTTATACATTTATCATTGTGTAAACATATATTTTGAAATGTGCAGTATAAGATTTTTGAGTCAAGTGCTTTTCCTTGGGTCTCCATAAAGTCTTGTGGAATGAGATCTGTCTTTCTTACTCTCCCTTCTCCCCCCCAGTCCCCTGTGATATTCTATTACAAATGGTCCTTTTAAGATGTACCTTTGAGTCCTCTGCATCCCTACCAGACTCTAGTATATTGCAAAGCTTTCCAAATCCTCACTTCTTGCAAGGTTTGGCCCCACTTTTCCTTCTTCCCTACTTCCCTGCTGTTAGGCCATATGTCAGTCCAGGACTTCTAGAGCTGGTGATTCCTTGACCTCGTCCTGCCCAAATGGTAATCTTGTGCTTCAAGCCTCAAGAAAGACAGTCCTGTTTCTGTCTCAGCTTATTTCTCTGCCTGCTGAACCATATACTGCAGCTCCTAGAATGGGCTTCTTACAGCCTAACCAGATGCTGGCAGCCCTTCCCTGGCTACCTGTCTCTGTTCCAGCGGCCAGAAACCCCCTCACCAAACACCCTCATTCCAGGTAGCACCAGATTTCCTCCCTGAGTACCTTCTGTCCTCTTTCACAACAAGAGGAAAGGCTTATGTGTCCCAAAGGCAAAATTCATCTTCTTAATGATATTGCATCTCACCAGAAACCCTGTTTTGTTTATCTTTGGGCCAACCTGGCTGTGACAGCACCAGCACTGACCCCTTGGACACATAAATGCACCAATAAACCAGTGTAGGTCACTGTGGGATCTTTTGTGGTGTTTGGAGGGTTCTCGGAGAGAAGTTGTGTATGGGATTAGACAGAGAAGGAAGTGTCATAGAATCACGGAATAGTTAAGGTTCTAAAAGACCTCTAAAATCATCAAGTCCAACCATTAATCCACCAATGCCAAGCCCACCACTAAGCCATGTCCTTAAGTCCCACATCTACAAGCCTTTCAAATGACTCCAGGGATGGACACTCATTCACTGTGCTGGGCAGTTACAATGTACATCCCTTTTGGGAAAGAAACTTTTTCTAATATCCAATCCAAACCTCCCCTAGTGCCACTTGAGACCCTTTCCTCTGCTCCTGTCCCTTGTTACCTGGGAGGAGAGACTGATCCTCACCCGGAGATAGAGAGCTAACAAGTCCTGCCAGGCATCCTGTGGGATGTGGCCAGATTTCCCTGCCCTTTGCCCTCTCCAGCCCTCTGTCCCCTTACCTGAGGTTGGTGTCATGGGGGCGGCTGCCAGGCCGTTCATGTTCAGAGCCGCCATCTGCTGCATCTGGGCCGCGGCGAAGGCTGCCATGGGGTTCAGGTATCCGCCCTGCGCCACCGAGGCCATGATCGCCGCTTGCTGCTGCATCAGCTGGAACAAAGAGAGCAGCGAAAAAATATCACGCGGTCACCGGCAGGGCAGCCTGTGGCACCCGCGCCAGGAGGGCACCCGGTGACGGTGGGATGCATCCCAGTGTTTTGGGGCGTCAGCACACCACGCCTGTGGTCACCCCAGGCTTGGCTGTTCTCCTCGCTACAGGCACTGGAGGTAAAGGGTGTCTCTGCAGCTTGGGGTCTTTGTGGTCCCCACCCCACCATGTGTTCCCCAGTGTGGAGGTCTCCTGTGACCTGGACTCAGCCCACCAGCTCTTTGGTAGTTCTCTGGTCAGAAAGGCAGAGAAAAGAGTTTATACAGGCAAAACATGATATACCTGAGCAGAGTGGTTTTGTGGATTACATTGCTTATACCAAAATTCTGGAAAAGCCTGTGGGGGTACTGATGGGAGAGCAGTGTATGTAGGAAAAGGGGATTCCTTCTCCAAAGCAGAAAATTTGACTAGTTCTCTAGGGATAGCCTGATTTTTTTCCATCCATCGGTGAAAAAAATCACTTTTTCTGGTGCTGCTAGGAGGCTTCTGTTGGGTACTGAGCAAAACCACAAACAAAACTTCTTACCAGATTATAGCACCTATTTCCAACACTACCAAGCTGACACCCCCATAAGTGCTGTAGAAGAGAAGGAAGCTCCCCTGCTCTAGCAAGATTAATATTGTCTAATGGGAAAACCCCTTCCCTGTGGTTTTGATCTGGGTTGACTTTCTGAATTAAATTTTTTCTAGAAAGTGGTCAAAATGCTCCTTCTTTCAGGGCACTTACAAAAGTCAGAAATAAGGAACACAGGCTACATTTTCAGGCATTTGGGGCTAAAAATTTTGGAGCAGAAGGCTGGTGAATGGTTATGAATCCTGGAAATGCTTCTTTCATTAAAACCAGGCTTTGTTATCATTATGTTACACTCAGAACCTAGCACACAGCTAGGTGCAGTTCATGTGAACAGTATGGCTGCAGAGAGAATTTAAAATGATCCTGGTGTGAAGGATAAGACAGTTTGGTTGAAGCTGCCTCTTGTCTCCTTCCCTGGAGCTGTACAAAGAGCCAGACCGGGTAGCTATGTCTGAGTATCCAACTCTCAGCAGTGGCCAGTGCTGGATGCTCTGAGAAGGTGTGGGGGAAAGAAGACATGCAGAAAGTGAAACCTCACTCTGTGCATTCCTCAGCTTCTGGTAATCTGTGACTTGATGATAATGGTGGAGAAGAGAAGTGTTTTTCTGTGGTGATTTTAGAAGTGAGTCATGTCTTTGCTGTCTCCAGAATTGGAGTAACTCTGTTTTGCTTTTCTCTATGATTTCACTCTCTCTCCCGTCAGGAAATCACCCTCTGATGCTGTTCCTTAAGCACCTGGGACATGCTTCTCAGAATTAAGCAGACCTCAGAAGTCATGGCAAGGAACAGACTGTTCCCTTCTGTTTGCTTTAATATTGAAATATCAGCTAAATTAGCTGTTCATACACAGACACACTGAAACAAACCCTTGAAATCACTGTACCCATTCAAATGCTGAAACTTTCCCTGTCACAATCCATAAACAGTCCAAAGTAAAGGGTGCTCTGACAATGACCTGCTGAATAACCATGCACAGGTAATTTAAAGTTGCCTTGATTTCTCCAGATATAAAATGTAACACAGGATACCTGACTCCACACATCATCAGATCTACAGGTGAAATGTGTTGTGCTGGATTTGAGTATTATTGGTTTTTTAAGCCTAATGAAGATTGGTGGCAAACTGGTGGCTTTCCCTTTGATTGTTAATTACCCTTTTTTTATTATACCCTGCATAAGGTACTTTTGCATTTTAATTAGTGATATTGTGCTCTTTGCAATTACTGATGGAGTGATTAGACAATCTTTTCTGTTATACACTATGTTGATTCTTCTTTAAGGAGTACATTTGTTCCAAGACATCATTTGAGTTTATTCTCCAGAGGAGGTACTGAGCAGGCAATATTAGAAAGTATGCCAAGGAAGTGAAGGAGGAAGGGGAATCCGTCCATCTTTTACACTGGATTGACTCCAACACTAGGTGTGCTGACTCACATCTCATTTTCTGTTCTGGGTATTTTTACCTGAGTGATGCCTAAAGATTTTTTTTTGTTTTTTAAAATATATTTTCATATATTTTAGCTTTGTAGATTTTTAATACATAGGTTTATAGCCTCCAGCACCTCCTTACCCTTTTTCACACTTTGGAACAGTAGCTATGTCACATTCTTGCAATTCTGTTTAGTCTCACTTTCAAGAAAAGAATTTCTAATAAGGACACTCTGTTTTGCACTAGAACTTAAGAGACATAACAAGAAACAGGGCAAAGAAGCCCCTGGAGCAGCTCCAAGGGGCTGAGCCAAGACTGGGTAGCTGGGGCAACTGGTCTCTTACAGGATGTACCTGCTAGATACACTAATTAATGAACCTTATAAAAACTGCAGAAATGCTATATCACGTGTGTGCATGGCCATATTTGTGCACCTGAAAGCTTTCACTTAAGAATTGCTTTTTATCTTGCCACTTTAACATTGTTTGGAAAAGTTTTTTTCTTTTGATTCTAGGCAACATGGGGACAAATGAGGATGTAACTGGATTGTTGCAGAAATGATGGCCAAGATATGTGACTACAGACTCTCTGGAGACAAAAGAAACATCTCTCTGAGATGTTTGATGCAGTTTCAAGGGCTGGGGACAGTTCCAGTCTGGCCCTTGAAGACTTTTCCCGGTGCTTCTCCAAAGATGACCAGACCTGCATGCATAAACCCACCTCAAAACAGAGAGTGATGTTCATGTGTAGCCATGGTCAGTCCTGCTGGCAGATATCAACCTGGTACTGGAGACAGACACCTTCCAGGGCAGGCTGGGGACTGTATTTTTGGCATTTACCATTGTCAGATTCAGTGAAATAAATACAGATGGAGTTTCCTGAGAGCTAGTCAGTTATTATGGCTGGTGTGATAACAGGCAGAGAAATCTAGGTCAAGATTCATCTTTCTGTACCCAAATGCCTCTGGGCAGACAAATTGCAGCTTTGTTTCTCCCTACTGTCTCTATGTGGACCCTCAGGTGGCTGGTTCAGCTGCACCTACCAATAGTCAGAGGAAATATTTCCCACCCCTTACCTGGCCCTCAGCAGATATTTTTGGATCTTGGTTCACATTTAAAAGAAAGGTGTTTATCTTATTTTTCTTGTTTCACCCATATTTCTGCTTCTCAGAAACAGGGCTCTATCCAAAAAGTTGCTGCATTGTCAGTGGTAGTGCAAATGATTGTACTGCTCCAAAGACAACCTCCACTTTGCACTCAGCAGAGCTGGGCAGTCAATTGTGACATTAATTATGGCTTATGCAACTTCTCCTGCTTATGGATGTCTCTGAGCTGTTCAGAGTTAGCAGTGGCAGGTGCTCCTCCTGGTTTGGAAATCAGGCAACCTCAGTGTGTCACTTCCTGTGCCTTTGGAGGGATTATAAATTTGCAGCGGAAGGTGCGTGATTGTAGAATTTGCCTTAGCCACATGCATGTTCCTTTTTGCAGTGTAATGTCATTCATGCCCTTCCGTTAAAGGTCTTCAGAAAGAAGAAAGTGTTTTCTGTCTCCCTGTGAGAAGAACTAGATGATCTACTGATCTGTGCTGAAGGTGCGGGGTCTGCAGATTTCAGTGGAACAGTCATTTAAAACTGGCCATACTCCCGTAGAGACTGAATTAGGACCTTGAGGAGCAAAGAGGTTAAATTTAGCTTAGGGTTAAAAAGTCAATGCAGTAAAAATGAGGTCCTGACCTGTGATTTGGGAAACTAGATCAGGTGCTTCTGCTACAGCAGGCAGAGAACAGTCACCCAATTTCTTTTATCTCAGTGCTCTGTGGATGTACTTTCCAAGATGTCCTAGAGACCTTGTGAATCCCTCTGGCTTGTTGAAATGAGCCCTTCCCACCACGACCCAGAGGACACAGATCTCTCTGCAGCCTTCAGAGCTAGTCCACTGGGTAAGAGTGGGATTGCCTGGAGATGGAAGGAGTAGAGCATTCCACACCTGAACACAGCTGTGTACCCCAGCTAATGGCTTTGCTTCCTCAGCTGGAGAGGTGACCTCAACCATGTCCCAGAAATGTCTGGACATTTCAGCCCTTGACAACCCTCCTGCCACACTTCTGAGGTCACAGATCCCATTCATGCCCTTCCCACTCTGGTTGGAGTTGCTCAGGGGCAAAGTTTAAGGGGGAAGAACAGGGGGCTCATACCCAGCTCAGTGGCTGATGGTCAGAGCTTGACTGAGTGCGACAGCACCACGAGGGTGGGAGGACAGGATCTCAGTCACCTTGAAAGAAGCTGACAGCATCAGACCTACCTCCTTCCCCCCAGGGTGGCTCTAGGGAAATTTACAGAAGGAGAACAAGTCCTGTAAGGGTCACCAGTCTTCCTTCTAAAACCTCCAAGGCATTCCCAATGAAAGTCACCCCACTCCTTCCCCAGCTCCCCCTGAAGACAAATGTCCCATCCACTCTCCTTCCACTTTGAAAGAGACCCAGTATATGGTCCCAGTTAATAAAGCTGTAGAAAGTGAGGCAGTGACCCCACCAGAGGCAAATCAATAGCAGCAGGGCCCCTGGGTATTGTGTACTTTAAAATATGCCATTTGAAATGCAGATTTTCCCTGCCTGGGCTGGGGCTACAGAGCACTAATCAGGAAGGCAGCAGCCTTATTATCTCAGACTGATCCAAGGGGACAGAGAGGAATTTCCCCTCCCTTAGCTGAAAGGACATATTTCCTTTTGCTTCTCTTACTTCCTTGGCATGACCTTTGCCTCAGCATTTAGAGCTTTTTCCCATCCATTTTAAAGATTCATTCCTTCTTTCCTGCTATCTTTTCTGTTGCTCAAATATTTATCTTCTGAGGAGACCAGGAGATGCTACCAGACTGGTTCCTGCCCTTGGACAGCACCCCAAGAGATAAGAGCCTGCAGTCACCATCCCAATTCTTGAAACAGGTGAAGAGGCACTGGAAAAGCCATCCGAAGCATGGGAAGGGTTGGCAGTGTTGGCTGATCAATAGAGACAGATGTAAGGATTTGTCTCACACATCTTTTTCCCACTTCAAGTTGCAATGGTGCTCAAGGGCAGGAAATACTGTCCTTTTCTTACAGGAGGAACAACTGTATAGAGGGATGAAGGAACTTTCTCAGAGCAAAAAAAATCTTGCTAGAAATAGGACAAGCAAGCACAGCCTGCCTTTCCCATCGCCCAAAAGAAATACGTGTGAAACTGAAGAAGGGGAAGAGGAGAAAGGGGGATTATTTCTGATGAGCTCTTTCTGAAATAGCATGATCATTGCCCTTCAGTCTTACTCTGAATGATGTGATGACCTTCTTTTTTCCAGTGTTATTTTCTATCTTTGTCTCTGAACCACACGATGTTTTGCTTGACTTTTTATATTCTTTATTCAGTAATAGCAATAATAAAAGTAGTAACAGCATCCCACACTTCCCACACCTAATGATCTATACAAAGACTTAGCTAATGAATCCTCATGGTATCCCTGTGATAGAAAGAGGTAAGTAAAGTAATCAATCAAGCAGTAATACGACTCATATTTGGTAAAATCATGTAATTGAAAAATTCATGTCTGCTATCCCTAACTGGCCATTGGGAGTTAAAACTAAAAATACTTTCCAAGACTTGAAACAAATGGAAGATAATTGGCAGAAAAACCAGAATTGTCCTTCATACTTCTTATGTTTTCTTGGAAATAGAAATTTCTGCTTTGAAAATAGAATTGAAATATAATTAAGATTTAAAAAAAAACAAATATGCAACAACTGGATTCATGTGTCTTAGTGTCTTTCCAAAGTCTAACATACAATAGCTTGGGCACCTAACTTCCTGAGAACTGTGAAAAACCCCCAAAAAGACCTAAAAAAATTTGTATGTAGAGCCCAAATCCAAGTATTCATTATTTCTGAATCACCAGGGAGCTGGTGGTCAGAAATATAGTATTAACCCTGCTACAAAGTATTATGGCCTCAAAATAGCTTCCTCTTCTGGAACAGATCAGTGCAAATAATTTGCATAACAGGTAGTATTTACCAAATATGCTGTCCCATTTTGGTAATTTAAATGTAATAACTATTATATCCGGAAGGCAGTCTATAGTCACTAATTTTTCCCTGATTTCATAGGGCTAGCTGATTTTTTTTTTTTTTTTAAAGTATCTCTCCAAAATAATTTCACAGTACAAATTGAAGAAATATTGGAAAAAGCGATTCTTCCTGTCAGCACTACCTCAGATCATTTGGCAGAAATATCCTTTCATCTCTTCTGGAGCTGGGCAGGGGGGCAGAAGGGGGCACTCAGGGTTTTGTGGTCAGCGTGGTAGTCACTGCTACCCTAACTTCCCAAGGAGACCACTTAAGATGATGTCTGAGAGCTCTGCTGTGCTGGACATTCCCAGATTTGTTGCAGTTATTGTCTGCAGTCTGGAAGCAGCGACCATTTGTACTTTTTCAGAGTGAGGAGAGCTGGGATTTACTGAGAAAGGACTTGTTCCAGACCAGAGAACAAATGTTAGCATTGCCTGTGTTGTCTTAGTCCCAGCCTGTCTGTTTTTACACACTCACTCTATGCCTATCCCCTGCTGCAGGATGCAGTCAGTCCCATGGCTGGAGTTTGGCCAGAAGACTGTGGCTAACATTCCCACCCCATTTTTTATGCAAACTTGATTTATGACTTTGATCTTATCTTAAATAATTTAAAAATTAAATAATTTATACTGTATCTGTCACTTTCCAAGGCTCCTTCCTTTGTTCTTGCTTTGCTCTTCTGCATTTTCCCATCTCCCTAACTCTTTTGTGATCTGAGTACATTTCCCTTCTGCATGGTGAGGCATCACTGACATGAGACCCACACTAAACACTCCTTGCCCCTTTCTTCACAGAAAGAAGACCTGCAGGAAATGTAGCTAATTTGTGCCAAGACTATACTACCACCATTCACAGACTGTTTTGATTTTCACTGCCTGTGGTTTTGGGCTTGGCCACCCGAAGAAGGTGTGATGTGCTGCTCTGAGGTGGAGAGTGTGCCTGCAGGTTCTTCCTAGACTGGCAGCAAATCAAAGGTGGTGCCAGGTAGCATCACTCTCCTTCTCTCCGGGCTGAGGCCAGATCTATACTTCAACCTGGCCTTAGACTGCAGAAACAGCTGTCAGTACCCAGCTGATGTAGATCCACAGTAACCTGACAACAAAAAGGGCTGGTGCCCTGTATGCCTGTGAAATAAAATAAATAACTGCTCCATAAAAGGGGAAGTTAAATGAGTATACCTCTGTGTTGCTGAAGAGAAAAAACCTAAAACAATCAAAACACCCACCCTGAAACAAATTAGAGTAGGGGCTTTGGGAGCTTTAGGAAACCATGAAATCTGACTTGCCTTGAGCTGCATACAAAAGAGGTGAAGTAGGTCTGATGTGACTTTCTGTGTCACTGAAACAGCACGCAGAATTGGTGCCAAGCCTTGTCTGGTCTGCTTGAACGTGGCACAGGAGGAGGGGGTAGAAAACCACACACAGTGGAGAACTCCCTTTGCTTCCTCATTTTTTTTACCTCTGTGTCTGAGGCCAGATGGCTGCTGAACCCCAGGACCAGTTGCTTGGCCGATATGAGGCCGTCGCTGCTATCAAGGTTAAAGTTGTTTAGGTTGAAGTTGAGAGGGATGGCAATGTGCAGCAGCAGGGAGAGCTGTGGCATGGCCATGTGCTGAGCTGTAAGGGAGGTTACTTGGAGAGGAGCTGGGGCCCAGATCTGTCCTGATGGCAGCACTAAGGTTTATCTGTCAAACTTCGATGGACTGAGATCCTCGCCGCCTCTCCTCAGTGGTGCTGCAGGTTTGGCAAACCCATGGCTACCCACCACTGTATCAAACAGCCACACTCTGGGGATTTCTGCTGCACTGGCCACCTTGGCACATCGAGACATTTTTGGGAGCTAATCCAGTCAGAGTGATGTGCAAGATGTTTCTCTGGGGGAAATTCGGCAAGAAACTGCAGCGACAGGGTCTTGAGCAACTTCCTCCATGGGGACAGACCATTAGAAACTATTGAAAAATCACTGTCATGGGATTGCTTGGGAATTCTTATATAGAGACATCAATCAGGTTTGGACGGCTGGGGGGTAGCTGGGAGGACAGGCTACAAGTATGAAACAGAGAGCCTGATGTCTCATGCTTGTGCTGGCCTTACTGTCAAACGCTGAGGCAGTTCTTACACTTATGTTACTGCCATACCACTCTGAGAAAGCTCATGGAGGGACAGTACAAGACAGAGCCATGTCCCTGAGGGAGAACAGAAAATAAATAAATCTGATCATCAGGTTTATTTGTCCATGGGGAAACAAGATCAGAGGGTCAGACAATTCAACCAATGTCACAAGAGTTGCTGGTGGCCGTGGCATCACCCATCATGACAGTCCTGCTCCTGATATTTCACCTTCCGTCCTCTTAACTTGCCTTAGCTCTTCGACATCAGGCGGAATAAAACTGCTGTCTCCCTTTCCTTCTCCCCTATCGATTCCTCCATCTCCTGCTGGCATTTGCGAGGTGCCAATCACCTGATATCTGAGAGCCAGCAGTCCGAGGTGGATTAATCGAGACCGAGGGAACGTCACAGAGCCTCGACGCTCCCTTCCTTCCCTTTTATGTGCGACTGTGAGATGGAGCAGATAGGGAGGCTGATTGAGAGACAGCATCTGAGCACGCTCTGGGTGTACAGGCGCCACACAGAAATGTGATCCCATCATTTAGACAGCTCTGAAGTCCCCAGGGTAATTGGTGTCACCAGCTTGTCATATCCAATGGGTCAATATCTAAAACTTATTCTTTTCCCCCTTATTAGAGTATTTATTGGAAAAATAGGAAAAGAGTATAGGTCTAATTCTGCTTTCACAGAAATCAACATGAAAAATATCCATTTGTTTCAAGTGGGTGGAAGAAGACCAGAAATTGTTTTTACTCTTCCTTCCACCCTAATTCGTCACCTACCCTCATAATGCACCTGTATTATCTGGTGAGAAGCAGAGGAAACTTTTGTGGTGTAAAGGTGCAGACTGCATCCTCTCATATCAGTATAAACTTTGTCTGGAAATTAGAAGAGTTACTCTAGATTAAAAACAATGCAAGAAGAGTTTTTGGACCAGAACATGAGGACAGTGGTGTCTTTACCATCTCTCCAGCTGCCTGACCAATGTCTGTAGAGTAACAATGTCTGTAGAAGCCACTGCTCCTGCCTGACAATCTCAGCAAATATTTGTCCCAAGCTGTCCGTGGGTTGCCTCCTGTTAATTCCTCTGGTGTGCTACGTCCCTCTGAGAGACTGCTGGCCACTGACCTGGGCTCATTTGGGATTTACTGTCTATTTTCCTCTTCCTGCAGCCTTCCCTGGCTGGGGGGAATGTTGAACACAGCCAGGCTGAGGATGGAACAGCTCTTCTATAATGTGAAGATGGAAGCAGAGAACAAAGGAAGAGACAGAGACTGACTTTGTCTAGGAATAAAAATGAGGATAGCAAAATGGAACTAAAATAGAATTTTTCTAGAGGAGAGAGAAAAAAACTCCAGAATAGCACCAAGAGGTGCAGCTGGAAGGAGAGGAGGAACTTCTGTGGGGCTCTACAGCACATCCTCAGAACTCTGCATGGCTCACACAAGGGGTAGGCTGGGCTGTACCAAGTGTTCAGTGAGGCACAGGACCACCAAAGAAGAACAGAGATTTCCAGACCTTCAAATTAGAAAAAGAACATGGGGATGTGATGGGAAATACATGGTGCCAACATGTGAGAAAGAAACAGTCAGGGAAGAAAGAAAAACCTTGAGGTCAGTGCATTGGAAGGAGTATTGGCACACCAGAGGGTGATTCCTGAGCTGGCCCTGCATACCTAAGGCAAGGTTTGGGTCTCCCATTCAGGAAGATGCTGCTCTGGAAAATGTGTTCAACAATACTTCCCTCCTGTGCATGAATCACTCAGAATACAAGAGGGCCACATTTTACCATCAGATAGATGGAGCACCTATATACACTGTCACTGCCTGAAAATCTGCTCCAGAGAAGGCAGCCAAAGTCACTGAGCAGCACTGTGCCTGCCTGCTGCAGACATCACCTCCACCTTCCTCCAAAATATCTGGCAGAGAATCCAAGTTACATGAGCCTGATCTTATCTTGCAGATCCTTTTTAATTGTAGCCCAAGGAAAACAAGTAATGCTAGAGGCATCAATTTTAGAGGATCATCAAGAGCCCAGGTCCCTCTACAGTCACATCTTCTCAGGGTCCAGGTTTGGTATGGGCACAGGATACCTGAAGTTAGCACAATAGGATTTTTTCCCAGTGTGCTCCAATCATACTGTTTGGGGCAGCAGGACTGTGTGTGGGCATATGTCTGTGTGTACGTTTTATTACTATCTATCATGCCTAAATGCATTTCTCTCAACAGCTGCCATTTTATCCTGTAGTCACTCCAAAGCTACCCATGGAGACGCAAGGTGCAGCAGGGACATGGTGAAATGGGGCAGAGAACTGGGATAAACTGAGCAGGCTTGTTTTATCCAAATCCTCAAAGGGTAGCTGTGCATTTTATTCGACAGAAATGGCTTATCCCCCATAGGAAGTGTTTTGCATGGGTCCACACATGACCACAGGTTACTGCTGTGGTACCTTTGAGACCTCTTAGAGATTCCCAGAGTCTACCCTGGATGTCACGGCTAATTTTTACTCCCATCATGTAACCAGTGTGGCAGATCAGCCACCGCTTCCTCTTCTGCTCAGGTTTTTTGTCCACTCCCATGTGTTTTTGCGCATTTCTAGGTGATACTCCCCCTCCCATGAATATGCAGAGAGGCGGTGTCTATACTTACTGCCTGTGCATAGGCGCCATAAGCTCCGAACTGGATGGCCATGGGGTTGAACATGCCCATTTGTCCTGCCATTTGCTGCATGCGCCTCATTGTACGCTCCTTGTCCGTGTCCGCAAACTTCACCACCAGGCTTGAAGAGGCTCCCTGCAGCACAGGAGACAAAAGGAGACACACAGGGAATGAGCCTGATGCACACCAGCTCATCAATCCCTACATCTAACACAGATTTGGTTGAATGGGATCCAGGTGCTGATTTTTTCCATGCAACCTATCAGATTGTTGATTTTGACCCTTGCAAGAGGGCGAGAGCATCAGGAAGTAAACGACCCTGGGGGGTGAATGCTGTCAGCCTGGTTCCTAATTTCCTCCAAAATTTGAGCGTCTAGGCTGTCATTTACGTTTTCTCTGCAAAAGTTGTTGCCTTATTCTCCTTGCTCTTTCAACCTCCAGGCCCAGGATGTTGTCCTCATCAGAGGACAAAGATCTGGGCACAATGCAGCAAAACATCGGAGGCTTTGCTAGATGAATGTGGTAGGATTTGTGGACCGGTTTGTTTTGGTGGAATGTGTGAGGTCTCTGCATTCCAGACCCCTGAACTGGATCACCTTTTCACAATGCTGTGTCTTGTAACCCCCCAAGTCCCGTGAGAAATCCCTGCCCAGCCTTGGAGATGGGAGTCAGTATGCTGGGCAGGGTGTATGTGTCATCACGAAACAGCACGTCTTCAGCACTGCTAAATTAAGTCAGCAAAAGTAGTACCCCATGGACCTGAGCTTCCTCCCCATGAACAGTAGGAAACAGAGGCTTCCACGAAAGAACCCACACATTTCCAGGAAAGATTTACAATATTAGGATTATGTCTGCAGTCAACATCAGCACAGGACTACGCATGGTCATCAGAGCTGCCTGCAGAAATGCGTGAAAAATGTAGTGCTTTTGGGAATGAAAGAAATCCCCCTCCTTCCCAAAACCAGATGAAAGGTCAGTAGCTGCAATCCTTATATTTCTGATAGGAGGCAGAGATGGGAAGAAGTAGATCTACTCAGGAAGGAAGGCACTAGTATTTTTTGGTCTGTCTCCAAGGAAGTCCTAACTTCATGGATTGACTGATTCCCCACAGGGTGGCGTCCCCAGGGATAGAGGAGGTGTAGGGGAGGGACAATCTGGCTGCAGCCCTGACAGAAGTGGACAGCTGCCTTGGGAGCTGGGCTGCCACCCAGCCTGGGGAGATGGGCAGGTGAGCTGTCAGGAGACTGACAAGGAGTGCCTAAAATCATTGTGCTCCCATGGCTTCTGTTTTGATAAACTGGTGGGAGTACAGTCAGTGGGGAAATCACCAGCTCAGCCTCCAGCTGTGGCAGTACAGGAAGACCAGCTCCGTGCCAGAGGAACTGGACTGTTGCAGGACCCTCATTTTCCTATCAGAGGTGGATTTTTCTGGGATTGCACAAGAAAAATTTTATTAATTGGCTTACACATGCCCCTGCGTACCTGTAACCAGAAAAAACAGTCTTGGTGAAAGCAGAATTGCTCCGCTACAAACTGGGAAGAGTGTAGTAAACCACAGTTATGGACGTACATATATATAAGTCTGAGCTATACATATTCAATAGCCTCTTCAGATCCTCACTTATGAATAAAGACTTGAGGAATTAACCTGCTAAAAAAAGACCCCAGCAATCTAACACCACACAATGAGCGATGTTCCCTTGGATTAGCAGTCTGTTCTAGGAGAAAGTGATTTTCATTGGCAAAGAATCTTTCTTTTTGACCTGTTAGTCTCTCGCTAATAAATCTATAACCTGCTCACACAATGTGGTGAAGAGCAAGGGTTTGAAAGAAGTGCTTCAGGAAAACAAAGGGATGCAGAGATGAATGCTCCATTCAAAGATGGAGAGCAATCTTCAGCAGTTATTATAAAACCAAAACAGAAGGGGGAGTGGAGAAGAGGAGAGAAAAAAATCTGTAGCCAAAATTCCCCTGCATTCCTGTTGAAGGCTGGGTGACTTTTAATTTTTCTTTAGATCACATGATGCAGATATTGATCCTTCCCCAAATCACACTCTTAATTGCAGCTCATCGACAAATGAATATTTTAATGCATACATTTCCTGCTAATTATCACCTGGACCAGTTCTTAATTAGATTTCAACACTCATTTAATTAACCCTGATCCAAGAGACTGTTTGGTAACTTGAATCTAATGATTTAAACCTATTTGCAGCTGTATTGGAGGGAGGCACTGGTCCACAGCAGATTGGGCTGTTCAGAGCTGTTGTTATTTGCAGAACAGGGGCTGCATCATGATGGGCCCAATGCAGGATGGAGGATTTTGAAACTGAGTAAGGCGAGTGCATATTCGTCTCTGCAAAACGAGTTTTGAAGATATGACCTGCTCTTTTTAGCACAACAGAGAAGTGTAAATAAGTTGGTGTCTTCTTCCTTCTCCTTTTCTTTCGATCTCTATTTGCCCTGGAAGTCTTAGGGGCAGAGAACTGCCTCAGGCGGTTGCTGATGCCTCATACTGTTGAAAACCAAGCTATTATTGTAGATGGCATCATAAAAACATGGGTAACTTCCACATGAAGTGCTTGCCCCTGGAGTGTTCTTGCCTTCTGATGTGAGTCATAGTGACTGCACAGCAGCTGTTTGACCCAATGGGATCTCATATTGCCTCCTAAGAGATGTTTTTCTGGGTTGCCTGTCGCAGCAGGACTTCAGGCTTCTTTGAACATCACTATCATATACACAGGGCAGAAAGGCCACGGGCAAATAGATGCAAGCTAGAACACACATTACAAAGAAAGAGGAGAAAAAGAAGAGGTTTTTTTTTAAGAGTGCTCTGCATTGAGATGTGCATGTAAGTGGTTAAGGATGTGTAGCCAGTAGAGATGCTGCACTGCTCTTGAATATGAAGACTGACCTTGGGATTGATGCTTTCAGTGTGTGGTTCCTCATGTGCAGCTCTTTCATGTGGCCCAAAGGAAATCAGGCAGTAAACTGTATGAGATCAGCCAGGACTTTTAGCAGTGGAGCCAAATACTGCTGTTCATAGACAGCAGGACAAGGCTGCTTTCTACTCCAGTGACTCCTAGTAATCCACTGGAAAACAAGAGAAATGCCCCAGAATAGGCCAGATTTTTCCATAGGGTAAAAATGCCGCAGCCCTTCATCCGGGCTATTTATTGCTTCCGTGAGGAGTTAAACCGTGGTGTAAATCAGCTGTTGTCTGCTGACAAAGGCAATAGGTCCTGTCTGCTCTGTCATTTACTAGTAATACATAATCTCCTTGCTCTCTCTGGTTGTTGGACTGGACCTCATATTTTGCCAAACCTCAAGAGAGTTACACCGGGTAAGTCAATAAAGTCTGAAATGTACTTCTGCATTTTACCGAGGAAAGGATCTGTTTATTTCTCTACCCTGCAGACCCACAGTCAGAAGAGACTATCATGAAAGTGAGCATTCCTGCTGGTGTCTCTGCAATAGGCTGCTTGGAGTCAGAATTTCTCTCCTTTCCCATCAAATCAAGCTCGTTTATCAAGTTCTTTGATACCTACTGATGAAAAGAATGATAAGAGCTAAGTATTATTATGCTTTCCCTATTCTCTCTTGGGCCAGCAAGTCTACTTAATATGACTACCTTGCTTCCCATCCCCCTCCCACACATGGTAATGGATTGCTCCCCTTAGTCAGCAGAGTCAGGTACTCTCTAAGCTGGCGGGGCGAGGGAAAAGATGGAGGAAAAATCACTCTGCGCCACACTCACTTTGTAATCCCTAATCAGAGTCCTCTGTGGGAAAAACTAATTTCCCAGCCTGTCTTGACGTGTGAAATAAAGTCATTCTTGAAAACAGGAGCTTGACAGGTCGCTTGTGAAATTTCATATTCAGCTAAAAATAAAATATCCATCCATTGATATTTCATTTAAAGGCAAAGGAAAACAAATCTATTGCCCGGTTGTTGGAACTGTTTCCCATCTGATATAGTCTTCCAAATGGAGTGTATACACAAATTAAGTAAAAGCCTTTCAGGAGTCCAAGCATTACTGCCCAGCATCAGAGAAAGTTCACAAAATCACAGAATCAACTAGGATGGAAAGGACCTCTGAGACCATTGAGTCCAACCTGTGACCTAACACCACCTTGTCAACCAGACCATGGCACTGACTGCCATATCCAGTCTTTTCTTAAACACTTTCAGGAACTGTGACTCCACCACCTCCCTGGGCAGCCCATTCCATTGCCCAATCACCCTTTCTGTGAAGAAATTCCTCCTAATGTCCAACCCAAACCTCACCTGGAGCACCTTAACACTGTGTCCTCTTGTCCTGTTGCCTGGGAGAAGAAACTGACCCTCATGTGGCTACAGTGCTCTGTCAGGCTGTTGTAGAGGGCGATGTAGAGGTTTCCCCTGAGTCTCCTCCAGGCTAAACAACCCCAGCTCCCTCAGACATTCTTCATAGGACTTATGCTACCCTTCACCGGCCCTTTATGGACACAATCCAGCATCTCAACGTCCTTCCTAAATTGGGGGGCCCAGAGCTGGACGCAGTACTCAAGGTGTAGCCTAAGCAGTGCCGAGCACAGAGGAAGAATGAATTCCTTGGTCCTGCTGGCCACACTATTCCTGATCCAGGCCAGGATGCCATTGGCCTTCTTGGCCACCTGCGCACACTGCTGGCTCACTTCAGTTGGCTGTTGACCAGCACCCTCAGGTCTCTTTCTGCCTGGTCACTGTCCAGCCACTCTGTCCCCAGCCTGTAACACCGGAGGAGGGTATTGTGGCCAAAGTGCAGGACCCAGGACCCCATCCATTGTCGGATTCAGCCCATCTATCCAGCCTGTCCAGGTCCCTCTGCAGAGCACTCCTACCCTTCAACACTCCCCCACAACTTGGTGTCACCTGCAAATTTGCTGATGGTGGACTCAGTCCCCTCACCCAGATCATAAATAAAACCAGACTGGGCCCAACACAGATCCCTGGGGGACACCACTAGTGACTGGCTGCCAACTGGATGTGGCACCATTCACCACCATGCTCTGGGCCTGGCCATCCAGGCAGTTCTTAACCGATTAAGGAGTGTACCTGTCCTAGCTGTGGGCTGCAGCTTTTCTGTGAGAAAGTTTTGGGAGAAGGTGTTGAAGGCTTTGCTGAAGTCCAGGAAGAAACATCCACAGCCTTCCCCACATCCACCAGATGGATCATCTGGTCATAAAAGGAGATCATGTTGGTAAGGAAGGACCTGTTTTTCTTAAATGAATGCTGTCTGGACTTGATTCCCTTGTTGTCTTGTACATGCTGTGTGATCTCACTCAAGATGATCTGTTCCATAAACTTGCTGGGGACTGAGGTCAGGCTGACAGGTCTGTAGTTTTCTAGACCCTTCTTCCAGCCCTTCTTATGGATGCATGTCACATTGCCCCCTCCAATCATCTGGGATCTCCCCAGAGAGCCAGGGCTGATGATAAATGATGGAGATTGTCTTCATGAGCTCATCTGCCAGCTCCCTCATCACTTTAGGGTGGATCCCATCTGGTCCCATACACTTGTGAGCACCTAAGTGGCTCAGCAGGTCTCTAAGTGCTTCTGTTTGGATTACAGAGGGGCTGTTCTGCTTCCCATCCCTGTCTACTGTCTCAGGTGTCCACTTGCTTCTCCCTAGAACAATATTCCTAGGAAAAGTTCTGTGCCTTGCAGAACACAAGCCTGAATTTCCTTTTCCTGTCAGCCCTATAAATCTCCTCTGATTCAGTAGGTTACTGGTCTCCACAGATCGTTAGACACCTTTTCCCTTCAAAACTGATGAGTCCGGGCCTAATTTTACAGAGTCATTAAATTGTGTTTCACTTTTAGCTTAGTGAATCTCCTGCTGGAGGCAAACATACATTTAAGTACTTTAACACAAGGGTGTCTCCTATAGGTGGACCTTTACATTTTTGTTAGCTCAAATGGAGCCAGGTACAAGTTCTGGGCCAAAGTTATTTTTAAAAAGTCTGTTCCATTAAAGTTCCAGTGACTAAAGCTCTGGAGTATAAGAGATCTGAATGTGCAGGTCTCATAAAATACCTTCCAAAATGTCAGCCGTGAACATGAAGATGCTTAAATGAGCAGGTGCTGCTGGATGCTTCTCTTTCGGGCAATGACTGTGTTCCTAAGTGTCGCCACAGAAATGGGTTTGCTTGTGGTGGAAATTTTGCCTTAGCACTCCCTTTGTGGCTACAAAGCAGAGCTGGGAGGATGCTGACCTTCAGCAAGACAATCAGAGTAATATTTCCACACAAGGATCCTTCATGTTAAGGCCCAAAAGGCAAAGAAGGATTTCTTTGCTTTGGGCTCTGTCATCTCAGGCCATTTGGTATGATGTCCCCTAAGTTTGAAAACAAGTTTGGATTTTTTTTGGAAATGCCTGTGCAGCTCTACTGAAAAGAGGGATGCTGAACTAGACAGTGGGGTTTGACACCAACCTAGGATTTTAGGAAAGCAAAAAAGAAACTACTGTCCAACTAAACTGCAGAGCAGGTGGAATTTCAGCTAGGCAGAAATATAATTAGCCAGGCTGGAAGGTGACCAAAAGACCAGGACTAACATCCCTCCCATCTTGTGAAATATGTTGTTTTTCTGCACTCAGGGCTTCAATTTCATGTCTCATCTGAAAGATGAGTAGGACAGCAGTCACTAGGAGCTATTTCCACTATACAGTCCTGAGAGCTGGTTTAGACACACTTGAGAGTGACAGAGATGGAGAGGGGAAAGGAAGCATTCATCCAGGACTGTAGTGATGGACCCTTTGATAATGCTGCTCCCTCAGTCGAGGAGATTCTTCATGCAATGTCTAAGCAGAGAGAGTTGCTGCAGGTACTTCCCTTCACAGGTCTCCGGAGCTGTTAATTTATTTGGAGTGGAAGCTTGATTTAGGTTTTATTTGCCCATACACTACTTACCAGGTGTCTCTCAGAGCTAAAGTTATTGCTTTCCACAGGGCAACAGAATCATTGAGTCCTGGTGTCACTGTGCCCAATTCTAATTAGGAAGAACTCAATATATAACCCAGGTGTTAGTACGTCTCTTGATTCAAAGCCAGATATCTGAAAAACCTAAACTTAAAAGCAGAGTTGTTCAAGCACTTCTGCATTTTTCAGCTCAGTCTATGAATGATAAAAGTCCTCGAAAAATCATTCACCTTTCTTAATGCATTATAAAGTGGAAGGTATTGCTATACCAACAGACTAGAAACTCTTTCCTGCTATTTAGGACTATGAAAGCAATAAATAATTCTTTTTTTGTCTATTTGAAGAAAAACTTAAAATCCAGAATCCAAAAGAAAATGCTATAAATTTCACCTTTCCAATAAGAGTAACATGGTTTGGAAGATTAGGTATGTTTAGCTCCATATTAACCAAAATTATACTTCCCCTGAAAATATCCTTACACCAAAAACAAACAAACAAAAAGCATAATTTTTTAAAATAAATATTATTACTATTAAGAAAATCTTTGGTAGCTGCAGCACAGAGCCCCATGAATGATCTTTCCTTTCAGTTAAACAAACAAGGACGAAAATAAGAGAAGTGGAATTATTCCAGAGTCATAAAGTGAATTGACTATTGTCAAAGCAAAGTAGCATCTCAACCAGGTATGGAGCCCCTGATGTTTCAGGACTCTGCTTGCAAGAGCTCCACACCTCTTTGGCAGCTCAGGATGAGGACATGAACAGCCTACGATGACTTGGGAAATAAAGAGATGTTGAGGAAGGGCTGGCAAGCTGGGCAGATACATTTCAGCTGTTCATATGACACAGAACATTTCCACGGGACTGCGTTGCAAACAGCCTGCACATGACTGTGCATCCCAGATCCCTGTCTTGCTGCGAGACTCCAGGCTATCGTGGTGTAAACCATATTGCTCAACTGAGAGAGTAAAAGATTTGAATTTCTGCAGCATATTTAAACCGAAGATCTCCAAGCACTGTCCAGCCATGGGTTGGACCGGATGAGCTTTAAAGGTAGGTTCTAACCCAAACTTTTCTATGATTCCATAGTTAATTGAGAAAATATTCTGCTTTCAGGGAGGTATCATCCATGCTTTAATACAGAGAAACAGATGGTCAAGTGAAGATATGAAATGGTGTAAATTCAGTGAAGCTCTCCTGGGTTTTGGTGAAACAAGAAGTTGGTTTATGTTGAAGGATCTGCCCTTGCTGCATTCCACCCCCCTAAGACTGAAACATGTGACATTCACAATCACTGCTCCTGTGAGCATGAACCAGAGAGACATTTTGGGATGGGAAGTTGAGCATGCTCTTCTACGTGATTTCACTCGCCAGTGGACATCTGAGGCAGAGGCATTGGTGTCTGGTAGGATGCTTCACATTCATGAATTTATGTGAGCTTCATTTAAAAGTCTTATTTGAAAGTCATTGTTTTGATCTAAATACATCTTTGTATTCCAAAGATTCATTTCGAGCTTTGCAAAACCCATTTGGGCAATAACTACTGCATCACCTAATGCTATGTTTTGGATAGGGATAACAATCTACCAGTTACTAAGATCTTTCTGTATTCCTTACAATAATGTGTGTTATCAATCCAGACCACACACCTGAGCAAGGCTGGGAAGGAGTGAATTAAAGAGAAAAAATGAGAAGCATCCAGAGTGATTTAATGCTGATCCAGAGCCTGTTTAACTATGGAGAAAGTTCCCATGGATATAAATGAGGCTTAGATCAAAAGATACATGAAGAGAAAAGGAGGAAGAAAGAAATGCCCCCAAAGCAAGCAGAGAGGTAAAGACATCTTTAATCCTTATTAGAGGAAGGTGGTGATGCCCAGTGGAGCTACCTCCAGTAGGCCAAAAACTCCCTTGGCAGGCAGGGACTGTTTTATGTCTCCCAGGCTGGAGGCTTATCAATGTCTCTGATACTCCAGAAAGGTCATTGCTTGCGAGTTGTTTTAGCCCCTGAAAGTCCTTATCTCACCCAGACTAGACAAGAGTTGAGTGGAGCAAGAATTGCAGGGGCTGCTGTTATCACTAGGATCCAGGCAACTCTCAGCAGTGGCCTGATCCTGTTCCTGCTTTCCCATGGCCACCTCCACAGCTGCAGATTTAATGCCCAGCTCCCACTGGACCTGTGAAGGGATGGGTGGGTGCCAATTAATTTTTTTTTCTAGAATGAGGTAGTGTCACTCACAAGCAGTTATTGCTTGTATCTCGTTCAGAGGTGGTGAATGCCATGGGTCAGAGGGAGCAGGGAAGCCCAGGGAAGATGTCCAGTGATGTCTGTCATGTCCCACAAGTCACTGAAGTGGCCTGGTGGATGCCTGTGTGGTTTTGGAGATGTAACCAGAGAAGTGAAGGCCATCTTTGGTGCTAGCATGATTCACACACCATGTCAGGCAGCCAGGCTGCCTGGATTTCTCCTCTGGGACTCCGAAACATGATTAATTAGTTAACTTATGAAACTGTGGGAGAGGCAGGGAACACAGTCTTACAATTTTTTTTTTAATAGGAAGATTAAAGGGAAATTATGGCAACACTGGGAAACTGCTGTCGCAAAGCTTGTAGAATCAGCAGTCTTGATAGAGGTGATGGGATGGGGTCTTTGAGGTTTACTCCCCCTCCATCCAGAACCCACTGCCCAAAGGGAAGCAAAGATGAGCTATCAAGAGTCACTGGACTTTGGTGGTAGAAGCAGCTGCAAACTAACACGTAGGTATTATATGTCCACTGCTTTTTTCATCCTTAAGGACAACACACCTTTATAAATGGTGTTTAAGTAGCATATTCAAAAAATCATTCATTACGGGAAAGAGGGCCAGGCCTACTGCTGGTGAATTGTGAATGGGTTCCTAAGGTAATACTGTTTTTTAATAGAAGGAATGGGTGTGCTGTGCTTTGACCTGAGTTAAACAAGCCAGCCTCTGTGTTGCACAGACATTTCAAGGAGTGTGTGTTCTTTAGAGAGTTCAAGATCAAGAGAAAAGAGGAAGAAAAAGGGTCAGAGTCAACATCTGCAGTTTCATACATCAGCTTCTCTAATATCAATAGCGTAAAACGAGGCCTCAGCCTTCGACACTAATTTGGACAGGTGGACTGCCTGTGATGGTACCTCTCTCTGCCTTAGACTTTGTGACTTTGGGCAACTAACTTTTGGGCAAAATCGGGTCTGAGTCATGAATGACACTTAGATGCTGGAGTTTCATCAACCTTCAGCCTGGATTACCTTTGAAAATCTCCTCTTTATGATTCTGTGGTCATGTAAAAGAAAAGTCTAATGGATTTTCCATTATTTTAGTTTCAAGAAGAGGAGGCTCAAAGGGAGACCTCATGGCTCTCTACAACTACCTGAAAGGAGGTTATAGAGAGGTGGGGACTGGTCTTTTCTACTATGCCTGCAGTGGAAGACCGGAGGAAATGGCCTTAAGCACAGACAGGGGAGATTCAGATTAAATATTAGACAAAATCACTGTTAGGGTAGTCAGACATTGGAATAAGTTGCTCTGGTGGAGTCACCATCCCTGGAGGTGTTTAGGGGGCATCTGGATCCGGACCTGGGTGATGTGGCTTAGGAGTTAAAGTGGTGGTGCTGGGTTGATCGTTGGACTTAAAGATCTCTTCCAACTTTGATGTTTCTATGATTTTGTGGTTCTATTTACCCTGACAGCCTGAGGGGCTCAGTGACTCTATCTCTACTGTCTCTCACAAGGTGACTTTTATTAACTGAGGACTTGAGCCCACGCTGGAATCTCAATGAGAGTAAATTTTGTTGGTTAATTAATACTCTGAATCGTGGTCTTGTTATCTGTTTATACTGTGGATTTGTCTATGGTTCTCTTTATATTACTAGGATGTTTTGAAGACATTTCTGGGAAGTGAGGTGGTGAACTGAAGGCTTCAATTTTGATATTATTAATTCTGTATTTTCCGGATATCAATAAATATTAAGATTTAGATTCTCAAGTGTTCACTGGTTATTACTTTTCTGCTGGAACCAGGAACAAGAACTGCTGTCACTTGGCTAAGAACAGGCTAAATATATAGATTAATTATGTAAAAGACTAGTTCACTCCCAGACATTGTATTATTGCTTCTTTTGCTTCTCTCTTGTGTCTTGTCTATTTTAAACACATTCAGATGATCTAATTGCAGCCATTTTGGGCACCAATTCTAAACCCTCAGCTACTCAAGACAGTCTCTCTCAGGTCCTAGTCCCTCTCCATCAACTGTAACAAAAGTGTGGATGACCTTGAAGTTTTATACTTTGACTGACACATTGAAGTAATTCATCCAGCCAGGCTAACCCCGGCCTTTAGTTAGCAAACTGCTGAGTGTAGGAACTGTTCTGTCAGAGGTTTTTATGGTGTTTAGCACACAGAAATTTCCTCTAGGGACAACAGTAATCACATTTCCAACAGTAGTAGTCTGAGAGGATGTCTACTAGAGTTTCTAGGAGGGTGAAAAGAATGTTCTAGTTGATGTGAGACCTGTGAACATGAAGCTGTGGCTCCACGCACCCGGCTCACAGATTTGGATGGCTTCCTGAAGAATGTCTCTTGCTGGAAATGGAATGCGCTGCAAGTTTTAAACAGCAGCCTAACTACCCCAACTTTGTGGAAATGACAAACCCTTCTGAGCACTAAAGGCTGCCATGAGCCTGAGGGGAGAAGAGGAGTGTGCAGCTGGATGTGTGTGCGTATTTGTGAAGAAGGGAGGAGCGATGAGGAAAGTTTCTCCTATGAAAGAAATGATCTAATTTGAAGCAAGTCCCTCATGGGAAGAGCTGTGACAGAGGCTGCTCTGTTCCTGTTAATTTTCACAGTGCAGCTGTCAGCGGGTCTGTAAATAGTACTCTGCGAAGCCAACACTTCCTATCCACACATCAACCATTCAATTAACAGAAGAACAGAAGAAGGAAATAAAGTGCACCACAGCCTTCTATCACGGCTTTGATGTTTTCCAGCAATTTATGAAAGTGTACACAAATCTAATTACAAGCCCCACTGCTTCCCATTTACATGGAGCTCCTCAAGTTCAGAGCTGTTTATATCAAAATAATTGTTAAAAATACCTCAGCCGATCTATGGCATTGTGGCCCCCCACTCACCGGAGCCACCAGGCTGCTCCTCCCAGGGAGTTCCTGCCAACTCAGCGCTTTGGTGCAGCCTGCTCCTGCAAAATCTGCTTCCCCACTGCTCTGTGAGTGCAGCACCCGGACTGCAGCTTCATTGTGCCCACAAAGGCCCATTTTCCTCCTTTTCTCCACCTGCTCAGAGCTCCTTCTGCAGACTCTGAGCTGCTTTCCCCTCCACCCCTAATTCACCTAAATATTCCTCTGCTGTGTTGGTGGGGGGTGAGCACAGCTGCTCAGCCAGTTTCCATGGTGGGGCTGTGTCTGAAGGCAACTTCACAGAGCTTTGCAAAGTCGTAGCTGCACTGCGGGAATGCGCAGCAGTAACAGCAGTAGTCATTAGTGTGAGCTGGGGGTGGTCTCTTTGGTGGGATGCCAGAGCACCCAAAGCCAGGAAGATGAGAACCAGTGCCTCGTTTGCCATTAGTCTGAAAGAGGCCACTGTACAGGACAAAGACACTTGTAAGTCCTGGTTTAGTGCCTGGCATCTCTGCCCGTGCAAGGGTGCTGGAACTAGATGATTTTTAGGGTCCCTTCCTACCCAAACAAGTCTGTGATTCTATGATTCTTGGGACAATGATAATCTCATAATAAAGTCACTCTTACTTGATAAGGCAAACAGGTGACAAATTCCTTTATCTTAATAATGGAAAAAAAAAATCTCTTACCCTATGAGGGGATAGATAGTACATTGTCTAAGGAAAGAAAACAATTTTTTCACCTGACTGTGTTTGGCTGGGAATTTTTGTGCTATGGGTGAACTTCCAGGAGACATGATGGGCAGAGGCTCAAAATCAACCTCATTCAAGTTGTTATGCCATTCATATTTTCTTGGTCAATAAAAAGTGTAAAATACAACTAGAGGCCTAATCCATGTGTCATTTAACAACATGGAGCAATAATCGCATAATTTGATATAGGTGGTTCCTGAACAGAGATTTGAAGTTGGTGTTGTCATTTGTGTTGATAAGAGCTGCACAGAAAAATATTGAAATGAAAGCCCCCAAGTTAAAAAAGTTGTGCATTGCAATACTTCTGTTTTCACAAAGTTCAATTAAGCTGAATCTTTCTCTGAAAGGCAGACGTCTGTTCAGTGCTTGTATCCAAGTCTCACATTTTCCCTTTTCACAAAACCAAGGATTCCATCTGAAAAGTAATTTTCATGGAAGATGTTCAGCCAGCCATAGATAGACTTGGGATGCTATTGCCTGGATGCAGAAGAAATGCCATGTTTTGCCCAAGCTACTGCAGACTTCTATAGTAGAAAAAGAGAGGATTTGGCCTGTATGGTGGGGGAAACCACCTTACAGAAGTCTGGAGGTCTTAATGGCCTTAAACATCACTAATTAAAGAAAGATATAGAATGAACATAGTGCTGACAACCAGTGTGTTAAGCAAGTTCACAGCACATCTAATGGAGCAGGAGTCAGGGGACCCTGCTGCAGGACGGCTGTTTTCTGAATCCCAAATTGCTTTATCTGGGCAACAAACATCCAGGACATTTTTCAGGTCTCCCTGCATTGGATGTGAAGTTAAGTATTCACTCTAAGCTGCAGTGGCTTTAGCTTTAGTTTTTAAGCAGTACTGGTCCTTTTTTCATTCTAAGTTGCACTTTGGATGAAGAACCACTATTTTGGAGCTGGAGGACCATAGCAAACGGATGCCTAAAATTAGCTAAAAAGCATGCTTCTATTTGGGCTTGCTTATTAGTTTGACAGGTTTCAAAATCTATTTCTGTAAAATAAAATTTCTCCAGAGGTATCTATTTTCCTCTATCGGTTATGATAGAACCTTAGATGACAACCTCAGACATAAGTTTCTTAACTTCTGGATGTCTCATATTAGGTTAAATGAGTCCCACCTCAGGTATTTAGTCTAAGTCTGTTATTGAGTTATCCATTATAATGGGACAGGCACGCCCAGAAGGTGATATTACCCATCCTAGCACAGAAAAAGGGGAAGAGTGCATGAATCTCTGGAAATGTCTCTCTCTCCTTTCTGCAGGAATCTTAGAAGATGTTTAGAATAGATCACAAGCTTTCAGACTATTAAACATAAGGCAAACAAATCACATTCTTCCCTTCTTCTCACCTCTATGCAGGAAATGTATACAGTAAGAGTACTGTTCTACCTCTTCCAGGAATGAATTCATAACCAAAGAAATTTTGAGTTGCCACAATGGGTGAGATGGTGAAAAGGGTGCAACAATACTCTATTTCTTAACCCTGTGTAGTTTCTGGGTAGAATAATGGCTCCTGTGACTTAAATGTGCATGATTCTGCCCCTCTACTCCACTCTCTTGAGACCCCTTCTGCAGTTCTGGATCCAGTTCTGGGACCCCAAACATAAGAAGGACAGGGACCTGTTGGATTGAGTCCAGAGGAGACCACAAAGATGCTCAGAGGGCTGGAGCACCTCTCCTATGAAGACAGGCTGAGAGAGTTGGGGTTGTTCAGGGTGGAGAAGAGAAGGCTCCAGGGAGACCTTATAGAAACTTCCACTGCCTAAAGGGCTACAAGAGACCTGAAGAGGGGCTTTTGGCAAAGGTCTGGAGTGACAGTACGAGGGGGAATGGCTTCAGACTGAAAGAGGGCAGGCTTAGGTCAGCCATTAGGAAGAAATTTGTTACAGTGAGGGTGGTGACGCAGTGGAACAGGTTGCCCAGAGAAGCTGCAGATGTTCCATCCCTGGCAGTGACCAAGGCCTGGTGGGACAAGACCTGGTGGGACAAGGCCTTGAGCAACCTGGTTTAGTTCAAAGTGTCTCTAGTCATGCTAGTGGACGTGTAGATATCTTTAAGGTCCCTTTCAACCCAAACCATTCTATGATAGCTCTATCAAATGTGGAGAAGAGTTTGTTCTCTGCGGGTGGGTGGACAAGGCCACATCTTAGATTTGTAGGATGTGTTCTGCAGAGTGACTCTTCAACATTTGGCTGTTGCCCAGATATGAAGACATGGGGAGAAAGAGAAAACCAAGCTGAAGATGATGCCTAGGAAGGAGCATGACTGACAGGTAGGATGAAAATATTGTCCACAGTGATTGAGAACGGAGGTGGAGAAGAGAAAAGACAGGTTTTGGGTGGAAAAGTTCAAAAGCTCTGTTTTATACATATTGAGCTCGTTCTGACAGCTAAACATCAACCAGGAGATGCTGGAAAGACAGACCAAGATTTTGGTTTGGACAGGAGTCAGTCCTGAAGCAGAGAAGTTAGATCTGCAAGCTGTCACTACAGCAATAGCAGCTGAATTTGTGTTGGTGGATAAGGCTGTTAGGGACAAGGCTTGGATGAGGAAGTGAAGAGAATGATACAAAGAGACCTATTTACGTCCCCATATGGACGGGAAACAGAGACAGGAGGGGATGGAGTAATCAAAGCTAAAAGTACAGAACATATATTTGCTATAAATATATTATAAATACAAGTAAAAGTACATGAAAATTATGATCTCTTAGAAAGGATGGTATAGAGATCCAGTAAAACACGCTCATAAAGTTGATGAGCTGATAGAAAATATGATCTAAAAAGACAAAAAGGAAGCTCTCTTGACAGGTAGATATAGAAGAAACTTCATGCCTGCTCAAAAGTAGGAGATTTTGGGTAGCTTATTTCTAAAGGAAATTGTGTAAAAATTGGAAAGCTTTAGACTTGGTGGACCCTTAGGAGAAACAAGTGTCTTGCAGAGAGAAATGGACTTGTAATGGCTGGTGGTCAGGCACTTGTCCAAGGTAAGGTTAATTAAAAAAAAAAAAAAAAAAAGAAGAGAACTTTCATAAAAGAAAGTTGCCTTTTGAAACTATTAGGCAACATATGTTGTGTGAACAGGAAGTCACAGTAGAGCAATAATCCTGACAGCTGTGGAGAAACAGGAGTCTGCCGCAGGAACGAACGGCTCGAGACCTGACAAGAATGGTGATGGATGCCCTGTTGGTGGTACACGAGGACAAACCAAGAGATGCTGAAATCGGCTGAACCACAGGAACAACGTTGAGTTGGCATCGCAGCTGGACAAATGAGGCCAGTCCTAGCGGAGAGAGGAATGGAAAGGGGCCGAAGGAAGATGGCAGCAATGCCCCCCTCCTTCCCAAGGACGATGGGCTGCGTCCGCATCTCACCACGAGGTGGCTGCATTTCCCTGTGAACGTCCAAGTAAGTCCTGAACGACGCCGCACACCCTGAAGTACCATGAAAACGGGAATGGATTCAGACATCCTGGCAGGATTTGGCCTATCTCATTTGAAGAGCCTTAGAAATTTTGAGCCAATGTGGGCAAAACCTGTTGTGGTCCCTGTCTTCATTGAGTGTTGGTCCCTCTGCAGGTTCTCACGGGTCTGCAAAGACGTGGTAGCAGTGTTGCACCTGCTTGCAGCGCATGGGAGACACAAGGCAATGCCATGGAACTTAGCTTGTAATGAAGAGGAGGAAATTAATTTCTTCCTTGCTTTTCCTGTGAACTAAGAGTATGCACTGAGGTCCAGCCAGTCCATGGAAAACTGTGAAGCTGTGGAAACTTGATTCTGAGTCTGGGATGGGCATCTAGTAAAGGTTAAATTGTGGTGCTTTCTCAGATGCCCAGGTCTGATTATTAAAAAACATTTCTATAACAGGTGTTTGAGTCAGATGAGGCAAGAGACAAATGGTCCCACAAAAGTGACCCATGAAATGGCCAAATTCTCAGGTGTTTTTTATATCCTAAGCTCAGGTGATAAGAGCAGGATGGAGCCATAAGTTTTTTCCAGGTGGTTGTGAGATGAGTACGTTTTTGTTATCCAAAGTGCTGGATAACACTTTTTTGTGTTATCCAAAGTGTTCTGAAAGTAGGAGGGGAAAGGGCTGGGGAAGAATAGTGATATTTTGGGTATACTAGATCTAGATAAAATCTTCAGCTCTCCTTGGGTTTTGTCTGTTCTCTCATGTCTTCCTCTCACCTTTGTCACAGGAGTTTGCAGGATTTTTGGGATGAGCACTGACTTTTTATTAAACCTTTTTGTGGTAGTGCACCCTATTGAATTGAAATTCCTGATGTCAGCTTATAGACACTATCACTTTGGGTCAAAGTTTGAAAGAAAGGCATTAAAGGTACCTCTTTAACCTGTCTCAGGAAAGATATCCATAACATATCAGTATGGGATGTCAGCATCAAGCCCAATATCCGGTTTTATTAGAAGGAGCCTTTTAGGAAGAGACTCTTAAAAGTATTAAAGTACTTAAAAAATGGAGACCCCATCTCCTAGGAGACTTTTTTCGGTAGCATCACTGGTAAACATGTACCATTTTTAAACTCATTTGTCTAAGATGGGGTTCCAAAAAATAAGATCTTGATGGTTTGCTAGTTTTAGAAACCTTTTTGCTTGTAAAGAATTTTCCATTTTCATCCCTGCAAAGATCTAGAGAAAATCTGTCGGACCCACTTCAAACTTGTTTGGATAAATTCATGAATTTACATTAGAGTCTCTTACTGAAAGGGAGATTTTACACTCTCAAATATTTTTAATTGAGCTTTCTTGTATCCTTTCCAAGTTGTCAGCATGCTTCTTAGCCTTCCATGATTTACACTGTGAATAATTAGTAATAAAAATAATACACTATTATAATAAACCAAAACAAGTTGTACCAGAGTTTCTTCTCCTACTGACAGTAGGAGCCTTACATTCTTCTCTGTCTCATGATCGTGTACAAATATCTACCTGCATAGAAAATACAACTCAATTTCTATTTTCTTGAACAATCTGTCTTGAAACCTCATGTGACTAGAAATTTGTGCAAGTGGAATGATCCCTCAGATGTTTCCTGGAAGATCCAGTAATTGGTCTGACACGCTTTCAAAGGGCAGATACAGGGGATCACACTTTTACCTAGGTTGGTGGTTTTGTGATAACAGTGGAAGGTGCTCATCACTGTGTGTTTTGTCTCTAGCTCCTACTACCATGATGTGAACATGCTTCTCTCTGCTGAATGCTGGCAAAAAGTTCTTTCTCCTTTGCCTAGAGGCAGGGACTCTTTGAGAAGAGAAAATGAAGAAACCCTTAGACACAAGATTCTACTTGATTTATCCCTCTGAAACTTGAAAGGTTGCGCTCAGGGCAAGTCTGCCCCAAAGGTTTTGGCATGTGTGAACCATTTGTCTTTTTTTCAGGTCATCAAAACTGCTGGTGACAGAACACAGCACCTTTTGGGGTTCTGTGCCTGTGAGGGATGACAGTGTCATTCCAGCCTTTCCACTAATGAGTTAAGCACACCCAAGGCTCTGGGCCTTCCTGGACGATGAGTTTCAGAGCACAGGTAAATTATTTCTCCAATTCTCACTTGCCCATGTTACAGAGCTACTCACCGGCATTGTCTGGCTGCCATGCAAGGCATTGATGGCAGCTTGGGCCTCTGCATGTGAAGAGTATTTCACAAATGCACACCCTGGAAGAGGAAAAAGAAGAGCATAAGAAAGTTTGCATGGATACCACGAAAGTCCATCTAGCTTAGTATCCTGTCCTCAGAACTGGCCAATAAATACGGTTGTGAAAAAAGTGTAACAAAAAAATGTCTCCTGGTCTTTTCCAGAGTCCAGTCATCAGCAGCTTGAGGACCTCTTAAGGCTAAGCTGCTTCCAGAATTCCCACACTGCTTGCAGTAAGCCCTGACAGACAAACTTAGCAAGTACATCTTGAATCTAGCCATGTTTTGACCTCCACGGCTTTCCATGGTAGAATCTTGCACAAATTTTATAATTTATTGGGTGAAAAAGCTGTTTCTTTTATTCGTATTAGACTTAAAGCTGCAGTTATGAGAAACAGTATGGAAGCATGTGTAAGTTGTTGGAAAGCTACACATACTCGATAAAAGCAACCACAGGGCAAGTGTACAGAAGGCATTCAAGTTACTCCAAACCCATGAGGTACCTTATCATATCACCGCCTGGTAGAGCTCCGTGACAGACTGCCCAGAGCTTGTCTTGGCTCCAAGCCACTTTGGTCTGGCAAAGCATGAGACACCTTCTGGTGAAGTAGAAAGGGTGGGAGAGGTAACCATGTGTTGATTACCATCCTGCCACCACTAAAACTTGAATCTTAGTTTTTCATAGATGCAAAGTCAGTGCCTGTGTAGGTGTTCTCTTCTGGACATCAGAGAAATGTGGGCAGTGTTACTCTGGCCTGTGGGGAATCTCGCACTGAACTCTTACACAACGTTTTAGGGCAGAAAGGTGCATTTATGGGTATGTGCTGGAGTGCAAAAATGATCAACACTTCAAAGAGTTACATGCACTTCTAGGGTGGGGGAAAGTATTGCCAACACTCCCAGCTACAAGCAAACTGACTCAGAGAGAGGAAGGATAATTTCCATATGCTAAGGCGGTTTTTGGAACAGACTGGGAGAGATCTGAGAAGTTTTGGCTTCCATCCCCTTCTATTACTACCAAAGACTTGTGAGCTTTTAATCAATTTGCAAGGCCCTCTCAGTTTCCCTGAAGGGGTGGAGGTTGCAGCTCAGGGGATGCCAGTCCTGACAGTGGGATGGCTCTCCTTCAGCCCCTTTGCAGCATCTTTAGAAGGTCTTCACACCCTTTTGGATCCCTACAGTACAGGGTGAAAAATGAAGCAATACAACTTGCAAACTAGAAGAAGGAACCCCAAAGGTCCCTAAAAGCATCACTGCAGGCTGATAGAAGTGAGATTGAAGAAAGTAGTGATACCCCCTTCTAAAAATAATATACATATATAAAATATCTTACAGTTAAGAGCTGTTCACTTTGCGTCACCCTCTCTGCGCTGTGCTCAGGCTGTATTTCAGGAAAGGCCCAACGATTATTGCTAATAGTTGGATCTAATTTATAAGGAGCTGAGAGGAGACAATCATGAGAAAATGAGATAGATAAACTTCAGCTGGAAACAATAGGGATCAATTATGACATAATCCCAGCCCAGCATTCCCGGGCTCCTGAGATACTGCGTCTTCCTCTTCATTAATCAGAGATAATCCAGAATTAGGGTGTTTAATTATTTGCAGAGATTCTTTTGTACTTTCTGCCTCTAAAAAGAAGATGCTGATTAGCAAATATACAGAAGCTTTCCAGTTCCAGTCACCAGTTTCATTTAGAGCAGGATTTTTGGCTGCAGTGTTGCTGTCATGTTGAAGGCTTCACTCTTGTCAGGTGAAATTCACCCCTGTGCTGAGGGTCCTGATGGATCAGTGGATCTGGATAAAGGTGGGAATGAAGGGACTAGCAGGCATTTATCTTATTTAATGTCCAGGATGCTAATGGGATCCCTCCTACTGCTTCTTATTAATTGCTTTCTGTAGGTTTTGAGGTAGCAGGACAAGTGAAAACTCAGCTTTTACTGGTGTATATGGCAAGGCAACAGCAGAGATCCCAACATTTTGTCCTTTTTGTTTGTACATTCAATGGGATGGCTTCTGTACCCAACACCAAAAGTGCACATAATTTTCCTTCCCATTGTCACCAGAACTGCCTCTGGGAGGTGGTGAGCTGAGGACATGAGTCACGTCACTCTTCTCAGAACAGTGGTGTGCTTTCAACAGGAGCAGCTCTGGAGTGTGAAGGGATTTTGACACGCACTGAGATACAACCTCTGCTGAGCAGGATAATACATGTGCTTAAGTTTTTCTTGTTCCTTTGCTTCCAGACTAGAGCCAGAAGGGCTGCCCTGGCTGTTTGGTCACCTTGGAGGACACTGCAAAATTAGGCCCTAGGACTGTAATTGCAGAGGGTGTTAAGGCTCCTCTTGCAGAGGGTGCTGTTGGAAATTTTTACTTTCTGAGTTATTGAGGCAGACTGCCGAATGGGAAAAAAGTAAAAAAGGGAAAAAGAATGGCTGAACAGAGAGCAGCAGCAATGAAGACTCTGTGGGTCCTTCTGGATCCACTTCAGCTCCCTCACCTGAGAACTCCTACACTCCTGGTTGAACACTGGTGAACTTTACCTGGAGGGGTGCAGAATCACTCCATCCTCTCCTAGGAAAGACTGGTGCTGCATTTCCCTTCAGACTGAGAAATTTCCCAGTCCCAGCTCTTCTGCCACTTGGTTACCTGCTCCAGCCACTGTTCCTAGTTCTGTGACTCATGCAGGAGGTATTTCTCCAGACCCTGAAGGCCATGGCCCATGGCTCAGAAGAGCAACCATGGCTTCAGAAAAGACTCAGACAGCATTTTGGCTATGACCAGATGATGATGGGATAAAACTGGGAAGCTGCAACCCAGCTTCTGAGAGCAGTGCTTGCACTGAACTACCTGAAGGGTATAGAGGCTCACCACAGGGTTGTGGGCTGGGTAGGATTTAAGTGTATGGGATCTGACTGCTATCTGGAATTTAGACAATCTGTTTAAATCTCAACTTACGTAGAATTTAAGCCTTATGGGTTTTACCCAAAATAAGTAGCTCACAAGCAATGTGTGTCACATATTGGTTTCTAGCAGATGGAAAACATTACAGACTGGGAATAACTTTGTGGGAGTTGTGGCTTGCCTGACTGTCTCCTAAGATAAGGGCACTAGCCTTAAGTTTTCCATTGGATTGACTGGTCTGTGTGCGTGTGTGCATGTGTGTGTAAATTAGGAGCTTCACATTCTCAGTAAATAGCACCAGCAAATGGAAGCTGGTAATATTAACTCTGTCAAGGCTCAGTATTGATCCTGAACAGCTCAGTGAAACGTCAGCCTGAGACTGCAGCCTGCTAGCACTAATAATTAAACTGGTTAGCAATATGGAGCTGCCACTCAGACTCTCTTATAATGAAATTGTTTTAGAAGGAAAAAAAAAAGAGATAGAGCAAGTATGAAGACAAGTCTGTGGGTTGGATCTCCTCTGGAATTTGTTTCTTACAGAACTCAGACTTTATTGCCTTTATTATTACTCTATTTAACTCCTTTGTCATTAGATTTCACTCCAGGTGGAAGCAGCTAGACATATTTTGTTTTTTGCTTTTCCCCAATTTACTGATTTGTTCAGTGAGTGATGTGCTTAACTGTCTGCTGTTACGATGATTGGAGCTCCTCTAGGACATCTTAGCCTACTGCTTCCCTGTGGGGCAGCCCCTGTCTTTGGGTGTAGTGGAAATAAACTAACCACACAGTTGAAGAAAGGTGCCCACAGCCTTTTTCCAGCCATTTATATCCGTAAGGCTGAGCTGTGTTGATGTCTATTGAACATCTACGAGGCTGGTGTGAAGTACTTTTTTTGGCCACCAGTGATTTTATGGAATAACAATATTTTTCTCCAGTGCATCACTGTGATTTGGATTTTTTGCCTCCCTGTCGCAAAAATATGCTGGTTGATGTTGTCACTTGTCAAAATATCCAGCGAGATAAGAACTGTGTTGGCAGGACTGGCCTCTTCTCCGGTGTTGCACGTGCCAACACAGTTTATGTTATCTTATATGCAGATTAATATTTAATGGACATATTACACTGCCACAAGGAGAGGGTTTCCTATTCAGATTGAAGTTTCTTTGTCTAGAGACTGATGGGGAAAAATATGACCATCCTGCACAAGAGAGAAGCCTCATTCTCACGCATGGGCTGTAGCAGAAGATCTTTTGTACTATCCACGTAACAAAAAGTGGCAGAAGGGGGAAAGACACCTAGCTTTGCAAGGAAGCGTTTGTGTGTTTCAAACAGTAAATGTGTAATGAGTGTAATATTTAAACTGGCACCTGTACCCTTGCAGCTGTGATCACTGGCTGATATCAGTCCATGCAAAAATCAGGTGAGGAGGGGAAAGACCTGGGGCTGGTGGATGAGAGATAAACAGAGTTGATGATGGAGCCAGTGAGTCAAGATGTGAAATACCAGTCTTGGCTTTTTTTAAACAAATAGTTGTTCTGTTCAATGGGGTGGGGAGAACACATCTTGAGTGAATGTAAAGGCCCTGTTCAGAGGGGAGGCTCTGTCCAAGCAATAATAGGCATCAGTTTGCATGTGGGGAGACGTAGCCCATTGGAGACATGTGTTTTAAAATGCAATCAGCTTTTTCCTCTCATGCACAAGCAGAGAGTGACCAACAGAGTAAAAATGTGACCCTTCCTAAAGTAAGAGATGCTGTTCTGGGGGCTACCTGATATTTCTGTCACACCAGAAAATGATATATACACGAAGACCGGGGTCTAGCTCCACAGAAGCCATTCCTTACCTTTGCTGTTGCCATCGGGTCCCCGAAGGATTGTGCACTCCTCAATGTTGCCAAACGCCTCGAATAGCCTGCGCACATCGTCTTCCGACTGCTGCTTATTGAGCATGCCCACAAAGAGTTTTCTGTCTTCTGGAACAAAATAAAGAGATGCTTACCATGTTTCAGGAGGGATGTGAAAGCCAAGACGGCTCAGTAACACATGCAAAACAAATGGTGACTTCACCAAGGTGACACGTCTCAGAAGCTGCTAGTCTTTTCAGGTGGCTGGCTCAAAAAACCTTAACAGCCTCTGACTTCCCATGAGTACTTGAAAATAATCCAGCAAATTTTAAAAAACCCAAACCACCAAACAACAAACAAAAATGGTTTGGTTATATATAAAATCTTTATCTGCCTCTTAAAATCTAGGCACCAAAGTCTTCCAAATCAGCTCCTTCTGATCAGTTTTTGCCGTCAGTTTGCAGTAACTGAAATGACAACATTGCTCAGACTGCAATCCAAGAGGAATGTGGATAAATATAGCACATAGGAACCAAGTCCAAATGAAAAATAACATAAGTTAGTAGCCCTCGCAATACTAAATAAGTTGCAGGGAAAAAATGTTTAACATAAGCTTTTTAAAATCAGGATATAACGGAAGTCACAGCCTGTAAACTGGAGATTTGTCATTCATGCCCACTCAGAGACGTGTATCTGCAAGTTTGGATGAGATTTTTAATATATTTATAAGGTTCATTTGAAGTAAGCCCAAAGTTTTTGAAACTTAAATTGTTTTTTGAAACATAAAGTTAACTTACATGATTGCTAATATCTGAGATATCTCAGGCAGGTGGTATTTCATGCCAAAGCAGGATGTTTTCTGCTAGTAGATAATTGTATTTTGAACAAGGATGCTCAGTGTGACCCAGCACTGTGCACTCACAGCCCAGAGAGCCAAACGTGTCCTGGGCTGCAGCCAGAGCCCCGTGGGCAGCAGGGGAGGGAGGGGATTCTGCCCCTCTGCTCTGCTCTGCTGAGACCCATCTGGAGCATCCAGCTCTGGGGTCCCAGCACAGGAAGGAGATGGGCTTCTTGGAGTGAGACCTGAGCAGGGATTGGAACTAGGTGATCTTTAGGGTCCCTTCCAACCCAAATGATTCTATGATTTATACTTGGACTTATATCAAGTTTGGGGATCTTCATGGGACACCTTCAGAAAATATTGGTGAAAACAAACTAATGATTGTCAGAAAGATCTCAGAGGGGGCTGAGTAATACCTCTCCATCAGGTTTCTGTACAGACACTACTACCATTACACCAAGAAAAAAAAGAAATTTGCATAGTTTACATCGTGTATGTAAACAGGCCATTTGCACATGATTCATAAATGTCTTATTTATGATTCATTAAACACTATGTAAATGTCTGAACCAAGAGGGTTTTTTCAGAGCACGTTACAGAGCAGATGTAACTAATTTGAATAAATACATGTAAATATCTAAATAATTTTATTTTTTATTTAATTTATTTTTTTAACGTACAGGTTAACCTAAAGCTGAACAGAACACTGGTTTGCAATAACCCTTTTCTGGCTGACTAATTGGGCAATTCATGTCACTTTTGTTCACCGAGAAATCGCTGGTGTAGGCAATCTGTTCTGCTTCAACCAGTGTTTGATCAAAATTCCCCTCTCCAAGATGCACCTGCACATTGGCAAATTACTTTACAGCCTTGGATGTGAATAATTTTTCATGCAGTGGCTATTGAATGAGGATATTAGGAGCTTTCAACCCTGCAGTCGAGCTATCCACGACAACGAAAAGTGTACTGCCCACAGAAAAGCAGGAGTTATGTTGCCTTCAGCTAGGCTACTGAACTGGTAGGAAAAATAGGTTTAGGGAGATACAGGTACACTTCTGATAGGTGAGAAAAACAGAAATAGCCTTCTGATAGACCTATTAAAGCAAGAAATATTCCTGCTTTATGTCGGAATTGATTAAGCAGAGACGAGTTTTGAGGTGTTTGCTGGCAACACAAAGTTCAGATTTTAGTGGTGCACAAAGCCCTGCCTAACACCATACAGCTTGTAGGTTGTCCCCACCTCATGAGAAGGTGATTTGGACATGTGAAAGGTTTGTTTTCCCAATGGCCAAAGTGTCCTGCGAAAGAGACTCCAAGATATGAGGTACAAGCCTTAAAGAGGCAGCTGCTGAAGTTCACTGTGTGGTCTCCAGGGTATATTTCAGTCTCGGGTGTGACAGAGCCGTAGAAAAAGAGTCCGGTCCAAAGTCCAAAGGTTTTCCAGATATTGGAAGAAAACCCATCTAGCAAATGGGACCAGCTGTTCTGCAAGATATTTTAGGAAGGGGGCAGATCAGCCAGAAAGAACTAGGAACATGGATGGCAAAAGGTTTTGCCTAGAAACTTTGTGTCTGGTAAATAATTCCAGCACAACAGAAGAGTGTTATATTCTACTTTATACAGCTTCCCCTGTTTCAAATAAGCTGCATCAGCAAAAGCACTCCTATAGCTGTGTAACTGTTTTCACCAGACTTTTTGCTAATATAAATGTATCATTTAAAACAAAAAAAAATCACATCCCTCCTCTGTCAGCAAAACTCTCTAGTGTGGAACTGGCCTGAAACTGCCTTGTCTGGTCTAGCTTATGCAAAGTTAAAACCAGGTGTTTTAGGAACCACTGAAATTATTATTTTTACTTGCCCCCACCCTGTGTTTTTGCAGTACACTGGGACTGTACTGGCTGGCAGATGATGTGGTGCTTTGGTGAGCTGCCCGTGAGACGGTCATCAGACCATCAGAAACAGGCTGTGTCAAAGGTGAGCATCACCTTCCCCAGGAGCTGCTGGTCCAGAGGAGATGGTGTGCAGGGGATGCCCATGGACAGCTACTGCTTGGACATCACCACCAACCCCAACTAAATCAGCATCCTGTCTCCCTCCTGAAAAACAGCACCCTGTGTAGTCTGGGGAATCATTTGTTATATCTGCCATCTCAGAACTCTACACAATCACACACTAGACTGATAAAAAAATGAATCGATTTAACAAGTTTTTTTACTTTCAGTAGTTTCTATAACAAAGTGCTGCATTTGCCTCTCACATCCCAGCTCTTTCAGGGAGCTCAGTGCTGTGTTTTAACAACACCTCTCACACATTATGAGCAGAAAGAGAGAGGGAAGAGTCCAGCAGAAGGGACCATTCAATGTGTGCCAGGTCTTGGCTAAGGAGTTTATCCTCTGACGGTCTTTTATGAACTTCTTACACCCTGGGCATCATCATACACTACTCTTCCACATCCCAGACATGCCATGCACCATGAGAACTACTTCTGATTTGTAAATATATCTAAACAAGACAAGAATAAAATGGAGAGGGGATGTGCTGCTGTCATCAAGGTGTGTCTTGAGCATGTGTGCACACCACTGGTGCTCCCCACCAGCTGTTTCCAGTGTCCTCTAGTGAGACTTGAGGGCACTACATTGTACAAAAATCAGAGTTTTAGGCTGCACAAAAACCCGGAGCAGTCCTAGATGATGCTGTCCCTAAGCTCTGCCTGCCTGTAGGGTCTGTCCCTACCAACCACAGTCCACCCATACCACCGACAGGAGTCCCACGCTTCCTCCTCCTTCAGTGAGACATTTCTCCAGCTATATGTGTCTCAGGAACCACACCTGAATTTCAAAGCACTGGGCAGACTCAGTCCCCCATCTCCTCATCCATTGCTCAATGCTCACTGCTAATTTAGACTGTGGGACTGTGGGGTGAAAAACCTTCAGACCAGGCTTCCTCAGACCTGGGTCCCAGGGCAAAGGGAACACACAGTCAAGGAGAACAGAAATACTGCTGTCCGGGGCAGAAGAAGAGGACAAAAAGAAGCCGGGCATGAGCCCATGATCTGGGACATCCCCAGCATGAGCTGTGGCATGACCTTGTGCTCCAGCCTAAACTGGCCTGTTCCCATGGAGAGGGAGTTGTACCTCTCAGTACCACACAGCCTTGCTCAACAGAGATGGGCAGCCAGGAGGAGCATCTTGCACCTCCTCCCTGTGAGGGGAATGAAGACAGCGAGCTTACTCAGCCTGTTAAGAACAGGTGTGATTCCATGTATCCCCCTCAAGGCCACACATGGCTGTGCATCAAGTATTGATTCACATCTGAGCGTCTTCCCTTTGCTTTTATGAAGAACAACCTGTCCAAATTTCTGTCTATTACAGTGTCCCAAGTGACAATTTCAGTTTCTATCTCACCTGAATACTGAAAGTTAGTGAGGACACCCCAATAACCTTGCTGCAGGGACAGCCTTAAAACCAGCAGCACTATGAGCAGTGACACTGCCCTGCAGTGTTGCAACTGAATATGGTGTCTGTGTGAGCCTCTTCTCCTCACATCTTTGTCTTTCCTCATTATTGTACACCCCATTATCAGTCTTTTTCCACAAGCTGAGTCCATCATGCCCACTTTGCCATGGAAATACCCAGCCAACGGGTGGATATCCAACCAATGGGTAGATATTTTTGTGTGTGGTGGCACCCAGGAGAGCCAAGGAGGTTTTTGCTAGTGCACTCTGATAATACTGAAAATTAAGTTCCTCCCAGGTCTACCCCATTTTGCCATAAACAAATCACAATGACAGAAGGTAGCACCCTGAGATCCTCACAGGAGGACACGAAGGGAGAGAAGAACCACAGCAGTGGCAAATCAGAGTTCCCAGAGATGTCCCCTTGGTGACATTTCCAATATCCCCGTGGAACCAGGCTTCCCTCCTCCTGACCGCTCTGCCAGCAATGGAGGCTTGTGCCTGTCAGGAAAAGCTGGCTGCAAGGTACCGTAGTGAAGAAATGCAACTTGTCAGATAAATATACAGCATCTATAGACCTCCCTGCAGTGTTTATACGCAGCCTCGGCACCTTCTCCAGTGCAAATAGGGGTTAAATTATTCCCTGTTCTATTTGTATTTAAATGTTATGTTTCCATGATAAGTGTAAGGCAGAGGTGTCAGATGGGCCCGGGTGAAGGAGACGGCACACGTGAAAGGTGAAATAATAGAGCTCTGCAAACCAAGTGCTGAGAGGAGATGGGAAGGGGGGACACTGGAGTGAGGGGGAGAAGGGGGAGGACGGGCACTAATTAAAGAGACAGAAGGGACAATGAGATGCAGGATGTTTGACCCTCTGTGGAGCAAGAGGACAAGAACAAGAATCACAGCAATTGTGGAGGGACTGGGGGAAAATTAGGGTCACTCGCAGGGAGACATGACACAGGATTGTGTTTATCCAGATAGCTCTCGCTAATGTATGTGTGTGCGTGGGGGTACATTTAGATAAGAGTGTATAAATACACTTGTGTTCTCGTATTCCTCACGCAAAACAAAGAGGCTGAATCCTTGTATCGGGAAAGTGCAAACCGGCTTTACCATCTAGAACATGGCTTCCAAGGCCTTGGAAATAAAGAGGGACAGATTTACCATCTCTGTGTCCCAGGCTAATTTATATAGCTAATAATTACTTGTCCCTGCTGCTATTCCCCTTCTTCCCAAACACGGCTTGCACACACAGAGCGGGAGCAGCTGCAGAGCCTTGGTCCTGGCACTGGGAAGGCCTTTAAGCTTATCTCCTTGGCACCATGACACAACAAACAAGCAGCCTAGAGAAGTTTTCCATGCAGGTGTGGGTAAGAAGAAAAGCCAGTGCATAGGACCAAGTGGCACATTTACCACAGAGGACGCAAGAAGCAGAGCTGATCTTCCTTGCCCACTCCCCTGATTCATCCTTGGCAGAGAAGGAAGAGGAGATAGCACTGAGATGCTCACATACTCACACGGAATCATAGAATGGTTTGGGTTGGGAGCGACCTTTAAAGGTCATTTGGTCCAAGCCCCCGGCAGTGAGCAGGGACATCCTCAACTAGAGCAGGCTGCTCAGAACCTTGTCCAACCGGATCTTGAGAGTTTCCAGGAATGAGGAATCTACCATCCCTCTGGCCAGCCTATGGCAGTGTTTCACCAGCTTCTTGGTAAAAAAAGTATTCCTCGTATCTGGTGTGAATCTGCTCTCTTTTGTTTGAAAAGCAGGAGCCCTTATCCTATTAGTACTGGCTATATTCAGAAGTCTGTCCCTACCTCTCTTATAAGTACCCTAAAGTATTGAAAGACCCCAATAAGGTCTGCCTGGAGCCTCCTCCAGGTTGAAAAATCCCAACTCTCTCAGCCTGTCCTCATAGCAGAGGTGGCCCAGCCCCCTGACCATCTCTGTGATCTCCTCTGGATGCTCTACAACAGGTCCATACCCTTCTTATGGTAGGGGCCCCAGAGCTGGATGTAGCATTCCGTGTGGGGCCTCACAAAAACAGAACAGAGGAGCAGAATCATCTCCCTCTACTTCCTTTTGATGCAGACCAGGACAGGGTTGGTTTCTGGGCTGCAAGAGCCCATTGCTGACTCATATCCAGCCTTTCATCCAGCAGAACCCCCAAACCCAAGGGATTTGGGATAAGGAATATGCCAAAGTCACAGTGGTGAAAAAGAGCTATAAACCTGGGTTTCTGTCAGATAGTCATGACCAAGGAATCCTCCACAGGTCAAAGAAGAAAGAAGGAGCTAGAGAGCAGAAGGGTGAGCTGCAGATGTCCTGAATGTTATGAAAGTTTGATTTGAGCTCTGAACTCAAATCTGCAAGCTCAAACCTGTCACTGTCTTGAGCCAGAGTGCTCCACCACTCCCCTTAACTTCTGCTAATCAGGTGATCAATAGGCTAAAAGCAGGGCATTTCCCAGGGCCTGGGCTTCACACTCCTATTGCCATTTTCACAGCAGTCCTACAGCTACGTGATGATGATTACCACCCTTTCCACAGGGGAAGTGATTATGAATTCTGTTGTAGCTAATTGTAAATTAGCTAATTATGTTCTCCGTGGTACCTTGCTGGAAAATACATGAACCTTGTAAAATAGAGGTGTTTCAAAAATTAGGATGGGGGGGAAAATCCAACAAGATTCAAAAGCCCAATCCTCTCTTGAAATAACAGAAACACACTTCTACCTAACTCGAAACAACAGCAAACAAACCCTCCTTCCACCTGCAGCGGCTCCTATTTGGCCCCTTTCCCCTCCTCCTCCCCATATCAAACAACATCTTCAAGGGGCTAATTCTGCTGCAGGCTTTAAAATATTTGCTGAGTTCACCTCTTCCTTGCAGCTGGGTGTTGTGGGCCATCCCTAATCACATCTTAACAGGACTGATTTCTTTGTACTGATCTCACCCCCCTCTGCCCTCCCTGGTTTGGTTTTACTTAACAGATCTTTTGTATCCTGTACGTTAGCAGATATGATTGCACAGCTGCTGGTCTCCAACTGCTGGAGACAGAGGCTTTGAGACACCCGGGCGAGAGAGATTAACAGCTAATCTGAACAGCTGTGTGATGGGGACAAGCGCAAATGAATATAAGCCCAGGTGTGGGAGCGTAATTCTCCTGTGCAAAGAAGGGAGCTTCATCCCACAGGTGCGTTACTCTCCACTGTTGCATGTCAAAAACTTAGTTTGAAGGATTTCTCTTACTTTATTGCTTGGCTGCACTCTGAGCCTTGACTTGGACAGGGATCCTGTAAACAGAGTGAAAGAACAGCTGAACAAGAGACAGAGGGTTTGTCTGACTCTGTTTGCTGTCTCTGGCAACAGCCAGTTGTGGATATCTAGGGAAGAGTAAAAGAACACGGAGTTTTGTTAATCTCCCCAAATATTCCCCTAGAATTCAGTGCTCTGCAATTCAGGGAATTCTGGAGTCTGCAGTGTTTTGGTTTTTTTTTTTCATATGTAGTAGTTTTTGAAGTGTCTTTCTTCGATGTAATTGCTCAGTGGACTTTTGAACCTATGTCCTCTTGCAAGCATCCAGCACATCCTGCAGCGAGACATTCTGCAGCTTAAGCACGCACTGAGTTAGGAACCTCTTCCTTCTGCTTATTTTGAACATGCCACAAACTATTTTCGATGGATAGAACCTATATCTTGCCTTGGGAAAGAGTGGAAATCATTCCTGATCTAGTTATGGAAGAGTGGATCCACGAGGATATTCAAGAGCTTATCCAAAGCTCTTTCCTGTACATTTCAGACTGGTTTTTGGGACTTCTGAGTCCCATCTCAAGCCGTTCTTTGGAAACTGTGGAAGGCAAACCACTTTTCTCCTAGAGTGATCTGCTATTCCTAGTACTGAAGAGATGGATGACTGTGCAGTTACTGTTATTAAATACTTACAATATATCTCTGCCAAGGACAGGGGCCTCAGTGGAAATACAGACTATATAAATTACCCAGTGAAAAAGGCAGCCTCAGTTTCCCCACCTGCAAAAAGACTAATTGGTGTTTGCAAGAGGTAAGACTGGGCACTGGTGGGGTTTGCCACACTCCAGGAGCACAGGTAGGTCTGGCAATAGTAATGAAAGGTACCAGGCAGGCCGGGGATCAGATCGGTGGCTGAACCCTACAATGGTTTCTATCAGGTCTAAGTGGCTGGAGCTTTCCCAACTCCTCTTCATGCAAGAGAGTGGGGGTAAGTCTAGGCAGGGTTTAGTCCTCAATAAAAGACTATTCTTGTAAATTACAGTGACTGTGAATTTTGGAGTTATCTTGCAGGGAGAGATTTTCGTCCTGCAGTGATGTGACTCCTAAAGACGGTGTCATGGTGGTCAAGGTACATGTGTCCAAGAGAACACAGATGTTGGCTGCTGTTTGCTCTATGAGAAACTGGAAAGAAAATTAACTTGTTGCCAGATGTTGAACCCAATGTCAAACATCGTATTTTTTAATTAAACACGACTGGGTTTATTCTCTACTTTCAGCGTCCTAGTCTATATTACAGTTCTACCCTCCTGAGAAAAGACCTACCCTATGGGGAACTGGAAGAGGTCCTTGATGTGCATCAGCTGCTAAACCACGTGCAGAAATTGTCTGGGAAAGCAAGTGTATGAGCAGGATGGAAAAAGTGCAGAGCTATGATGAAAAATGGAAGGAGATGGAGAAGAGGTTTCAGAGCAGGAGGGTGGGTGTCATTTGGGTTTGTCTGGCCTGTGCTGCTGTGGCAACACCTGCTGTGTACCTGCACTGAAGTGAAACCCAGCCATTAACTGAGAGCCTCATCTGGGCAGCTCAGATGAAAACACACTCAGGCTTCCTCTGTGCCTGTAGGGTATGGACAAAACTTTGGCCACAGGCCAAGCAAACCCTGCCATGAAGACATAGCCTGAATGATTCTAACAGCAGACTCTTCTTGTACAGCTGCAAATATTATAACCCCGAGACAAATATCTGTAGTTCTAGACTTGCTGAACAGCCCCGTCACAACTCTCCATTGCCAAGAGATGCTATTTCCTGTGAAGATCTTAAATGACAGATTTTATGGTGTTTGATATTGAGCCGGGAAAACAACTTGCAAAGATCCATTTTATTTGTAGCCCTTGCTTAGGAAAGCTGTTGGTGAGAGAAGTCAAAAACCCCATGCCAGGCAAAGCACCAAGACTCTGCTTCTGAAAGGTGCCTGGCAGCTCATAATTCTTCCAAGTTTAGTCTTTATCTGAAACACACTACTGGAATATTTTTGAGAATTGTTCCTGAGGCAATGTTTTTTAGGAAAAGAGAGTAAAAATCTTGTCTTTCTAAACTCAACCTATAGCCTAAACACACACTTTCTTTTCACAATCCTGCCACAGAAGGAAGAATATCTGAATTCAAATCAACCTTCAAATCATGAAAAAAAGTAAAAATCAGACTTATTTCCGTAGATATTAGCAGCCTTAGAGTTCCCATTTCCCAGGAACAGCCCTGGAGATGTTCATGGGAGAAAGCACCTGAGGACACCCAGCACGGAAGAGTGAATGTGTCCAGCGGTGCTGTGACTAAACTTTGCAGGAATTTGCAGGACTGTTTAGGCTCCTTCCTCCTGTGAATCCACAAATATTACCCTGGCCCAGTTTGATGGATTTCCTGAAGATGAAGATGAAAGAGAAGACTGTCTTGTACTATCAAATGACACCTCAAATGAACACTGAATCATGCTTTTGCACTCATCTTTCAGAAGCAGCTCTGACTGGAATACAACTCCTACTGCCTTTGGTTCTGGGGAATTTAACAGCTCTTAATTCCTATGTGTAACATCCCCTTTTCACTCTGTGGCCACACAAGGTTGAGGCTGAGCCCGAAGGGCCATTTGGTTTTCACGCTCATTCACAGCAAAGCTTAGAAGCTTCTTGACAAACTCCGCAGGGTCAGTGGTGTCAAGACTGGTATGTCAGGAAAATAAGTTTCAGTTCCTAAACTCATCTCACTGGTGACCAGTCGAGGCTTTGAAACCCTTTCCAGAAGCCTAGAAGGCCAAGACATTAATCTGTGGTAGCACTCCAGCCTTGAGCACCGAGGACTATTGAAACAGCATAGGCATGGGCAGGAAGGGGGGTGGGAAGGACATATTTTCTCTTGCAGGAGCTGGGACGACATTTCAGATCAAATTAAACTTCAGTTTTTAAAGACTTCAGTGGAGGTAATTGAAACACTTCCTCACAATTGCCTGAACCTAAGTGTTATCTCTCTTTTCCTCTGTATATCATCCCTTTTCCCCCAAGCCTGAGACAGCCCTGCACGGCCACAGCCTCCTTAATATTAAAGACGGTGATTAAATGGGATTCGCCAAAAGACAAAGGGCTGAAAACCTGCCAATTGTTAATCCCTCCTTTGCTGTGCTTAAAAATTCCATTTTCTTCATTTGAAGAAAGGGGGGGGGGAGAAAAGAGAATTATATGCCTATGTCTAATTTAAATTCTGGTGTCGCGGGTCCTGTTCCCTTCTCCCTCTCTTGACGTCTGAATATATTCCTTTATTACCATTATTACAGCTTTCTGATTGCATTAAAATTCATCCACACGCTTCTCTCCACATTCCACTTTTCTTTTGCCAGTTTTTTTGCTAATTCCCTTTTTCTCTCCCCCCTTTTCTCCCCACTTTCAAATTATACAGAATGTCATTAAAGATCTCCACAAAATGCCTCAACTCCCTTCTCTATTGCTTTTATAAACTTGCTGGCTTTTTTTCCTCTCCATCCCCTCATCTACAAACAAAGAAAATGAAGAAAAGGCAAAAGAAAACAATAATAATAAAGGAATCCAAGCAGCACATCTCACAGGTCTCAATAACACCTTTCCTACTTCATACAGCTCTTAGCCTAATGTTCACTTCAGTTATGAAGCTGTATTTCACACAGAAGTTTTGCGCATTATTTGTTTGATGCTGTACCTGGAATCCTTAGTTAAAATCAAAAGAGGAGTTTGCCAGGCTGTGTATATGAGCATGTAAAGAGACGGTCTTGCCTGTAACTGTAAGCAGAAAAATAAGAAGATTGGGGGAAAAAAATAATTTCGCCCTGCTTTATGGAGCAAGAACTGAAATCCTGTAAGGATTTGCTTATGGATGTGAGCAGTGGAGCTGGGCATGCAGTGCATATGGCCAGTTGCAGGTGAATAGTACGAGATCTGAACCCCAAAAGGATCCACCCCGTTAGTCCTTCAGGCATCCCACTGACTGCTAGGATGCCTTGACAGCGACTTTTTTTTCCCACAAGGCAGATCACCTAAAAGGATGGCATTACTTTTGTTAAACCGGTTCCACTCTCTCTAGGTGGAAGTGGCATTTGGAGGATTTTACAGATGAAAATGAAGGTGAGAATTGGACTCTGCTTCTAGATAGGACACAACTGTCTTATGGGCAGCTGAACAGTAAGGTGGAGGCACATGACGTGGTGCCAGTGTGATTAGGTTGGGGTGTCTGATCCTCCCAACCTGTCCTTGTTACTCTCCTAGCCCAGCTGGCAGGAAGAAGCTGCTATTGTGAAACTTTAATTCATTCTTGCCAGTTCTTCCCAGGGTGCCCAAGTAGGTTTTTTGTTATTGTTGGTAGGTTTTTGTTTGATTTCCTTTTCTTGTTGCTGTTATTATTTTTGCTGCTGTCACCCTCAATTACACTGATATAATGAAATGACTGAAACTGGGTGAAAAATGGAATTTTTTTTTCTGTAAGAAATACTGATGTCTCAAAAAATGTGCTTCCACTTTGAATTGGAGAGGCCAAAGTTCTTGTGAAACGGAAATTCTTCAGTTGTGAAATGTTACAGGGTACTGTCTCAGAGGAATAAAAAGCCTTTGTCTTAATAACCTCAAAACATAAAATATATAAAGCAGAATGGCTGTGGTTTTCAGCCAGACAAAAGAAAGTAGATTTTCACACACTATATGAATAAATAAAAGACATTTCTGTCATGGGATGTTGCTGAACACAAAAGTCATAAATTAGCTCCAAGGCGAATGAGACAGATTAGTGGTGGTTATGTCCACTCAGTGCTATAAAACATGAATATCCAGATGCAAAATCTATCTTAGTCACTAAACCTCTGTCTGCTGGAAGCCAGAGGGTATTAGGGGGAGGATCACTCTTTATAAAAGCCCTGTTCCTACAGTTTCTAATGGGCACTGTTGGAACAGAGGATGCTGGACTAGACAAACCTTTGGTCTAACTCAGAACGGAAGCTAGTGGTTTAATACAATACAGACTTGAAACAAAATTAAATCAAAAAGATCCCGTTAAAATGATAGATTCGTACCTCCTGAAAAGAGAGCTCAATGCATTAATTTAAAAAAAAAAAGATGTCCCCTGGCAAAAATCTCATTGAAATGAACATGTTCCAGGGGAATGCTTTTCCTGTTACAAAACTACACGTTGGGCTAGACAACTGTTCCTTTGAAATGCTTTGGCCAGCTCGACAAATGACCCAGGAAATGAATGGGTCTGCTACAGGAAGCCACCCAGCAGGATCTGGCTTGACTTTTCCACATACTCATTTAGACTGTTACCCTAAGGTGCATCTGAGGAGGAACATTATATTCCGGTGATGTTACACCAGTGCTTGAAATAAACATCGGGGATTCAGGGTTGAGGCTGAAGCTTATTGAAGTTAATGAAAAAGAGTGCCACGGAGCCTTGCAGGCTTTGGATCAGACTCTTGATTTGTTGAAACACTGCTCAGATGTCCCTGCCACTGCTGGGTACTGCAGATTCTCCCTGATGCAGAACGATGTATTATACCCATGCCAGGAGAGATCTGGTGAGGACAGAGCAGAAGGACAGCAAGAGCCTGGACGACGCCCATCACACCATTTCTGTGCCAGGGTTTGGTAGTCCACATGTATTTCCCAGATTCAGCCTGTTTCCTTACACTCCTCTCACCATTCTGTCGCAGTAAGGAAAACAAACCTCCTGTGAAATCTCCTGCACATGCAAAACTCACCCTTCCTCTGAGCAGAAGTCTTTCCTGCAGGTCTCACCCCGGGTTTTGAAACAGCACTGTGGAGCAGTGAGGGAATGCAGTAAAATTGGGATCAGACAGGGTGGCCTGAAGTGCCAGGCAGGGCTTGCAGTTGAATTTATTATCAACACACTCACAGAGGAACTTTCCTTCAGTGACAGTAATATTCAGCACACACTTGTCACTAAGCAAGGCCAGCTGGACCCAGAAGGAAGTTATCCATAGAGGCAGGATGTCCAGAACCCTTTCTGGAGTCCTCCAGTCACTTTGTCTCCCTGCATTTGGGCTGGTTTCAAGCTCAGGGGAAACCCATCCCAATGAGCACATTGAGCCGAAGATTTCTCCTCTTGGGGATAGCAAGGCTCCTTTGATGTCACTTAGCATCTCCCTACAAACATTTTATTGAAGATTATTTCTTCCACCCGCCTTCCCACCCCCCCAGCTCTCAACTCCAACTGGCTTTAAATGCCACTGTCATTTCCATCCGCTGACAGAGCTCTTTAACTGCCGTGCCGAATGGCATTCGCTAAAACCAACTAATAGAAGGAAATGAGGTTAACCTTTAAGAAAGGTGAAAACGAGCCGGGTGCTATGCCAGCAGTAAAGAATTAGTTCATAAACAGCCTCCCGCTGCAGAGGCAGTTTAGTGCAGGTACTGGTGCTGCTGGCAGTGCTGTGGACAGGTGGGTCTCAGGGGTGAGCTTGGTCAGGAAAAGGCACAGCACCTCTCCATTCACAGTTTAGTCAGCCCTTGCCTGGATAGTCTGTGGGGACAGTCCCGCAACTCTGCTCTTGGCTGCTGTGGTCTGAAATCACAGCAAACAGGTGTTGGTTGTAGTGGATGCCTATGATATACTAGTGGCTTGAACCTGCAAATCTTTCCTCCACCTTCTTCTCTAGCATGCAGGAAGGTGGGAGTTCTCAGGGCCAAATCCTTGCTGTCTCCTTGCTGAGTTTCTCCTTTCCATCAGTCTTTTTAAATCCTTCTCAGCTCAGCCCAACACTACCTAGTAACTCTAACTGCTTGAATGAGGCCTCTGCTTCTGTAAAAGCAGCATAGCTGGGTGGTCTTAAGCTATCTGAAGGGCCATTATTGTCCTTATGTTTTCCTTCAGGATTAATGAATTTGTTGCCTTGCTCATCGGGAGTCAGATAAAATCCTGGCTTTAAACCACACCTTGATCTCACATGTGCCACTCCCGAGTTCATTCCTGAGACCCTGTGCTATGGAACTCATGAAGCAGAGCAAAAGGGAAGAACTGGGGACAAAAGGCTTCTATACACCTGTAAGAGAAGGGGCATCTCTCTGTCTGCACAGAGGACTCAGGTGTTCAAGGCCAGATTGGATTGGGCTTGAACAACCTTGTCTGCTTGAAGATGTCCCTGCCTGTGGCAAGCGGGTTGAAGTGGATGATGTTTCTCTTAGCAGCTGGTGAGTCTTATAGGGCGGAACACAATCCCTTACCGGGATGGGCATCAGAAGAAGGAGATGCAGCACAGTGCCACGATGGGAGCAAGACAAATATTTGTCACATAATTTTCTATTGACAGTGCTCTGCTTCATCTAATTTTAATTAGACTAGAGAGCCTGAAGGATGCATCTACTACCAACTATATCAACAACAACTGGCAGTATAGGACTGAGTCCGTATGAAGTTTGTCTCCTGTTTTCAGTCAATTTTCTCCACTTAGTTTGTATAGATGCATCTCTGTTTTTTCACAGAAGTGCACTGAAGTTGGTCTTTCATTTTAGCCCTGCACAGTGCTGCCCATACTATTGTCTGTTTCTTGCCATGGCATATTATCCATGTCAAAAGTGTTTGAAACAGAAAATTATACACCTGGACCAAACGATTAGTAAGCATAAATCAAGAAAGCTTCCTGAAACAAGATCTTAAGTAGGTATCAATCAACATTACATACATACACCGTGCAATGATAGAATTACTTGTCCCACCAACACAGCTAAGGCAAGATCAGCAAATACGAAAAATGGTTACCCCATTCCTACACAATGTTAGTAACAGAAGAAATTTATTTACTAATTCAGGGTAAAGTCCAAGTCTCAGAAAGGTGTTCCTAGCCACTAGAGCTTTACTGTCCATATAGTCAAAAATGACCCTCTGCAGGCTCTTTCCACCTCAGATTTCATCATTACTAATAACGCTTTTTGGCTAACAATGCTTTTTGGGGTGTGTGGAGAAAGCAGGGCTGTGCAAGCCAGATCTGAACCTGGCTCTGGTCCCTATTACTGCAACAGTACTGTAACTGTGCTAAGGGGAGTCATCTCTTCCCTTCATCAGTAGCCAGGACTCAGAGAAACAGAGAGAGGCAGAGAGCGAAGGTGCTGTTTTATAGCAAGCCTTTTCTGAGCTTGAGAGCTCACTGTGCTATTATTTCCCCTTTTTCCCTCATTTCAGGCCTTTTTTGTGTTTCATGTTTGGCCCTCGGCAGGCTGAGAGACGTGCTGACAAGTTGTAACTCTCACTCGGCTTGGCGAGGGCTTTGTTCTCTGCGTGCGTGGCACAGACTCGCTTCCTCTTTCGAAATGTGACAGCGAGCGATAACACTGACACAGAGAGCCAGAGCCTGGGCTCGGCACGCTCCCCGTGCTAAAGACCCTCTTCAGTGATCTGCAGCACCAGTCAGGAAGCAAAGATGGCCATTGCACAGGGAAAAATATAGTAGTGGCAAACTCCTCGTTTCTCCCCAAACCCCCTTAACCCCAGGCTAGTCAGAGGCTCACACGCCTGATTGTTCAAAAGGGATTTGTAGGGGTCTGGTCTCTCCCTCTCTGTACCAGAGATGCCCACAGAGCTGCCCCAGGGGGCTGAACCACTGGGCTGAAGCCACCCTGCTGCTGCCCAGCAGCCATCCCCATAGGCTGTGTTTTGGCTAAAATGTGTGTCCTGGTGAGGGGCCAACTTTTACTACGAGGACAACAGGCACAGCAACTGACGGCATCATAGCTTGCTTTGATGTGCATCCTCTTGTGACAAGAGCCTGTCTCTGACTTCTCGCTTTAATGTGTTTGGCATCGCGTTCAAATTAGAAAAGTTTTGGAGAAAAGTGCAGCCTCTCTCCAGGTGATTAAAGTATATAGGCTATTTTCCCAGAAAAGATACTTCCATAAAGGCCCAAGTCTCTTGGAGCTCTCTCAGGCAAGGATGAGCACACTTTTCAAACCTGGCACTTAGAAGCATGTGTTCCATTTAGACAGGTTTTTAAAAAAACTATTACAGTTTTTAAAAGATGAATGCCAGGCTTAGATGAGTTTTCTGGAGTACTCTCTCCATCAGTGCCACCTACTAAAAAATCATCTTTGTCCTCTAGGTCCATTGTTTATATGTAAGAGGTCCCACTAGATGGTTGTGCCCACCACCACGCTGGAAGATAACGCTGTCTTCCTCAGCCGTGCTAACCACTTTTCTAGGTCATTGCTTAGGCATTTTCTAGGTTACTGCCTTATGAAATATAACCCCCTGTTCTTTAGGCCTGTTTTGTAGCCCTGTTCCTCCCTGAGTCAACTTAGATTTGGTTCTGCAGAAACACGCCCATAATGTCTTAGCCAGCCGAAGCTCGTTCAGAGTGACCTAAGTGACTTAGATGACTCTGTATCAGAGTTCTGTCCTTACAATTCTCCATTTTGTGTTATCCCCAGATTTTATCAGCTGGGATATTTAATTCCACATCATTCATGACAATGCTGACTAGCGTCAGAGCTGGCTACTGATCCGTGTGGAACCCTGCTACAAATACCCTCACTCTATCATTCTTTCTCTTTGACAACTGCATTTTGAGATTTGTCCATTACCCACTTCTTAATCCATTTAATGTCCACCCTCTTGAACACTGTGCTCAGCAAGAACTACGAGGAAGTTCCAATTCTAGAGAACCTTTGCAGCTCAAGATAACTTATACTGATAAGGAAAACTCAATCAGTCAGTTTCGCCATGGGGAAGATAGGATCTCAAAGACACATAGCCCCTGTCCTTCCTTCCCTTGCCTCTGGCATTGTTCCTTCTCCCGGCTCGAACAGCAGGACTTCACCTCTGCTGCAGCACCATTCTCTAACAATAGCACTTAAGGAATACTGTATTTTCTTTTCTCCAGATATTGCTATAAAAGTTGGGCCCAGACCTCAGTTATTTCTGTTCTTCGCTCTTGGTTATTGCAGCTTATTTTTAATGGCTGGTTCACTGTCTGGTTGTGTTTGCTATGAGGGTGTAGATGTTATCTTTGCAAATACAGTGACTGAACTATCCTAAGAAGGACCCTGTTCTTCTTTATTATATTCTTGCCAGTATTATGTCTGCAGGTCCCTGGGATTAAATACCCGCTACAAGCTACTCCCACAGAGATTGTGAGAGCTGGAGGGACTGTCAAATAAAGGAAACCAAAGTCATAATTCCTAAGAGTGTTTCATGCAAAGGGAAACACAGGACAGTTTTTTCCTTTCCCCTCCTCAACATCTTTTTTCCTGGGAGCAAAAGTAATTGTATTGTACGCACTCAGAGACTTCCCTGTACAGTGAAGCAATGTAAAGGCAATAGGGTTCTTATCATTCAGCTTCCCTGAACACTTCTCTGAGCTGGAAACAAAGCCCAGGTCCCAGTCTGGATGACATTTATTTAGCATATGTAATATTAACCAAAAGATGTTGGGGAACATGCATTGAACCCTGCTTTGTCTCTTTTGCCGTTTAACTATTGGCTTGCCCTGTCTCATTTTTGACCTGTTCCAGCCACTTTGTCCCAGACTGAGGAAGATCTAGCCCCGGGTGATTTGGTGGTCCTTGGTCTTACAGACAGCTACCGGACCTGTATTTTCTTCAGGTAGTGGCTCACACCTTGTCTCTTGTCTCAGAGAGCAGTAGCTTGAAGGATTTGATGCAGGCTTTCCCGACTTTTAAGAAAAACACAGAAAGTTTGCCCATCAATAACCCACTCGTGAGTAAGATACAACAGTTTGTCCCCAGCTCCCTAAGGATTCACCTTACGTTCAAGAGACAGCCTTTTATCTCCCCGTTTTTGCTGTTAGATGTGAGAGTAGTTCTGGGCAAATTTCTTTGTTTTTCTTTCTTTTCGTCTCTCCACCTGCATTCTGGGGGAATTTTGGCCTCGGTTGTTTTGATACTCAATTCTGAAAGAACATGTTACCACAGCAATGATAGCAGAGACTTAACGAAGGCCTCACACAATCATTCAAACATTGCCCAGTGCCTAGTAGGTGGTGGGGTTGGCCCTGATTCAGGCTTGGGGTGACCGAGACCCAGTGAAATTAAACAGACACACAATCTGGAACAGACTCTGGGAATTGTGAGCACTTCCCTTGCAGCACAGCCCTGCAGAAAGCATGATCCTTTTCTCTGGACTTTTCTACAGCATTTTTCAGAAGACTAGTCCATAATCCTGACTTCAGAGAGCTTTGCACAGGCTGCCTAAATTATATTAAAGTGCAAGATTTGTAGTTCAGTTCACCCAGAAAAATCGTATGTCTGCGTGTTTGCATATGGATGCGTGCAGCGTGTGGGAGTGATTCTCTAAATAGGAGGCGAAGTGCCTATCACAGAGAATAGACCTTAAAAGGGTTTTCTGAGCTGTAAGTGAGAAACCAAAGCTGGGATGAAAAATATAAAGCAAAAAGACAACCTTACCACTACCACCAGCAACTCAGATGAAAAAGCAATTGTGTGTGTAAGGAAAGGGAAGATTTTGAAATACGGGGATAAATGACATTTGTTGTGAAAGCCTCCCCCACTCTGTCCCCAAGTGATAAGGAAATGAGCTGGATGCCAAGGGAACTTCAGGTTGGATTCAGGAGAAAGAAATATTTTCAGGTCAAGCTTCTTTTGATGTTAGCTTGAGTTCCTCCATCAACTGGCATTGGGCAAAGGTGCCACTGTCGTCACTTCCCAAGCCTCTGCGTCCTCACAATTTGATGGAGACATGGACAAATGCCCGTGGGCAGGTGGCCCTTTCATGCCTTACCCTCCAGGAAACACTACCACCAAAATGCCATTCCACCCTCTGATTTTTCTGCGGTCCGGGGGTGCGATGGCATGTCCATCCCAAGATCTTAGCATTGCCTTCCAAGGAGCAAACCTTCAGGAGGGCTTGGAAAAGAATGGAAACTGCTCTTCTCCAGGGGAACATGTGTGACCCAGGATCCTGGCAGGACTCTGCACTGTCCAGGTTCACTTTATGGAGAAGCAGGGAGCCAGGAAGTCAGTGCTGCCAACTTCTGGGCATCTGAGGGAGCTCGCACTTGTCAGTCAATGCTGATACAAGTGAGAGGGACCAAACCAGAAGGTGTGCCAGCAAGAGTGGTGGGTGCCTAGCACGGGCAGAGGGAAAACAGCTGAAGTGTTTGAAATGCCAAAGGGAGTGTGACAGTGTATATTTCCCTTGTCTGTGGTGGAGTTGTGGTCATTGCCTTGTCTCCATTTCCATCACCCTGTGAGTCCTCAGAAATCTCTGCCTGGTGCTGGATCCAGCTCAGCACTGAGCGCTGCCTTGGAGGTGTTGAAGGGCTGGCAGGATGGGGACTGCTGCTGATTTACTTCCTCACCGCTGTTTGGGCAAGCAGCAAGGTAGGAAAGGGGGGATGATTGAAAGGAGTGGGGAGAGACGACGAAAGGGGGAAGAAAAGATAATAAGAAAGCCCCCACTGCCCTCTGCCATTGTGCTGTTCACTAGAAGACTCCCTACAGAATTACGCTGTCGTCTTGCAGGAAAGCATGTAATAACTGAAAATACAGTGTCAAAAGGAATTTTTCAGGCTTTGACAGCTCATAAATTACAGTTCGTTGACTTCTTCCTGTGTCTAGATTTAAATTAATAGGCAAGCAGATATATATTTCTTTTGCTCCTTTCTCTTGAGCAGTAGCAGTTGTGGAAGTGATCCGGTTTCTCGCATCTCTATCTCCCCTTTCCCTCCCTCCCTTCCTTACAATCAGTCTCACCCTGATGCAGGCCAGACCCTGCTCTTGAACCCCAGGGTATGGCACAGCAGTCCTCCCAACAGTGCCTCTTCCCAGCACACAAGTGGGAATGCAAAGGCAAAGAAATTCACTGTTCCGTACAGCAAATGGTCTATTTTTAAAATCAAACCCTTTCAGAGGAGGTATTTGGTGGGAAATGGTCACAGGCAGTAAAGGTCAGAGATGCTCAAGTAAGTTGATCATGGTGGCGGCATCCAAAGTGAAAGCAAACAAAAAAGAATAGGCTTGCCTTCTAAATAAATCAAAGTGAGATGAGACAGCCATCGAGGAACAAATGTTTATTGCCCTTTCCATGGAAATGTAGGTGCTCACCTATAGTGAGAAAAATGGTGACTGTGTAGATGGATGGATGGATGGATGGATGGATGGATGGATGGATGGATGGATAGATGGACAGTTGAATGTAATAGCAAACAGACTAGACAGGAGATCATTGCTTCAGAAGCTACTCATGCTCTTAAAGGGATTACACTCTGCCTTCCTTGAATCTCTGGATGCAATATTAGCCTGCATAGTAAGCCTGCTGGTCTGAGCTGAGCAGCTCCGGGATTTTGCTGCTGGGAGAAATGATCCAGGAAGATGGAAGCCTGCACACCACTCACGGTGCCCTGGTGAACAGGAATGCTCAGAAGTGGAGTTGTTTGGTGGTACATCAAAGCACGGTGGGGAGCTGTTATGCTGCAGAGGACCCCTTGTTCTTTTGTATGGTGACGCATTTATGAGATTGGGGCAGGACAACCTGAGGTCTGTCTGTGATGTTGCTCTGCAGGTGCAAGGAGCTCAGCCTGCATCAGTGATGGCTGTGAAATTCCTAGGAGGGTGTGGATTTGCAACACGTAGGTAGTGAAATGAGTCAAGTGCTTTTGGGTCCTGCAGTTTGAAAAGGTCTCATGTTAAAAAGGGGTTATTAATAGTATTAATGGTTCCTGCTACAAGTTGTAGTCTGTAGCCGCCTAAGAAACTGGGGTGAATACTGGGATGTGCTTGGCAGCTCCTGAGAAAGAGCAGTTCAGGACACGACTGTTTTTTGGGAGGGCGGCAATGACTCAGAGCTGGGAGATGAATATTTTCCTCACTTGCCATAGTAACACAAAGAAAGGGAGTGAAAAGTGCAGAGCCGGAAGGAACACGGGTCCTGGCTGCCCTGATGGAGGTGTGTGAGGGGACAAGTGTGACAATCACACATTTGAATCATCTGAAAGGTCTTGGCACTCTCACCACTGGCTGCGATCGCACGGGCGCTGAGGGGTGGTCACGTCCCTCTGAGGAGGCAGCTCCTTGTGAAGCACTGTGGGTTCAGTCACCTCTTGGCTCAGCATTCCCTGTGGGATGCCCTTTGCAGTGGGGCTTGGGGGGCTCAGAAGGTGGAAAGGGGACTGAGGGGCTCTGGGGCCTTGAGCTGAGCATAGGAATGGAGCAATAGGAGACCCAGCAGTCCCAGGTGTTTGCCCTGTGGGGAGCTCTCCTGTGCAGTGGTACAGGGATGTTTTTTATTGACCGACTCCACTATGAAGTGACCACTCAGTGGTATTAGGAGAGATCTCCAGGTACTTCCAGTATCAGCTCAAGTGCAATGACTACAATGACGCAGGAGGGACAGAAACCCAATTTCAGCTCATGTGGGAGAGAAATAACCTATTTAGTGGCTAAGGTTTCTCATTCAGCAGTTACTTAAGGCTTGAGTTTAACTCTTTAGAGGGGGCTGCTGTTTGGATATGCTGATGTCTTGAATGGGGAAAGTTCTGGCATCAGGTGCTTATTAGCTGTGACTCAATTCAAGAAAAGCTGTTCTGAGGAAGTCACTTATTTGCAATGCCGCATTCAGAGGGGTATGGAATACCCCAGCAATGGTGATCCTGCTTAGGGAGGTGTGGGGTGGGTGGGTAAGACAAGTGTTGCCATTTGCAGTTTGGGTGACAATTTGTGCAGCGATGGATAACTATCGCTCTCTCACAGTCTGACACATACCTGTGTCAGCACTATTTCAACTGGAGTGAATATAAAAAGAGTGCAAATTAGTTCCAAATAAGAAAACGAATTCTTTAACAGATTTTCACAAACCCACTGAAGTCCCTTTTCCATGGCTCCCAGACCACCATGGACAACAGCAGTGTAAAATTGGTTTCAGCCTGTGGATACCACCACCAAAGAGACTACAGAGACAGCCAGCCTATGCCAGTTTGTCCTAATTTCAGCTCCTGTTTCCCACCAGCTCTTGCTTCTAGCCCCTCACTAGGTCTGTCTAATCTGCCCCTACAGCCTTCCCAGCCGTACTCTGATGAATACTTGTTGCAATCCCCAGCTTTATGATTTGCAAAACAGCATTTTGCAGAGGATGCAAAGGCAGAAGTGGCAGAGAAATAAGGCAACCTTTCAATCCATTTATCAAAGCCCTTGAATTTCCCATTTCAAGGAAACAATCAGAAATAGGGAGCATAAAAATTGAATATGAAATCCAGGGCATTTTGAATAAATGGAAAGGTTAACAACAAAGCCAATTCTCCTTGATGATAATAAAACAAAATCAGTCATGAGACCTGTTGATCATGAATGGATCTTGTTTATTAGGAAGAAGTAATTGAATGTACTGATAGAAGAAAACAACAGAAATATGCTTATTAATTTCCTGGTTTTGCTGTATTAACTGGATGTTTGGTTTTACGAAGTGCAAAAAATGGGTCCAATATGCTGTAGTCAAGAGAGACCCATTCAAACACACTCAGTGGGTCAGTCTACATTAAGCCATGTGCTGTTGGGCTGCATTCCCCCGGAAAAGGCATCATTAGCAACAAATGAACTACCCCAGCCTCACCTGGAGATGGGAACAGGTAATGCAACCACCGGGCAGGAACCTCACAACTACTCTTGGGATCTAAGTCCCGGTCACTGATTTACTGCTGCCCATTTGACTGTCTCCTGGCTAAGGAGAAGTTGTTTTCATGATAGTTGTCTAGCATAATTATTTTCAGGCATAGAAATATTTAAATAATGAAGCTCCGAGGTGTGATTTTTGAGCTGAGATCTCATCTATTTAGGTGTTTACAGTGCAAGTGTCATGATGATATCTCATCTTCAGGCTCAATGAACCAAAGAGACTTTTGAGAGGTCATATTCTCTCATGACTGTGAAATCTGTGAGGTTTGCTGTGTCTTAGTCTAGAAAGTTTGATGCAGTCTCTTCTAAGGAAAACGGTGCTGGACAATGAGTCCATGGGTCCTATCTCCTGCTCATTAAATGTTACAGCTCCAAGATAAAATGACGACTAGATGGAGTGAGCCCAGACCTCTCTGGGAGAGGGAACAGGTTAAATGCCAGGCAGACAATTAATTTCCCACTAGGGAATTTGCAAAGTAGCCTATGAAGAATGTGGTCTATTTCAAGAACAGTTGAGTAACAAACTTTCTTGGGCTGTGCAGCAAATCTTCAGGAGTGTCACAGCTACTTAGAATCACGTTTCTCTTTCTTTTCATTTGTATATCCTTCTCCCAATTTCCCTTGCTAACCTGAACCATTAACATATTTCCCCTCCTTGCTGCCAGCGTTGGGGGTGGTGGTGGCTGTGCTCAGTTCCTCACGAGAGTGGATGATGATGCCTTCAGTGTCACAACTGACCATGTCCACCTGTGACAGCCTCGGACAGGCAGCTGGAAAATGAAAGAGTGGAGGACCCCATGCTCCTGTCTACCCTTTGGTTTCAGGTCCTCGGGGTCAGGCTCACCTGAGACTGTGGGGTAGCTTACACTGCCTGTCTCGTGACTAAGCAGGGAACTGCTGTGCCCAGGGTGCACAGTCTGACATGTCTCACCATCATGAAATGTACTAATTGGGGTTTTTTGTGTGCATTTTTTTATTTAATGGTACTCTAGGACACCGAACCTGCATTATGATCAGAGGCTGATGAGTTAAGGATATGGGGAATTAGGCTCAGCTGGGTTTCTCTGCCATGGGCTACAATAGCTTATTATAGTCTGTACAGTATTTCCAGCAAAATGCTTTGAAATCGCAGAGCACCTTCTGTGTGAGGGACAGGGAACTCTTTACCATCAAGGAGGCAGTGTGGGAAAGAAAGCGGGAAGCTTTTAACCCCTGTCAGTCATCTGTCTGCTTCTCAAACCAAGGCCCAGAAAATCTCCCCCTCTAGCTGATGGGATGCCTTTGCCAAGACATCGTCCTGACAGCTCCACTCTCCCACCCCCTCCCCTGCCCCCACACTGAAACACCCGTTTTCATGTGCTTATGAGTGTGTACTTGTGTGTGTGGAGTGTGTGTGTGCATTTAAACACAAGTAATTCGAGTAAAATCTGGCTCCACCTACCCAGCATCCCTTGGATAACCAAATTAAAAAACCCCAAACAAATAACAACCCAAAAATCTCCCCCTATTGAGGTCCTAACCTTAATGCCTAACCTAATTCCACCCCCTACTTTCCCTGCCCTGCATTGCAGAACAAGTTGTTTGCCTTGGCACGCAGTGCAACGGAGTTTTCAGTGCTAGATTTTGTTCCACAAGGACTGGCTGTTTCTGGGACTTGAGAAGAGACAAAATATCTATCATGCAGGATAAAAGCCAATGTCTAATTCAGGAAAACTGGCAAGGAACTGGTTTGGTGTAAGGCTATCTTAAAACTGCCTTCTGCTTCTACTAGAGCACCTGGTGCTTCTGAAAGCTTGATTGAAAACAGGCTACCAAATTCAATTTCTGTTTTCTTTATCCAGCGTTGCTCTAACTATTTCACATAATTGCACACATTTATTTCCCCTCTGAGATGCTTCTGCAGCCTAACTAAGCACACATGATCTGAAAAGGGGTCTGTCATCTGATTCTGTTGGAGGTGGTGACTCTGCGGTTCGTGCCCAGCAAAGGGCAAGACAGCAATATCTGCATGCCAGGGAAACGTAAAGCCACAAACCTGGGGACGTCATTTGGCAGGAGATGCACAAAAGCACAGAGTGTAGTAAGGTGTGATTAAGGCAGAAAAAGGAGTACGGTAAGAAAGAGAGCAAGAAAGGGAAAAAGAAAAGAATGAATGTGATGGGGGAATGATTGCACCTCTCAGTCCTACATTTCTCTTTTGGTACAGTGACAACAGAAATGAAGGAGTGTGTGTCCGATGATGTGGACATACAGAGCCGGGTCAGAGAACAGCTGGCTCTTTCATCCTCCTTTTTTGTGTGCTGGTCCACTGACTCAGGGTAGGGCTCTGCAGGGCTGAGGGCAAGTCCCGGGCAACAGAAGGAACTCCCGGGTCTCCCTAAATCTAGTACTCTGTTGGCTGTGCAAAATAGGTGTTACCTCCTATTAAGAAATTATTAGAAAGAATTTCTCTACTGTGAGGATGTTGAGACACTGGCACAGGTGGCCCAGAGATCTTGTGCATGTCCCATCCCTGGCAGTGCCCAAGGGCATGTTGGACGAGGCTTGGAGCAACCTGGTGTAGTGGAAGCTGTCCCTGCCCAGGGCAGTGGGGTTGGACTAGAGGATCTTTAAGGCCCGTTCCAACCTAAAACATTCTACTGTTCTGATAAGCTAGAAAACCTCCCTTCTTTCAAGAAAGTAAAGAATGGGCAGGGTATTTTGAAATGTACTGATTTTCTGTGGTTTTCCTCAATTTCATAGACAGGCCCCCTGTTTCCTAGGATCCCTGCAGAGAGAATCCAGGGCTTTTAGGGGGGTTCTTGAAGGGCCCTGAAGCAACACCTATGCAGTGGGGTCCAATCACATGTTTTTATAACCCCACAGCCAGGCTGGGAAGTACACAAGTGCTGCGAATGGGAAGATGCTCCTCTATTTATTGGGAATACTTTTGGGTGAGCTGCTCGTGTAACTCTTGTGCCACATCATCTCACCACAGACACACGGGCAAAGGCTTCTGCCATCTTGTGCAGGCACTGGAGGGGTTTGTGTGCACTGCAGCAACGTGGTTTCAATTGAACAGATCTGTCCCGGTGTTGCACCGGGTGAAGGCGATTTCCCTCCGTGATCTTGGAGGGTCAGGACCAATTAGCATAGTCCTTCCCACCTCCCCTGGGGCCAGGACTGGGTGTAACGTAGCCCACGACTGATCTTGCCATGCAATATCATCGGGGGTGACACAGCTGAGCCCCTGATGAGATGTTTGCTGACATGTGTCAGGAAGGATCACGGCATGCTTCCCTAGGTGCCCAGGTGGATTGTGGGAATCACAAAGGAGGCAGGGGGCTTGTAAACATTTTCTAATATGGCATTTAAGACAAAAGAGAGTGAGCTGAGGCAGGACAAGACAAATAAATGTAGAATGACAACCGCCTTAAGGAAGATCGGATGTCCGGAGAAAATCAAAGGAATTCTTCTCTCAAGACCCCAGTGTAAATCTATACATCTCTATCTATTTAAACATACATATGTAGGTCTATCTGTACACGTGCATATTAAGGCAGATGGTCAGCTGGTGCTAAACAGTAAAAGTCCACTGAATTAGGGAAAGTATGTGAAGATGCTTAAACAGTCATTACCTGTGTGCGTCCTTGGTTGAAGGCTTTGACTTTTCTGTACATAAGTCAGCATGTGCAAATATTCTTTTCACTCTCTTATAGATCTGGGATACAAAATTTTCTTAGAGGTGACGAGAATGGGCAAAAATTAGGAAGAAAACTCGTGTGTATTTTGGATGTGGCAGCTATCTGGAGACATATCTATAAGCATGGAGAGATGGAAGAATTGAATTATGTGATTCATGGGGCTTTGACTACATGTCAGAGAGAGAAATTAAGGAAGAAACCCCCTTCAAAGCTTCTTGGCTTTGAATTCCTAAAACTGAAGAACTGCCTTAAAATAAAGGAGGTGGAAATACCACGGTTTGAGAACCTTAGACACAATATGACTAACATGCACAATCCTGAAACAGCTGAAATAGGCAGAGATAAGAACAGGTGAGTGTATGTGAGTTTTTTATTATCAAAACCTGCTGTTCTTTTAAGTTGATTTACAAACACTGAGATGCTTGCAGACTACTCAGCACTGCAGAAGCCATCGTTTCTTAAATGTAAGAAATGTGACACTCTCAGCATATCTGCCTGCATCAAATAATTCAGTATTCATCCTCTTAATGAAGCCATACTTCTGAGGTGAGATTTAAATTGCAGGTTAAAATATCCACATTTTTTACCTACAGGTAGTCTGGCCTTTTAGGTTGCCAAATCCAGTGGAGGGATTGTTGTACAGTCAGGGGAACTCAGTGCACTGCTCCATTTACCCTGCAGTGGACACCCACATTTGGTCAGCTGCACTGATCTGTGTTACCTAAGAAAGGTCAGGCAAGCTGCTCTGAGTTCCCATCTCCTTCCAGTGAGTATGAAGCAACTTCAAACAACTACTTTAGACTTAACCATTAATATTCAGACGGCTAAATTTAGGAGAGAACAATCCTGCCCATAGCATAGTCCTCAGTCCCTCACTGTGCCTCCACGTATCTTCTTTCTGGATCATGTGCATCATAGCCTATCTGACTGATCACAAAATACCAACACAGCTGGAATAGCCAATATCAAATAAACAGAGGAATTTTCTTTGTGATGAGATCTACAGAGGTTAAAAAAAAAATCAAAATATGTTTCCTAATAATGACCTAAAATTATTGTTTGATGGACCCATAATCTGCTTGCACATGGTGGATGATAGAAGAACAAGTCAAAAGGAATGGGAAAAAACGATTATTTTCAAAGTATCACACCATTAACACAATATATTACTGCTACCTGCAAAACAACTTTCTTAGACAAAGAACAGAAGTACTACAAAATGTAGTGAAATCTGGCAAGACACTGCAGCTCCTGAGGTTTCAAGGTATTTTAGAGAATTAATATTTTGCACATATGCAGCAGGTTTCACCTGAAGATCTCAAAGCACTTTGTAAATATATATGCATTAATTAATCTTCACAGCAGCTCTATGAAATAAGCACTGTAAATATAATTATCTTGATTTTACAGATGGTTAACTTGAGACTCAGAGCACTGAAATAACTCCCCCAAGTTCACACCATGAATCAGCAGCACTGTAGTGACTGGAATCCAGTGGTTCCACTGCCACTTCTCTTTGCTAACCCAGATGACAAAAGTCCCTTTGCTTAGGGTAGCAATAGGCTCCACACAGAGAAAAGAGCTGCTCTGGGACTTCACACTTTCTTGTTGGCAAAGCATTTCCCACCCTTCGAATCAGGGACATGATAAATGCACACAGTGTTATTTATTATTAATACGCTCATTAGCATCTGCATCATTACCACAGGAGGAATGTTATCGATGGTGTTGGTGAGCAGGTCAGATCCTGCCCCAGTATTGAATATGGCCAGTTCTGGTGGCTCTTTGCTGCTTAAAAGGATGATTTCCTTAATAAGCAGTTCTTAAGAAGGCACAGGCAGCAATCACGCTTCCCGCACATCTTTCGTCTTCATTTAGTGTGACATTCCTGTTGTATCTTGTAAATAAACTGCGGTTATCCCCACCGGGGGGAGGCATAGTTTGATATAATGTCAGCCTGAGCTAAAACTGAGGAAGCTGAGCCTGCCGTGAAGGGGAGGGTCTCTCAAGTGCCCACATCTGAAATCTTCAGCCCACTCTTACCTTGTTAAAAAGTCAACCTGCCAGCATGTAAATGGCAGTGAACAAAAAAGGGACGACATATGGCAAACACAGGCAGTAGTCAGGGGTAACGCCTGTGTATGGAGGAGGCACTTGGGCTGTCAGAGCTGAGGGGCATCTGCAGGGGCACCTGGTAGTCCTCTTTCTCCTTAAAGTAATGAAGGTCTTTCATAGGGTGAGTGAACGCCTTTTGAAAGCATTTAAAGTGGAAATTATTTACTCTTTTCATCTAAACTAGATTCCTTAGTGTCATCACATTAAATTTTGTTCTGTTTGGATTTGTTCTTTACATGGAGCCCGTCTCTGTGTGGTACCTTCGTTTATGGCAGTCTGCTTCAACAGTGTGTCTTGATTTTTATTTTTGGTGAAAATGATTTATATTTATATATTATAACACTTTGAGCTACTGCCCTGGGATTTGAAAAGGTATTTTTACCCAGTAAGATCCCAGCCTTGTCCCTTCAAAACCGTGCTGGGTCTGGGTGCCTGTCTGGGAATCCTGTAGGATTCATACTCTTTCAGACTCTTCCCAGTAAATTCATGTCAAATGGTATTAGACCTCACCAGTTTCCCCTAGTAATGGTAGCTCAACCTCCATTAGAATGTTTTAATATTCTCTTTTCTAATGTGACAGAGAACAAGATAAAAAAGCATCCCCCCAAGCTACAGGGACAGTAATTTGATCCAGTGAGGGACATCACAGGAACATTTCAGGCTGATGTTGAAGGCCACAGACAGTTCCCACTTCACTTCAGGAAGGCATCTCCCCTGCAGCTCAGAGACAGTTGGATGTTCCTTGGGGAACACGTCAGATGTTCCCCAAGGTCACTTGTGCAGGGGTCTGTGGTCACCCTTGTCCCCATGCAGACACTCGGCCCTTCTTGGGTGAGTCAGTGGGGTAGATCCTGTCTGCCTACATTTCCATCTAAGCCCGACTGAGAAGACACTCAGCTTTATTGTGAAGGTTAGGATATGTCCTCCTTTCTCTCAAAATCTTGGCTGAGGAAATCAGCTGTGTGGGTGGCAAGCCCAGAGGACACAGGATTGTGAGCGTCATTCAAAGCCAAATCCTGCCTTGGGTCTGCATCATGCCGCACTCTTACTGTTTGCAGTCCCAGGCTCTCTGTTTTCCAAAGATGTCATGCTTTCTATTTTATTTTAGTAGAGGCTTAGTTTCAAACCCACTGCTCAGCTGTGCCTGCAGGGAGTTCCCAGCTGAGGCCAGTAGCAGGTGTGTGGAGACATCTGAAAGCAGGACATGTCCCTGAGCTCCCCCTCACACACCACTCCTCTGGGGATGGACCTCGAGTACTGGGCATCACAAAGGATCCCTGAAGACAGCTCATGCCAGTTTTACTCACTTATCTTTATGAAAGTACATTGAAGTGAGAACGTAAAAGAGAAGAGAGAGAGAAAAGTGAGAGGAGCCTCCAAAGACAGGGAGCAATGTCCACAAACTGCCTGAAGCATCACGTGATTCATTCCCTGACATTTTTTTCCCTAAGTTTGAAAGATACCCTGAGGTAGATTGCCATATCTGCATAGATTTATTTATAAAGGGGAGGTTGTTCTACTGTGCATATCCCGATTAATTGCAAATTGTTATAGGCACCTGGGGAGTCCATGAAGGAATCAAAGAATAAAAAAAAGGTATAATGTAAAAAAATTTACAAACAACAAAAGCCATATTGCATCTCCTGTGAAGTCCTGAAATAAGGATTTCTCAGAAAGGAGGCTCAGAGGAAAGCTAACACTCCAACACAGCTCTTGGTTTAACAGACAACCCCAGATGTGCATCCTAACCTAATTACCATCTTTGTTTACGTGTGGTCCTTCCAACTACCTTAACATCATTCTATTTTATTGCAAATACTGATTGTGTAGAGAAGCCTGAAAACTGAACAAGGGAAGAAAAACAGGGCTGAAAACCCACCTCATCTCCTCAAAAAGCCGTGACAACTATGCACCTTTTCTTAAGAGTAGAGGAATTACCTCACTATGAGCTGGAATGCTGTTTGGGTGACATAGGCACAGCCTGCCATCCCTAGAGCTGACATTTCTTGCCAGCTGCTAAAAACGAGTTGTTTCTGGACTGCTCGGCATATGGCAAAGGTGCCACAGGACCTTCTGAAAACCTGTTGCTCTTTGTCTCGTGGCTCTCACTTATGACTGGAGATGGTTTTAACTCTGGGAGGTGGAACCAAGTCACATGTGCTTCCATCCAAACTGGCCTTGGAGGTACTTCCCTGCTGCAGGGCTGTACAACAGCGGCTGAACTCCTGCAGTTTGCAGCTCTCCTACAAAGTGTAAAGCACCGTGGGTTTGGGATTCTACCTTGAGTGATGACATCTGGTAAGCTTCATCACCCTGTGCAGCCAGGCTTTTCTCTCTGAAATGGCCATGCTAGCTACATCTACCCTTTGGCTGACAGCATTTGGGGAAGTTGAAAAGAGACTTCAGTGCTTTGTTTCATGATTGTACAAGTTGTCAGTCTTGAGGTTCTTTGACTAACTTCTGCCTTCTCCAGGGACAAACGGTCCTGCTCAAACAATGAGAAATGCCAGTGATGCAAAACCAGAGCCTAAACATCCACGTGAACTCAAAAACAGCAGGACAACTCATGGAAGAAAAATCTATTGAAAACTACTGATACAAGGAATGTACCCCTGACTCTGGAAATCCCTGAGGTGCCAATTGCAGGAAGCCAGGAAAGGATATTGCTTCTGCAATTTTCCCTCTGCTTTATGACTGACTAGGCTAGGAGATGGGATATGTGTCAGAATAACCGTTGGTCTGACTGACTATAGTTGTTCTATATTTTTTCCTGTTTTCCTTGGAAAAAGTGAATCCACACTGTTGGGATTCAAGCACGACTGGTTCCCAGGATGGCACTACCGTTTATTGAGATGGGGGGAGAATTGCAAGAAAAGAAGGTTTTCTTTTTAACCTTTTTCTCCCAGCACTCGCTTAAAATGTTTCCATGAAGAACACTTGCAGATAAAATGGCCAGCATTCAGAATACACAAAAGTCATAGAAATACAGGCTTCCCAGAAAAAAACCCCTGGGGGTTATTTGTTTTTTTTTAAATGTAAACTCAGAAGCCAAAGCTCTTTCCAGCTGGAAGTGGAAAACAAATAACTAGTTTTAAAGGAATTCTTTGGTTGTGTAAGAACAAAATACCCTATTTTACAAGTGGGTCTACTTGCAGCATGTGCCTGTGAAAAGGCAGCTGCAGGTTTGGAAAAACACTGTTGAACCATTAGAGTGTCAACGTGCTAATCTGGATTTGTAACCAAATGTGCTGAAAAGACCATCAGACAGACAGCAATTTCTCTCTGTGATCACTAAACTCTACGATTCTTTTAATAAACAGAAATTTCACTAGAGCTAGGTAACGACTCCTTCCAAACTCTAGAAAAACCCTTCTCACTTTAAAAGCCCTCAAAATATTCACTAAGTTCTTAAGCACCAGCTCACAATGACTTTTTTTAGATACACAAGGATGCTACCAAAACCAATAGCTTAGGGAACTAAGCTATTCACTTCTCTACCCCCACACTCCAGTCTTGATTGATTACAGAAAGCTGAAAAGCAGCTATTGCAAAAAGAAAGGTGGTTTAACTCAGGAAGTTGAGCTGAAAGATGAGCAGATAGAGCTCGAGGTGGTTGGACTGATGTTGGATCAGGGAACTGCACAGACGAAACCTGACTTTTGAAGTCAATAACTAGGTACAGCCTTAGCAGTGTAGACAATTACTAAGATAAGATGCAGTTTTACCAATTGTACATCTGTATGTCAAGCAGAACAAATGAAATCCTTGACAGTCTCTTATAGGATACCAATCCAATTTAAAGTGCATGGTACAGGGATGAGAGCAATAGACACAGGTTAAGATAAATCTTTCTGTTTTGCTGTACTTTCCCAGATAATTTATTCAGTCATTTTATTTATTTTTTCATGGTATGGAAATTTCTGTGCATGCTCCTTCCATAATAAAATTGGGCAAGCATTGCCATAAGAATGGGGATTGACAGATTGAGTCTGCCTTTTGTGATGATTTTTTTTTTTTTCTGCTCTAAGGAACAACATGCGGTTCACTGCTAGTCCAAAGCTTTGCTAATTTGGTATTAATTCATACTGATTTGATATTAATTTACACTGAGGATATACTTCCTTGAAAGATGCAAATATTAGAGCAAAAGGTTAACTTTGCTGCACAGGCTGACAGCACAGATAAGGTCCATGGCTGAAATGCATAGGAGTATTAGAGACAATGAGTTTGTTTCCATCCTTTTTAGTTTCAAACTTTGCTTTTCTGCTGACTTCAAGTGGAGAGAGCTGGGAAAAAAACCTGCTAGGCTTAGTATCAATAAAATCACTACAGATTTCATGTGGGAGAAAGTTGTTTCCTGGCTCTGAGTTTACTGTAGACAAGATATGGTCTAAAAGCAATACCCTAACTGCTAGCCATCACTCCAAGGTCTTCATTAGACACAAACTTCGACAGTGCTGTCAAAACCTTAAATTAATCAGCTGGGATCATGACTCCACTGGTGTAAAGCAACATATTATTTTTTGAAATCTGTAGCTCTGCAACAGTTACTGCCACTACAGAAAAGGCTGTGTGTTACTGGTGTGTAAAAGCTGCTGTGCTCTACCTGAAAGGAACAGAATTTAAAAGCAACAAGGTGTTATTTTGCATTTTTGCCTCCTATGACCATTATATACATCTGAGAACTTGCTTTTTCACAGTGTCATTTTCTACTTCTGTTTCATTACTGCTTTGAAAAAACCTCGGTAACATCTCTTCTCCCTGTTCTCTTTGGGAAAAAGTTAGAAGTCCAAAATATTTCAGCAGGAACACAACTGCCTTCCACTTGGATGAAAAACAAGTCCCATTTAGCTTCTTCCAGATGAAAGGACTTTTCCTTCGGAATTTCCACTTCCCCCTCAACAACCATTAAGTGTTACTGTCATGGAAAGCATAATGGATGCAAGGGGAGACTGGAACAATCAACTCAAAATCACCCATCCTGCACCAGCTGTGGTCATTTGAGTGACACCAAAGCCTTCTTCTAGCATCCTCCTCAAGGAGCTGCACTAAGCAAAGGTAAGGGGTAGACCCTGCTGATTGCAACCATCAGCCGTGGGTTGGAAGCAGTGTCCCAAGTGCCCAATGTTGGAACCTCACTTTAATGTTTAATTTCATGTTTAATTTTTAAAATTTGATTTGATCATTATCATAAACATTAAACAATATTTCCTGTTTAAATATGAATAGGCTGCATTATTTGATTGAAATGAGTGTTCAGATGGCTAATGCGTTTTATTATGGCCATAGAATTTTACTGTTATTTCCCCTCCAGCTGCTGCTGTTCCTGGGAACTCAAAGGGATTCAGTTTTCAATAAGATGGGCTCTATCGGATGGCATGGTGTGGTACACTAGCTTGCCAAGAAGAGTCTTTCCCAGCCTGGGGATACTGCTCCTGGTAGTTTTATAAGGCTGATGAGTGGCTGTTATGGTTCAATGTCCATACAGGGAGCTCTGAAAGGCTCCTCACCGCCTATCACCCCCCTACCTCACATCTCTAATTTGCTTTTGGAATGCCAGCTCCCATCTTTGGTTATCCTGTGATAACATCCTCTATCAGTCAGTAATTGAATTTTGCAGACAAGCGTCTCACTGGTTTCTCCCATGCTGGTCCTTTATGCATAGTAGGAACTCCTTAAAGAGAACGGCAATCCCATCTCAGTTCCCTGAAAATTCTCCAAAACCAGTTCCCCTGTGCTCACATTTGACTTTGACAACACTGCGACCATGTGTGTGTTGAAACCACTTCTCCTCTTCCTACGAAACTTACAGTTTTCTCGACTCTGTTTTCTGTTTCTGTTTTTTCTTCTCCTTTACTAATCTTGCATTGTAAAAAGTTTGGAGTTGAGTGTGCCTCTAGCTGGTCTTTGTAAAATGTACAGTCCTTCCCCATGACAAGCATTTCTCAGCACTATCTTAATTAGGGTGAGGTGGGAAACAAGAATTCCATTTAGCAGAAAATGTCAAGTTTTCATACATAACTTTTGTTCCGCACCAATGACCTTTAAAATATGGTTGGACTGACATCATCACTCTTCCCCCTTGAACACCCATGAGCACAGACATCAGGATAACCCAGCAGCACAGGTGACCTGTGCCATCCGTGTGGATTACACACTGGAGCACTTGGCACTGCCCAAAGTCCATCCTGGAACTCAGAAACCTGTCCAGTAAAAATTTTACTGAATCCACTACTTTTGTCTCCAGAGTAGGAATCACGAAAAATTAGCATTTTCCCCTGAAAAATTACCTCAGTCAGAGCTAATAATCATATGGATAATAAGTATTTAGGAAAGTTGCTTTCTAGCACAATGCTTCAATACATCCAGGCCAAATGTTACTGGCAAAGCACAGTGGGTAATGGAACTGGAAATTGGTAACCGTTCTCTTTGATTAAGAAGAGAAGCATTTACAACTTTGTTAAGATGGAAGTTTAGTCCAGTTTCACCCTTCAGAACCATTATAATGAGGAAACAACTCCCTACTACAAGATCATTATGAAACTCCATTGGAAGAGATGAACCCACGCCTTGTGTCAGGGAGCAAAATTCTAAACATTTACAGATGGGAAAAAACTAGCTATAGGTCTTTGAATCCAACATTTCTGTTGAGTGGAATTTCTCCAGCTTGGAGAGGAATAGGTATTTAAGGGAGGTATTCTTCTCTGACTTTTGCCGTCTAGGAATTTACTTAAGAAGAGCTGGCCAGACTCTACAGAAAATGTGGGCAGATAGAAATGAACTTCCATAAAATGAATCATCCTCACCAGTTTTATAAGTGAATGAACGACCGTATTGGAAAACATCTTTTCTTCTTTATTGATTGCTGAAGCATCTCATATGGACAGCTGAGAATAACCACTTCAACTTCCTAAGATAGAAGGTACCGTAGATGAACATACTCCACCCTCAAATGACTTGCCCCAAATATTACAGCAAAAAAGAGACCAATAGGAATAAGCTTTTCTTATTTCCAGACCTCTGTTCTGCTGTCTGACAAATGGTGACCTCTGCAGTGGCAATACTGAGAAAAATCTACAATCCACAACATTTCTAATCAAAGATTTTGCAGTATCTTCTCTTCAACACAATCACCATTTCTGATTGCTCTGAGGCCTTATAAAATGTATGTCTTTTGGTACATCTGAATTCGTTTCATTCAAAGAGAGAAGCAAATCTGCAATGTGCAGAATGAGGGCAGTAGTGTCAGACAACACTGTGGAGACAACTTACAGTAATCAAAAATGAAAAAGGCTTCTTAGGGTTTGTGGGTCTCTGACAACATGGCACATCCCCCCACTGAATATTCACAAATACATTGCCGTTCCTCATTTTAAGTGGTCTAAATAGCAAGTTACGTCTCCTCTCCTTGGGGGCCTCACCCACAGTCTGAGGAAATTCACAATGAGGACTTTTCTTCATTGAACTTTTTATACATTTTATAAATATTATTGGACCTGATGATCTTAAAGGTTTCTTCCAACCTAAATGATTCTACAATTCTACGAAATTCCCTTTTACTTGAATTTTGCACAAAAATGGGCTTCTCCTGCTTCCTTGGAGAGCTTAAATACAGACCTCTAAATTGTCTTTTGCAGAAATTCAAGCATGCACACACACGTTTGCCAGCCATGGAAACTACACACGTCCTTATGCAACAGAAGGTACTCGCAGCAAAAAGGACATATCCTGCTGAGTCTCCGAAGGGACCAGATACTATTAATAAATAGATATGATCTATCACACAAAGGCAGATACCAGAACACTCAGAGCTGTGACCCTCTAAAGGTTTAAAGCGGGTATCCACCCATGAAACTGTGTGCTCCCTGAACGAGATGTGGTCTCTGTAATAGTTGTTACAGCACTGAGATGGATTCCTTGCTGCGGCAGGCTGAACCAGAGAAAATCACTGCAAGTCCTCTCCAGCAGCAAGACAGAGTGTGTAGCACGCGTGATTGTGGTGTTCCTGTCTTCTATACAGATATTTACAATGAGCACTTACATGGTGCTCCACATCGACAAAACCAGGCCTTAATTGTATTTGATAATCAAATCTGCTTCTCCACTCAGGTATTGTACAGCTGGCAATGCAGAATGAACATAACGAATAGGTTCAATTTTCATATATTTTTTTTTTTTTAGTGCTCTCCTTGATTTTCCCCTAAACCCAGTGCAAAATACAACAGATATAAATGATCCAGGAGGCATTCCCAGAGCCAAGATGTTTATATTAATAAAAAATACTGGAAATGGGATTATGTTAATGGAAATCAGTCCCACTTGCGTTCTGAAAATATCTTGTGCTCCCTCGTATGAGTAATATTTGAAAAAGAACTGTTTTCTCTCTCCCTCTTTCTCTCTCCCTCCTCCCTGCTTTCTCCCTGTGTCTATTACAAGGATTTTAATAGAAAGACATTCAAATTGTAACACTCAGCAGCCCATGAGAATCAATTATTATTTTTTTTTCAGTTGCTGGTTACCATATTATTTTGTATAATTGTTGATGTCTGTCATCTATATTATCTCACCCAAAAAGCGATCTCTTTCTTGCTCACTCGCACACGCACACGCACACACCCACTCCAAAAAAATAAGAATAACAATAAAAATAATAATAAAAAAAAGTCTAAACCCCCTTCATGAATCAGACACAACCTTGAGGGAAGAAAAACACAAAACAAAAGATATAATAATAATAATAATAATAATGATAATAATGATAATAATAATAATAATAATAGTAGAACAGCCCATCTAGCTAATTCATCTGCCCAGTAAGTGCATGTGTGTGGTGGATCAGATAGACTTGATAGCAGGTGATTGGGGTCGGGGCTTTGCACACACTCTGAAAGGGTTTTGATGGTTGCAATTACTCGCCCACGCTTTGACACAGCACACAATGAAAGACTACAATTAGACAACTATTATTCCTAACTGCTGATACCAATGATGTCCACACAAAGGCAGCTCACTTTGTCACTGCATTATTCACGCTGGAGGTACATTTGTGTATGTGAATTTGTTAAGGGTGCCCGTTGCTGTTTGTATTTGTGGCACTGTATAAATTATCTAGATTTATGCACACTGTCTCTGTAAATCTCTGTTTGAGCACACAGCCATGCAGATCGCTCCTCTGCCCCCATCTGCAGACTTGCACACATGGAGAGGCAGCAGTTCCCTTGGTCTGCACTCAGAGCCCACAGAAGGACTTGCATCGACATTTCTGGTGTTTGGATGAAGCCCTGGATGGGTATGTGGGAGACAGGGAAGTGATTTTTGTTCTGAGCTTGTGCCTTTTCCGTTTCTCTGGTTCTTTGCACCACATCTCCCTTGCAGCACTCTGTGCTGAACGGTGGCTTCTGGATATGGTCTTCTTACCAAGAGGTTTACTTCACTGCCAAAAATTAAGACAGAAGATTTCTAAACTGATTTTAAAACAGAAACTGTAACCTCTGCTCAGCAGACACAACCCAGTGCTCTCGGCAAACGCTTTAAATAGGGAGTGTGGGGACTTCTGCTCAAGTCAGAGCACACTGGCCACCGTATGCCACTGGAGATTTTGGGATATAACTGAATGTGGGGAGTTATTCCAGAATCATCAGTTTCTAAGAACTAATATTAATAATGCTTAATAAGAGAAAGTTATTGTTAGCAAGAATATCCAAAGTCGATTAATCTAATTTGGGCTACAGTAGTCTGACTGAAAAAAAAGCAACTAGACAGGGAATTAATTAAGAAAAGCTATTCTTTGCTAAATGTACACTATACCCTAATCTGAATGAACGTATCTGTGTAGAGAGCCCTTTCAAGAGCCCGTTCGATTTATTTTATCCTCTGGTAAAGGGAATTCTAGTCAAATGTTGCCAAAAGGAGTTAAATCACCAGTGGGACTAGGCTCTGTGCTGTGTGCAGGAGAAGAGCTGCAGGATATGCCAGGGCCAGGTTTGGCCCTTGCTCTCTCCTTAGCTGTGTGCACAGCAGTTCTCACTGTAGATACTAGCAAGATGATCACTGCATGAGTAATACATTGTTAGATTTATACCGACTAACTTAGGCCATGTGAAATCCCAAAGCAAAAGCAAGTTAGCCACAATTTTACAATCAATCATGTTTTTAATTGATTTACTGCTGCATCATCAGGATGAAAACATCCATTGAGCCCTGCAACACACTCATATCTCCTGACAGTAAACATTTATTCATGGAGGTTCTTGGACTGCACTGAGGATTCCTCGCAGGAAAGTCAGTCACAATGAAACGAAATGCAAGTGTACCCATTAATGACCAAATCATAAGGCACAAAATAATAAAAAACAAGAGTAACAAACCTCTCGAGGGAATAGCATCATTGTTAATGAAGCAAGTAATCAATAGACCATTGTTTGAAAGTGATGCTTGTTGCATGACTGCTTAGATGGAGACTTGAGTAATACCAGCATCCTGAAAAATGCATCTTGGAAGTAGATGCTCTGTGAGAATAGTTTGGAAATCACGAAATCTAGGAAGTTCAGGAAGTTTTTTGCTGATGGCAGATTTGCAAATCTACAGATTTTGTCTCCTCTGAAAGGCAGCACCCAAATTTTTCTATCCCCTAAAATCCAGGTTGTGAATTACCATCAAGAAATAGCAATTTGGGTACCAAAAGCGATGAAGCTGCAGGAAACTAAGATGCCAGGCAGGTGTTCCGATGGATCCTCTTGTGCTGATATCTGCACTTCCATCAGTCCTGGTTGTGGTTAGGAGAGCAACCAGGGAAAAGCACAAAAATCAGAGAGCAGGGAGTCATGGACAGAGGTGCTGCAAGGAATTGCAGCAGCTCATGTCACTCCCAGAGCTAAGGATCTTACAGCCAGGGGTTTCTCCTCTCATAGGAAGAGAAGGGACAAGGAGGAGAGTTGGGGTGAAATATCAGCACCACATCTCTCTCTTTGTCTGCTTGGCTTGCTGGTCTCCTTCCATCGGGGCTGTTTCACCCAGGGAACCGGCTGTGGAGGTTTCCTAACATGAGTGCATTTGGCCTGAGTCAAGGCAGTTCCTTGTCGCAAGTCTCTGGGGCTTTCTTTGGGGAAGCTGGAGATGTTAACAGCGTGTCTGGCTTTCCCAGCTTTTGGAATGGTCGCATCAGGTAGCAGGTGACAGGGCTTGTCACTGTTTGTACATGTCAAGTGGGGAGCAAGGGAGACCGTGCATCAGAGCTCAGGGCCAGGTAGATGTACTTTGCCTCCTGCCATCTCGTAAACTGTCCAGGCTTCCTTCATCTCCCCAGTGGGGTTTCCAGCCGCAGACATCCCCGAGACCTGACAAAGTGGTGACAGCCCTGCTGCTGGGCCCGTGGATACACAGCAGAGTGGGCAGGGGATTTGCAGGGACTCTTTTGCAGGAGGACAGAATGCAAATAGGGCTCTGGGGGTGCTTGCTTTGGGTAGCACTCCACACTGGGGTCCTGCTTCCAACACCGGGCGTTTTCCAACAGCTCCCTGCTCTTACAGTGCCAGGAGGAGAGCTCTGTAAAACGCCTGTCTATCCAACTAAAAAGGAGCCCACCACGTTTTCAGTGCTGCTGCCTAGCTACATGTGAAACGCTTGCTGCGAGTGCCTGATCCGTAAGAATGAAGCTTTCCAGCGAAAATTCCCAATAAATGAGCCTCTGCTGGGTGGAACTTCACTAGCAAGAACACTCATCCTAAGCACACAGATCCCGGCTTGGATTCACATCTAGGAGCCACATGTCAGCAAGGGCACCCATTCCTCAGTCTGACTGTCCAGGACATGTGTTTTCCTGCCTTGGGGAAACCTTTTGGCTTTCCAAGACCTGAGCACAGAAGCTTTGCACAGAAAAAAAAGGAACTCCCACAGCTGGTTGTACCTTAGACCTAGAGCAGCTTATGGGCATCACAGTCTGTGCCCCAGCATTACACACATTCTTTTAGAGATTATGTCCCAGAACTTAAGGCAAGTTAGTCTTAAATACAAGAGCAGCTCCACTGGCTTTGGTGAGATGGCACGGGATTTAAACTATGCATGTGTTTAAGCACCTGGCATATGAGCCTTTCTCTCTAGTGCACTTCTCTCTCCCCTGGGCTTAATTTCAGCTCCTTCCACTTTATAGTCTGTGGCCTCTGCTGTAAATTCAGACAGCCAGGGAACTAATTTTTAAAAAATATTTTCTGCTTGAAATATTGCAAGTAAAGAGCAGATGAGAATATATATCAGTTAAATGCTTTTTTAAAGGCATATATGACACGACATGACACGACACTGAATTTTAAAATGAAGTACAGTAACAAGGAACCTCCAGCTGGAATATCCTAAAATATGGCTTCCCTCCTCTGGAACCACTTTTAATTTTAAGTGCTGACTTTCCTGACCCAGAATAAAGTTACAGGCAATGTTTACTAGCCAGCATAGAAAGGAATTGCTCCCTTATTGCATTCCAAGCATTCAAGACACTGAAAATCAATATAACGAAGTAGGAAAGAAAGAATAAGAGCATACCCCTCCTCTCCCCCCTCCACATGCACCGACAGACACCTCCATAGAGCTGTCTCTCTCCTCCCCACTATGACAGGTAGTGGCCCTCTCTAACCTTAGAGGCTGGCAGTGAAGAAAGATGAAGTTTGTCACATTGTTCCTGAGCAGTAAGTTGTACAGCTAGGTCACCTCCAATTTTTAGCTAGTCAGTCAAGGCTACCTTTCCACGAGCAGTGCACAGCTGCCATTCCCCAACAAATAGTGAAATGATGAGCCCATGTCACGGAGGAGGACACCATCTAAACTCCTGGTATCCCCTTCAGTTTGGTAACATGATGGGAGATGACAGGGACATGAGGTGGGGCTGATGCGAGTCAGGAGTCTCCAAAACAGGTCTCCTTGTGGAGGCAGCGAGGGGCTGACCTCTGGACATTTCAGAGACACAGGGAGCTGTGAAGGGGTGGAAGGTCATGTCTGAAAACTGCTACTTCAGGGCTGGAGGAAAGAGGCTGATCACTACTTGACACCAGAGTCTGAAGGCAGACAAGATGCTCGAGGAGCAGCAATGATCAAGAAGACATCTTCCTGACGTCTTGTTTTCTCAGTGCACTTTGGTGCCAAGGTGGGAGGAAGAGGAGAAAAAAGAGGGAAGGAGGAATGACTCACTTGTCGATTCTGCATCAATTGCTAAAGTTTCTGCAGAAAGGCTGCACTTGAAAAGAGGTTGGATCTTTGGTAACACGGATACTTTTGATTTCTCTGTGGCATGCAGACTTGTTTGTGGCAGAAACAAACCACCCTGTCTGCAGCTTTGTGTTTTATCTAAATGCTGCTCTTTCAACACCAAAGCAGAGGTCCAGTGCAGAAGTGATACTCCCTTCCTGTCTCCCCACGGCATGGTCTGACTGCTTGCTGTGCTCTTTAAGACAGATTTTCTTTCAGGCTTGTGGGGGTCTGAAAGTGCTTTTGACCCTGGAGGCAGTCAGGGCAGGTGTCTTGTGAGCCACAGGGTTAGCAACACTCACCAAGTGCTGAAATTTGTCACCTGTGGGAAGATAATGTGCCACATAGAGCTTTTCTTCCCTTGGTAATGAAGATAAAGGAGAAGAAAAAGGCACAGCCCTGCTTTTCTGGCACTGTGAACTGAAGGCTGACCGAAAATGAAGCCTGTGCAAGATCAGCAAACCCACCCTTATCCTGAGCGTCTCCAATCTACTCTTAAAACACACCCCAGGATGTATCTCTAGACGACACAGCCCCTGCCAGTCCTTAGAGGCCAGAGCCTTGCCTACAGCCTGACAACTTTATCACCTCCCTCCCTCTTGCTCCCTTTCACTCGTCTTTTGGTGCATGGGGTATTCAGGGTGATGGCTAGTGCCAGTGTTAATGGGAATAACACTTGGAGGCTGCTGGAAGGAATCAAGGCCTCTGTCTTCCCAGGCCATCACTGCTTTGCGAGCTCTGGCTCTCACCTTTAATGTGGAGTCAGCTTTTTTGGCACATGGAGGATTCACCCTGTGGGATATTTTGCTGACTTTTCTCTTCACCTTGACTCAGACATGCACAATAGAAATAACAGCTGTGGACTCCTATGGTTTCAGACCCTGCCCTGTTTCAATTAGAGAGACACGTGGGTTTGCAGAGGAGGTTTTCAAGAAGGACGCGTGGGTTTCCTTTTGAGTCTTAACACAGAGAAAAAAAGAGTTGCACTGAGCTGCCTGTTTCTCCTGAGTCTCCCCAAGAACCAGCAGTCAGTGGTACCCTCCTCATCTGATGGGGAAGAGCACAGAGTGTGCCCAAAGTGCATCACCACTCTGTCACACTGGCCATACTGACACAAGGCACACCCGGCCTCAGTTTTGGACCCCTCACGACAAGAAAGACATCGAGGTGGTGGGGTATATTCAGAGAAAGGAACAGAGCTTGTGAGGGGTCTAGAGCACCAGTCTGATGAGGAGCACCTAAAGGAAGCTGAGGGGCTCAGTCTGGAGAAAAGGAGGCTCAGAGGAGATCTTCTCACTCTCTACAACTTCCTGACAGGATGGTGCAGCCAAGTGAGCAGCAGCCCCTTCTCCCAGATTACAAGTGACAGGACAAGAGAAAATCAGGCTAAAGCTGCAGCAGGGGAAGTTTAGATCAGATATAGGAAAAATTCTTGACTGAAATGGTAGTCAGGCATTGAAACAGGCTGCCCAGGGCAGCGGTGGAATCACCATCTCTAGAAATGTTCAAAAGGCATGTGGATGTGGCATTTGGGGACATGGTTTAATGGTGAACACAGTGGTGCTGGGTTAGTTGTTGGACTAGGGGATCTTAGAGGTTTTTTCCAACTTTAACGATTCTGTGATTCTGCAAAGAGTTACATACTCACAAACTCCTGTTCTCCAGGCAGAAGGACATGAGGATGACACCCAGGGGTGAAGGGCACTGCTGAGAGAAAGAGAGCTCGGACAGGCAGAGTGCTTCTCAATTTGATGTCACCCTGTCCTGGCAATCCGGGTAACTCAGCGCAGGCAGGAGCATGGCTATTGTGGTGGTGAGGTCAGCTCTGTGAACAGCTTAGTCCTAGGGCCGGGGAGGAGGTGACCCCATAGCAGTGGGAGGCAGTCTCCCAAGGCTGCAGGCAAGTAGCATCTCCTAATTACCCTTTCCCAGGCCGGGTACATCAGACCTCTTGGTGTGGAAATGGGCAGAAGCTGATTTGGCCCTCAAGCACTTCCTGCTCTGCAGGAGGTGGGAAATAGGAGGAAGAGCAAAAGATGATGCCTGAGCACCACATGATGGCCATGCTCAAACCTGGAATACTCAGCTTTAGGGTATCCTTGTGTCCTGGACAGTCTCACAGAAGCACCCAGCACAACCTGAGAAGCACTCCATGACCTAAGGAATGAAACCACTTTGACAGCTTTTCAGAGGTGCTCTTGTTACTGAACAAGAGTCATCTCCTGGCCCTGCTCCTCCATCTCCCTCACTAGGCTGGAAGGAAATAGGATAGATCATCTTCAACATTAAACACCATCCTAGCCCAGAAGAAGGAGGAAGAGGAAGTGATGCTAACTACAAAGCTGAGGAGCAAGGGTAAGCTCAAAAATTGTTTGAAAAATAAAGAGAACTAGTTTTACATTTAGCTATTCTCCTATTTCTTTTTGTCTTTGAAGAATTCATATGAAATTGTTCTAAAAAAAGTCAAGCTAACATCTTGCCTGAGACACTCACCTCTTGGCCCTGGGGAAAGGCTGCGTGCTCTGCAGCCTCCCACGAGGAACGTAACTGGCTACAAGGAGTAGTGCCTGCTAGAGGGTTGTGACAATGATAGGGCTTAGAAACCCATCAGGATTTTTACAGCAATCTCAAGCTGTTTGAGGCCTTGCCCTCTGCTGTCATGTGCACACTTGAGATTTTTTTTCTTTCTTGTTCAATAAATCCCTGGTTTTCTAGACCTCAGGAGTGTACCAAAGTTTGAAAGTGACCCAAGTTCAAGCTAAAGGCTCAGCAGGAGACAAATAAAGGAACCTAAACTCTATTATTAAACGAGTAAAACCTCACGACATCTTTTGGTCTGACTTATATTTTCTGAGTCCTTGAAATTGCTAATAAACACCAAGAAAATGTCTGGAGCTTTGATCCTCTGATAATATTTGGGAATGTATTCAGAAATATACTTGTCAACATTTGAAGACTTTAGAAAATTCTCCACATTTTCAAGTTTGGGCAGCTTGTGTACAGGAAGGGTTTTGCAAAGTCAGGATGTATTTGGTTTGAGCAGCAAGGTTTTGGTAGTGGGGGGCTGCAGGGCTACTTTCTGTGATAAGGTGCCAGAAGCTCCCCTGTATCTCACAGAGACAATGCCAGCCACCTCCAACATGGACCTGCCAGTGGTCAACTCTGGTCCCCCGTGGTAGCACCTCCGGCATAAAGTATTCAAGAGGAAAGGGGGAAAACTGATGCGTAACAGTAGTTGGAAGAAAAGAGTGACAATGTGTGTGAGGAGCAGCCCTGCAGACACTCCAGGTCACAGAGAAGGAGGGGCAGGAGCTGCTCCAGGCTCTGGAGCTCAGATTCCCCTGCAGCCCCTGGAGCAGCCCATGGTGAGGCAGCTGTGCCCCTGCAGCACAGGGAGGGCACGGGGGAGCAGAGATCCACCTGCAGCCCCTGGAGGAGCCCAGGCTGGAGCAGGATCCTGGCAGGATCTGTGACCCTTTGGGGGACCCACAGCAGAGCAGCTGTTCCTGAAGGACTGACCCCATGGGAGAGAGCCATGGCGGGAAACTTCCTGAAGGACAGACGCTGGGTCAGGGATCCACACTGGAGCAGTTCATGGAGCACTGCCTCCTGTGGGCGTGACCCCCCACTGGAGCAGGGGAAGGGTGAGAGGAGTCCAGCCCCCGTGGGAGAAGGAGGGGCAGAGACAACATGCAATGAACTGACTACAGTCAGAAACAGGAGTGAAGTTAAGCCCAGGATGAAAGGCGGGGAGGGGAGGGGTGGGGTGAAGTTGTTTTAAGATTTGACTTTCATTTAGCATTGCCCTCTTCTGATTTGTTTGGTAATAAATTAAATAAATTTCCCTGAGTTTAGTCTGTTTTGCCTCTGTTGGTAATTAGTGAGTGATCTCCACCCATCCTTATTCAACCCAGGTGCCTGTTGTCATATTTTTTCTCTCCCCTGCCCAGCTGAGGACCAGAATGATAGAGTGGCTTGGTTAGCCCCTGGTGTCCAGCCAGGGTCACCAAGACACAGACTTTTAGATGTCTGCATTGTTTTTCATATCTCTAACATGGAGTTGGTAAGAATGAGAAACGGAGGGGTCTCAGGCAGAAAGCTAGCACTGAAATAAGTTTCCCCCAAGGCACAGCTCTCTTTATTGTTGTTACTTCATCTGCTGACCAGTGATTACAAAAGAAAATAATTCTACCACAAAGCCTTCAACCCATTTTGCCTTACAGTCCATTTTTTGAAATGGCCTAAATAAAATGCACAGTCATGGTCATGCATAACCTTGACCTACAGATGTTCAAAATATAGCTCCTACTCAGAATTTGCTCCCTGAAGGGTAGGATAAATTTAACCAAACAGTCCTCCTGACTGAATCTCAGCACAGACCAGCACCCATTGCACTAAAGATATCATAAAGACCACCTTGCAAAATAAGCATGACCAAATGCAAACAATGAAAGTCCATTAAATGACTTTCAGCCTGTAAAAGTATTTTGCACATATTAATTACACTTTAGATCACCTGGCTTAAATAGGAACAGCAGAACTACTTCAAAACTAACTTTGAAGTTTTCCTACTTTGAGCAGGAGGCGGGACTCCTGCATGTTCTCCAGACTTGCTTTCCAACCAAAAAGACACAATTTCATGAAAACTGTACAAAGCTGCCGAAACCTGGAAAGTTGATTGATGAGACACTGGAATTTTACGACCACAGGCTGAGGCTGAGTGTCAGAGTCCAGCCTTACTGCTGGTCATCCCCACCCTCCAAATGCCATCCAGTGCCCCCAGGATGAGCCTGGGTGTGCGAGTTGTGTCTCTGCTGAACAATTGCATCGCTTTCAGAGGAAGCAAAAGCATGAGGTGTTTGAAGGTGTCTCTGTCTGAGCAGATTTGCTTGACCAGGTCCGTCAGCAATCGCTGTCTCTGGCATGCCTGGGTAGTCAGATGCTCTTCAAAGACTTGTGGTGGGCAGTTTTAGCCATGCATCTTTTCATCTTTTATAGCCACACTCCTTATGTCGGGGCCATTAGCAATATCTCTAAACTCCTTTTCAATCATGTTTTACGGTGCCTGTTCGGAGCATTGAGGTACCTTTTATGGCTGAGATGACACTTTCATTATAAGCTGCTGTTTTCAGTGGTTTATAACTTTCCCCCAAAATTACCTTTGAGGGTTGAAATTTTCTTACGCTTTCTTATTAACAGGCCAGCAGTGAATTTATTTAGAAAGTTGGAGGATAATCTCCACAGGTCTTTTTGGAGCTATACAAACTTTAGGAAAAAAAAAAAAAACAACCAAACCCAAACCAACCAAACCAAAACTATTTTTGATCATTAAAAAGCAAACGTAGACATGCACTTTGAACATCCTGTAACATGAAAAAATGTGGTGACCACAGAGTCCAAGAGACACCACTTTATTATCATTAAATTTAGGCAAAGAAAAAAATTAAAGACAGTGAGAAATTGTAAACCACTCCGATACCATGCAAGCCTAATAGTAAGAGATGGAAAATGTGCTTATGTTTATTGGAGGTTGAAGGTCCTTTTTTGCTGGCTTCAACATTTTGAGTTTCCTGAGCTTTGTGCAGTGGGCCCTTACTACAGCATCAATAAATGCCTTTTGAATTCATAAGCCAAACGGTTTTTCCATACAACAAATATATAAGAAATGCAACTAAGGTATTTATCCACTGCTCTGAAGGTATTTGCTCACTTTTCAGTACATGTGTGTTCCAGATGGTCCTTGATAATGCTTATTGATGCCAATTATTTTCAGACTTTATTTTGGCTGAAGAACAGGAGTCACAGTCTGGGCATATGCTGCTTCCAATTGCATCTACTTTTCTTTTCAGGGAAAGAAAATGAGTATTGTCTTCTTTCCTTCTCAATGCTTAAATCTGTTCCTGGGATATATTTGCTTGTTTGTGTGACAGAGGCTTTCAATTGAAGACCTGAACAACAACAGCATGAGGCTGCTGGAGGAGATGGACACCTGCTTTGATGTAAAGAGAGATAATCTTCACAATAAACAGGTAGATATTAAGGCTGCTGCAAATCTACCTGGGCTTCTTTTAGGCATATATCAAGAGGAAAATAAATATGAAGACAGATTTGGTTTAGATTGTTCACTGTGGATCTGCTCCAGTGTTGGCTCCAGCCAGTGGGTCCCTTTCCATCGGCTTTAATGGTTTTCCAGTCAGGCTGTAGGGTCTGATTTTATGTTCAATGACCCAGTTGTTCATCATGAGGTTTCAACAATTTCAAACTTACTGGTGTTAGATATAAATGGTTCACTTTCCTCATAAGTTTTACCAAAGCAGCTCCACCTACAAGATGCACCAAATTAATGAGACTTAAGCAACTCCTGCAAAAGAGGCTGCAAAATCTTGCTTGAAATTTTAAAATTTGCATTAGCCTTCCATTAGGACCCCCAGTGCGTTTTAACCTGTGCAGGACTGTGTTAAACAGTATCTCCTTCAGGTTTGCAATAGCCTCTCTCTCATCTGGCTAAATGCAGAAGTCACCACTGACCCTAAAACTCTAATTCAGGGAACTCTTAACTATACCCCTTTTGAGTAAAGAACTTAACTACTTTATTTTAATTCGCAAAGCAAGGGAACCTGAACAAACTCTCAAGGAAACACTCACTTAAACATTAGGTAGTGCTGAATGGTCTCAGCATGCCTGATCCAAACTGAATGAAGCAAAAACCCTTGCCCTCTCATCAGAGGTCACAGAGAAGATGATGTTTTCTCCTTAAAAGGTGAGTTACTTCATCCTGCAGTATGATATGCTGTATTTAGCACTGCATTTTAAGCTGCTCTGAGCTCAAATGAATATAAATACCCAATGGTCATTCTCTTTATTAAACTGGAGATACACAAAGGACTAATAATCCGGTTGTCTTGTTGTTCAGTCTAATTATAGTAGGGAGTGTGAGGAATCCCATGTGACTCCTAACTTTGGATGAAAACAATTAATCTGCAGCTTTCCTTTTTTGACTTTTATTATTATCATTATTTCAATTAATAAACTTCATATTCCACTGCCACAGTCTACTAAAGTGCACGCTGCAGACCAAAAGAGAAAGGGAAAATGAGATATTCTGCTTTTTCACATGATTTCTGCCTTGCTTTTTGGATAAAATTTGTTTTGTATATCAGGGCAATGAGCTCAAAAGCTGGATCCTGCAGAAGGATATTAGAACAAAATGCTCAAAAATATTTTTGGTAATGGAGGCTGCTGTCAACATTTCTCAAGAATAGGCCAAGCACAAACCTTGAAGAGGGGCCCTAGGGAATGATTTATAGTATGGACTGATAGAGTAAATGCAATTTGTTTTAATTAAAGTGATGGCTTATTGCATAATTCACATTGTGCTGGCTGAAATGACCACACCAGGTAGTTTTGGAGAATCACAAGCTGTTCTCATAAATTCCATTAACTGTAATGCAGCAAATGCTGCAAGAAAAAAGAAACATCAAGAAACATAAATGCAATATTCCTACTTCTCACGAGTTTACACCAAAATTAATTCTGCAGAATGTCCTCAGCTTGTAGCACCTATATATTTTGAAGTATAACCTTTCATTTTCATTCCCTAATGCACTTAACAAAGCTGTAAATATGGTCAACATTCAAAACACCCAACCAAAGCAGCAACAGACAGCCTGGTGCAAAGGAGGCAAAAGTAACCCAAAGCCCATCCAGCTGATCAAGGTCCCTAGAAGAGCAGAGGTTGCTGTACTGATGTACTGCAGTGTACAAGGTACCAAGAAGAGTGTAATTTTAAAGAGTAATTTCTGTTTTATTTGGGAAGGAGTGTCTGTCATGACCTAAGATGCCTGTGCTCTTGAGTGAACACACCAAGCTGATTCACTCCAGCTTTGGCTTTTGCACTCTCAGTTTTAGTAGCTCTCAAAAAACCCAATGTAATTATCAAATCAAGAAGTGAGTAGTGAACTAATGAAATAGAAATACAATTGAGAAGAATTAAATTTGCTTGGGTTGGCCTAATATTGGTATTGTCTAACATTTTCAGAGCCAATTTTGTAATATTTGTCTACTTTTAATGTCATTTTGTACTTCTAAGACGAATATCATAGAATTGTTGTGGTTGGAAAAGACCTTTAAGTTCATGGAGTCCAACCGTTAACCCAGCACTGCAAAGTCACCACAAAACTATGTTTCTAAGCACCATATCCACATTTCTTTTTAGCGTTTCCAGGGATGGTGATTCCACCATGCTTTTCACAGCCTGTTCCAATGCCTGGCCAAGTTTTTTTCCCCCTAATATCCAATCTAAACCTCTCTTGGAGCAACTTGAGCCCATTTGCTCTCATCCTGTCCCTTGCTGCCTAGAAGAAGAGACCGACCCACACTTGACTACATCCTCCTTTCAGGACGTAGTCAAGGTACCCCTTGAGCCTCCTTTTCTCCAGACTAAACACCCCCAGCTCCCTCAGCTGCTCCTTATCAGACTTGTGCTCCAGACCCTTCACCAACTTCATTGCCCTCCTTTGGATAAACTCCAGCTCCTAAGCATCTTTAAATAAATATAACAATAAAGATAACATATATAAGTATAAATGAATATACTGACCGGCATATATATGGTAAAACATAGAGAGAGTATAGTATTGTATATAGTATGAATAGAGCTGGAAAGAACATGGAGATCTAGAAAAACAAGGTGCCATTTAGTAGTTAAATATTTACTCTTTCAAATGAATCACATTGCACTTCAGTTACTCCAGTCCCAGAAAACTGCAAAAAAATCAAATACTTGAAATAAAAAAAACAACAACAACAAACATCTTACCACATTAGTGAGGTAATTAAAGAGAGAAGGGAAGGAAGGAAAGAGAAAAGATCTCAGATCAGCACTGGAATTCATTATTAGATGTAACCACTGTATATATTTCCTCAGTGAAACAATGATAATTTAAGTAGATGTAAAAAGCTGATTCCTAATATTCTGTCATGGATTTAGTTTACTTAATACCAGCTACCTAAAACTTATATGTCTATTCTGTCTATGGGCAACAGCTGTAGGTTTCCATAAATCTGTTTATGGTCTGGGGATAGTGTTTTCAAACAAGCAGGGTGAGCCAGCAGGGAAGTGAATTTAGATGGGACCTGCTTCCAGTCTACTGCATGGGGTTTGTGGCAGAAAACCAGTGTGGTACACCTTGTACTATCTGAATAACTCTTGGGGAAACAAACCCTGCCGAAGCTGAAATTTCCACGTTGTCAGGGATCCAGCGTCACTGCCAGCCCAACACCATCTGGCCGTGGTGCTCTGTGGGCACACTGGCAAATGCATTCTGCCAGGGGTAACTGCGCAACCCTGGAGCCAGCCCGGGATGCTCCGGCAGACCGACAGTGCTGAGAGATGGACAGCTTGACTTGGACACACCTTTGTGTCTGTGGAAACAGAAGTGACGGGCTTGCAATGCTTCTGTTCAGCTTCAGTTTCCTCTTACAACTGGCTAATGGAACGACCCTCCTCGTGGTTTTGCTTCTTCCTTCCTTTGGTGCTTGCCTTGTCTATTTTGTTCTCTGCTGGAGGACTCAGATCTCTCCTCTGTGTCTGGGCAGTGCTGCAATCTCAAGTTGAGAAGGGAGAAGAGGCAGATTCAGGTGCTGCCCAGCTACAGATAAATTTCAGTTTATCATAAGTTGGTGGCTGTGCTCTTTCCTTCCCCTCCCATTCTGCTGCTTCTGACATGGTGTTACCTGTCCTGCTCTTTTTTGTGGAACATTGTAAATATAGCAGCAAGCCAAACCTTAGCTTTGAGCAAAGTTCCTCACTGCATTATACATGAGTTTGGAAACAAGAGGAGTTTGTTCTGAATCCCACTTAGCCTCATGAACTTTCACAGGTGAATTTCAGGCCTATTTGGCTGGCTAAAGCTGAAGTTTGAATTATTGAAACAACAGGGGGGCATGTTGGATCTCATCTGCCAGGAAGGCTGAGGGAGACAGCATTTTATTTTCAGCCTTATTAGAACTTCTCTATAGAGAGGAAGTCGATCTTTTCAATTGCTCTTAATCTCCAGAGAAATCTCCCACTGATCCCTAAAATGCCGAACTTGCAATCTTGGAGCAGTTTTTAACCTGCAGTGCTGGAATGTTTCTAATGTTTCCAATACTGTTTAAATGCATCTCCCTTTGCCGATTAGCCTGCTGTGGCTGGATGCTGCCAGAGCCTACCATGGTGGTAATTTGCACAAGGACAATACTTGTTGTCCACAGACGTCTGGGACCACCTGTGACAAGCTACGCTAAGTGCTAGACCCCGAGATCCCGGGTCCTGGGCTAGGGATGCTGAAGTACAAGCCTGCAGCACAGTTTCAGGTCTTTGGCTGTCAGGACTAAGTGTCTCACCTAACTCCGGGAATGGGATTCAGCTCCAGGCTGCGCACATCTACTTTGGACAAATGCTTTTGTTTTCATGCGACTGTCTCCGGGTTTTGACAGACAGATTAGCCACATGTCCTACAGCAAGGTGTCATGTTTGTCTGCAAAATGCTGTCTGGGCAGGACCCCCCGAGTCCAGGCAGGCAAAGGGGCAGAGGGACAAAGAAACCGCACTCCTGGGGGAGGCTGGGAACTGTGAGAAAACTTTCCGTGATGTGGATAGGATTTCTCTCCTGCCTGTGAGCCGAGGAGCGGAGCTGAGGCAGAGGCTCCGCTGGGATGAGATGTTCCGCCTGAGGGGATGGAAGTGGGGGAGGAAAGCAAAGGGGGGAGAATTGTCAGCAGCTAGATCAAAATGAGGTTTGCCAAGACAAAAGACAACATCCCGTCCAGTAATCTGAAGGCATCGGCTGAGCCTTACCTGCTCCTTTAACGTGCCCTGTTGAAAGATGATGAGCGTGAGATTAACATCCTTTGTTTTCAGATTTTAGCTGCCTCCCTTCCTTAGCCTGGAGTGATTCTTTATCTCAATTGCCAGCTTTGCATGTCATTCAGTTCAACTTAATCGCAAGGATCCACAAATCAAGCGATTTCAGGCTGGGGGCTCTGCCTTACAAAGCCTTTGCACGTCAGCAAATAGGATTTTCGTGCACTTCCTCTTGGACTTAACAAAGACACTTGCTCTCAGTTTGCAGAATTTACAGAGAGCAATTTGGGCATTTCACAGTGCTGTTTGCATGAGGAGCCTTTTGAAGTCAGCGATCTCGGGTGGCCTATATGAGTGAATAGGCATTAGTACTGCATATACAATCGCATCGCGGTTGGAAAGCTCCTAATTTAATGACCAAGCAGTTAAACCAGATTCAGGCTCAAGGTCTTCAGCTGATTTGAATAGGTGGAAATTTTTCACACTTAAAGGTTATGCGAAGAATTACACCAAGCGAAAATTACGCCCTAATATTGGGTTGTTAAACTGAGTTATTGTGAAGCATTCACCATGATTGCTGCATATATATCCTCAGACCTTCGTGCGAAATAGCCAGCACACCTCAGTGGACATGGTTTACCAGAATGTTCAAATGTGGGAGAAAATCTGGGTCTGAGAACATCCTGAAGTTGGACCTGATTGCCTCTCAGTAGTCATCCTACACTAAGAGTAAGATATGCAAGATATGCAAATTAGTAAGACAAGCAAACCCGAGGACATATGGCACATGGCTGGCTGAGAATTTGTGGGGTTTTTTTTGGTCCATTACTACATTCAATGGAGAGGAGTATTTTGTGTCAAAATTTAAATCATATGTGATTTTGGATCAAGGAACACTTAAAAATCTTAATTAAAAATATTGCTCTTCTTGGAGCAAATATTTGATCCTGTATCAAAGCACAACTGTTGGTGACTTCCTGTTTCAAAGTAATATTTAATAAAATTTGACCTGAATTCCTTAAGAGCACAAATTGGTTAAATAACCACCATGCTAACCACAAATGTGTATTTTATGCAAAAAGTACGTTTTGGGTTGACCTGAAATGAAAATAAATAAATTTTTAAAAATTTAAAAGAAAAGAAGACTCACTCTAGAGAACATTCTCTAATGTTCAGGGGATTCATATCATTTTAGCAGAAATAAGGAGATGTAAACCACAAAGACTTTCAGGCTTTCTGATCCAGCATTATTATATATCCAGCAGAGATCAATGCCTCAAAGAAAAGTGTAAAATCCCCTGAAATGCCCCATTAAAAGATATACATTTGATAACGATTAGTAAGTATATGGATGTCTGAGGTTCCACCTCCTCTCCTTGTTAGGAAAGTCAGCCCATCCTTGTTAGGAAAGGTAGCTCCGTCTCATGGGATGTCCCCCATCTGGGCACCTGGGATCAATCACATGAATTTGTGCATGATTGCATTGGAGGAAAGTGAAGAAGCAGAGAAGGTGTCTATATCCCCGAAAGCTGTAGGTTGTTTTGCTGTCTATGCAGTGGATGCCCTGTTCTCCCAGGATTAATCACTCTGGCTTCAAAACTCATCTCCTTCTGCGGGAGTTGTGGCAATACTCTGCCCCACCATAACCAAGTGTCTAGGGGAGGATGCAAGGCAAGATTTTGTAGCCAGTTGCTGTGGTTGTGTGAGGCCGAATGGATGTGTAGATAGGCATAATGGACCCTTCAAATTGGAATTTGGCTCTGGAAAATGTGTAAACTATTGCAGCTTTCCCAGAAGTGCCATGTTATCTGTAACAGCCACATGCTTATGGTTATAGGCTGTAGGCTGTGCCAAGGAATTAGGCACTGAGCTGTTTCACTGGAGCTATGAAAACTGCTTTCTACAAAGTTGGAAGCTTCATTGTGTGTAATCATCTGAGATCAAAGACAGAGAAGATGCATTTGTTGTTGCTTTGTCGTGTCTTGGACAGTAATGCCATTTGATTCAGACAGTCTGATTTGTCTGTCTCTGCTGACACATTAATAGCTCATCAGACCCAGTGCTACACTGTGTAAGGGAACGAAGGGATGATACAGGAAACTTCTGTCAGCATGAGAAAGGCCAGCATGTCTCAATATCACTGTTCCAACCCCAGCACCTCTTTTACAAGTAGTGGATTGGGAATGGCAGAAGAGATAAAACACTTGTTTATGTGGATCTGAGGGGTCAAAATCTCTCTGCTCCATTCAGAGTTTTAAAAACTCAACTGGTCCCAGATCCATAAGGAAGAACTTACTTGTTGTGAGAGCTATAGGGCTTTCAGGACTCCTTTCTCCAGGACCTAAACGAACATGAGGAAGGCAATCTCAGCCCAGGCTGACTAACCCTCCAAAACAGAAGCAGACATGGGGAAAGGCAGGAATAGAGATGCTTTGCCATGGCCTCATTTCTGAACGCACACCCCATGTTCCCCGGCAGAAGGATGTCAATCCTTTTTTTTTCACTTTTTCCCTTGCTGAGCAATAATTTCCCTCCTAGTGCAATAAATGTGGATGCAATCACCTTTCATAACCAATCAAGTCTACAGGCTCTATTTCATGGCTGCTGAAGTAAAAACAGTGGCATTGCTCTGCCTCGCCCTCCCCGCAGAGACAGCTGAAGCCTCAGTGGTCCCATCACACCATCAGGCTTGTCAGCATAAACCCACATCCCTCAGAGGTTTCTGCTCACTCTCTGGCTGAAGTGAACTGAGAAAAACTCATGTTTTCCAGTTCAGAGTGGATTTAACATGTAGTCTGAGCAGATTTGGGGTGAACTGTCCCAAAACCTCTTGCTTTAAGGATGCAGGTCCATTAATGGACGTTACAGGAGAAGCTGCTGGCAGCTTTATTGAAGCTGTTGCCGTAAGAGAGACGTCCCACTCTCAGAGCCACAGAGGACCCAGTCATGCAACTTGCTGTGTGTTTGCTTTTCCGTATCAGCTTTCAGGAAAGGCAGAATTAAACATTACACGAGATGAAAACATACACACGTTGCGTGCAAGGGTAGCTACACACACACACAGAGTCCACCTTGCCAAGGCTGGTAGCAAAGAGCATTTACTGGAGAGTGTGAACACCTCCCAGTGAGAAGCCTGTTTTGTCTTTGGGAAAAGTTGCTTTGCTTTCACAAATATGGGCTATTCTTTTAAGCTGGTTTTGTTTTGGTTTTTTTTGGAGGTGTCAAACAAAAATGAGATGAGATGTCAATCAGGGCCCAGGGGGCTGGGGAGGGGGAGACAGAGAGAGACAGAGAGCCTGAAAAATGCTTCCAATGCAGGCAGCTTGTTTAAGCACAGAGGGTGTTGCAGCCAGCTGGATCTTTGGAGAAAAAGATGAATTTCTACCCATTTAAGCACGAATAAGGTGAGATGAAGGGAGGGGGGAAATCCGTGAAGGTGAAAAGCCTTTTTTTTTCCCTTTCCCTAGTTGTGATGGATGATTTCAGCCTAAAGTACTGAGCCTCCCAGTGAAGAAAATATCTACAGTGATTTTGATAAATAAATGCTTAGACCTTGCATTTGCCACCTTGATGCTGGAAAAAAAGAAGTTTAAGCTTCAGAGTGGGTTTTTTTGCACAGTATTCAGAAGGCTGGGACAATCTTCCTGCCACTCCTGCATTAAGAAGAGGAACTTAAGTCTTGGGCATTATTTCCCACTGTTCGTTTAGATTTTTTTAACTATGAAGGAAAAACTGGAACACTCACAGAGGCTGGTCTGAGGATAACAACAGGCAAACTGAGGATGGCATAGATGAGAATGCCAAGAGCTTGGAAACGGGAAGGAAATGGGCCACTCTGTCCTGCAGACCTCCAGTGCTGTCTTCTCCCTTTCCCCATGTTTTTAGCATTATGCTATGTCCTGAGTGGCATGCAGGCTGCCTGCATGGATATGTTCCAACTACTTTTGTGGCAGGAATAAACTCCCAAACCTCATAACGTTTTTTAGTGGAGACAGATATACATATTCTTTACATGGATCAAGCTTGCAGGGTTTCTGAGGTGCAAGACTTCTTCACAGCTGTGTTCACAAACTACATGGGTTGAGTCAGTCCCTTATTTTTCTTTCCTTCAGACTGTGGCTCCTTACTCAGAGGAGCACTTTTACCTCTTGCAAAATGAGGTGCTTCTATGGCAGGGCATCAGGGGATACACAAAGACGCATTATAGTTCTCTATGTTTTTGCAGGAAAATAAAGAAAAGTATTCAATACCATTGCACATACAATTGGCGAAACACAATAGCCCAAGCTGTAGTACAGCTCATAAAGAATATGAAAAAAAGAGTTTTTAAAGCACTACCCAGGACTTCTGTTTTACAACCCAGAAATGTTCTGGAGAAGGGTGCCGGGGAAGTGCTGTACAGTCATTGACCAACTCTGATTTCTACAGCAGCAATATTTCTCCCCCTGGAGCACTCCCTGTTCTGCCTTGGCCGGATTTAACACTGCTCTGCTGATGAGATGTAAACAGATCAGAAGTGTCAGGCTATGTCTTGGAGAAACTAGACTCTGGCACTTCTGTTGGGCCCTGAATTAGAAACAAACACTGCTGTGTTTCCAACCCAACCTTCATATCAGAAAAAAAAAATAAAGAAAGAATACTGGAAAAAAAAGCATTCCTTAGCTTTCAGCACACATTTGCTTGTAGCATTTGTCCCCTAACTCCAGCTTCCAAAGCTCATGGAGAGCAAACCCCATCAGCACATGGGAAAGGGCAAATGAGGGCAAAGTCATATTCAAGTGGAGCATATACCCAGTCCTTTCATTCACGACCCCAGCATGGGGGATTCCTGATGAGGACAGCCGTGTTCCTACAAAAGACAATTGTAATTTCTCTCCCTCATTCCTGCCCAGCAATGAGGGGCTTGAGCCTGCTCAGCGTGAGTGTGGAGATACAGAGAACCTGATAAAAAAGACAGAGCTAAATGGAGAACACAAACACGTCTCAGAGCTACACTAATGAGAACATAACTAATATGTTGCCTATTCCCAGCAGCATGAAGGAAACCTAAGGGAAGCACAGGCATTCAGAAGTATTATTTCATTAGCTGTAAGCTAGTTTTATTCACACAAGGGTCTGCCTTTCTGTGTATTTAAGTTCCTCTACATGTTTCTCATACCCCCCAAAATGCTCTAAATTTTGAATCTGAGACTAAACTGCTTGATTGTCTGTGCAAAGCTACATCAAAACCCGGGATCCAAGGTACAGTGGGAGGGGTGAGCTTTGGTTCGGTTAAGGTGTGGAGGGACTCCTGAAGTCCTGCATGACCCTTTTTATTCCCTCTGAAGTTTGCTCGGTTCAGTCAGTAACCACAGAGCTTCTGAGAGGCTCCAGACTGACCCAAGCTGCAGGATGAAAGGAGGGCTGTGAGGAGGGCTATAAACAAGAGATCTATGGGTTTTTTTCCTCCGCAGGAAACAGTGGCAGAGGTGGCAGCAGACAAGAATGCAGATGTCCATATCATTTGCTCCCCAGTATATCAGGGGAATGACAGGTCAGCACTTGGGTTTGCAGTGATTTGCATTTCTGAGATGAGAAGGGTGACAATTGGAGGTGACATGACAGCAGGAAGTGTTTGTAGCTGTATTGGCCCTTAAGAAACCAGGGGCAGGACAGACAAAGTGACATTTCTTATTTGGCCTCCGGACAGGGCCTTTCTTGGGGATGTTTCCAGAAGAGGATGCCCATCCTAACACCTGAAAAAAGATGTGGGGATGATTTTCTATTGGACCTGTCAGAGGGTTTCCTTTTCTGTGAGAGTGAGGATAGCCAGAGGAAGACAAGAAACTGAATTTAATTTTTGTTCTTCCACCCACGGTGTCACATCCTTGCCAGTCCACTGTGCAGATGTGGATTAAGTACAGCCTGCCCTTCTTTCCAATTTGGTGCAGGCCCTGAGTGTGACGGGAATGTGCCAAAAAAGCAGCTGTCCTGGGGAGTTGTTAAAATGCACTGTGTAAGATCACCCTTTTGAGGCTTTTATTTTTCATTCCCTTTCCACCCCAGTGAAGCCGATTTGCACGCTGGGGTCAACTAACTGTCTCTATCAGTGGTTTCTGCAGCAGCAATTAATTTGTGTTATTAAAGGGATTTTAGTGAGAGATGAGTGAAAGCAGGAGGGAGAGGTGTGAGACATTGGAGACAGATAGGGAACAGGTGTCTTTTGGCACTGCTGTTGCCCGTTCCCCCTTGCAGAGCCTATTGATGCCTGACACTGCTCTGCAAACAGCCGAGTGCTGATCATCAGTCTTCCTGGGCTTTGCATTCTCTCCTTGGAGGACACTTGCCCTTAAACAAAGGGTCTTAAGCTGGCTGAGGGAGAGGGAAATACCGACCCTGTTTCTCAGGCTGTGGGCAGGATGATCAAAAAACAAGACAAGCTTGCCATTTCAAGAACTTCTGCAAGAATATTTCTGCAATGTCTAATTGGAAAGCAAGCTTTATGAGAGAGGAAAAAATTAATCAAAACTGTGAAAGTTTTCCTACCAGCTCAAGCCAAGGTGGAAGATACTGTCCAAATTGAATTACGTAAATCCCCCTCAGGCCTTTTGGCAGGTCTGCTAGGCAGGTGGCTTGTTGGCCAGGAGAAAAAAAGTAACACAAAAAGCCCTTACTATGCAGGCTGTAAAGGCTTCCCTGCCTTGTTTCTAGCATAATGTTGAAGGGATTCCTCTTCTGCCCGGTGGAGCATCTCCATTGACTTACAGCAGCTGGAGAGCAGACCCCTGGGCAGATATGTGGCTTTCCCTTGCTGGAGCAGCTGATGTATTACATCCCACAGGAAATTGCCTCTGAGTACCATATAAAGCAAAACTAGAGTGTACATAGGAGCATGGCTTGAAGTCTTAACTCAAGCAAAAGCCCATGGCAGAGAAGAAAGATTTAGCTGAATAGGAATAAAGAATCTGTGCTTTGGGGGTTGGCAAGACATTTGGGATGTGCTATGGGGAATGCTGGAGTGGAAAGGACTAGGCAAATATAGGATATCATAATCATTATTTGAAGAAACCTGTATCTAGAAACCCCAGCTCTGCCATTAACTAAGACATCAGCTCAGCTGAGTTTCACAGACTTTATCCCTGTCAGAGATTGGGAAGACACAGTCTTTCTTAAGCAGTGCTCAGCACATTTATTTAGTTATTTCAAATGACACTGGAAATGAATCTAATTTGCCAAGTTCCCAAATAATTCAAAACATCTATTACAGAAAATAACATTGAAGACAGAAGGAAAGGAAGCCAGAGTAAAGAGCCCGACTGAGGCATGGTTTGCCTGTTAATCTCCCTTATGGAAAGCAGGTCTGCACCTGAAGGACTACAGTGTTGGGCAGTGGGGTGCAATTAATTAGTGCAAAGCTCTGTCAGAGAGAAGTGTTTCTCTTTCGGGTCCACAGAAACCCAAACAGTGGGGAGGGGGAGAAAAAAATCTTTTTGGCCGTTTCAGATTTAGGTGACTGAGAAGTCTCACTTTGTGCTGAAAAGAAAGACTGCGAGGTGAACCACTGCCTTCATAGTGAAGCATTGGGCAATTTTGCAGCTTTCACCGTGGTTGCTTGTGGGTTTTCCACTATGTGATTTTTGGAGAAGAAAAGACAGAAGTATGTTGCCAAAGCTGATCTCCTGTGGGATAGAGAGTGGCTGCAGCAGAGGTCGTGTCTTGCAAGCTGGGCAGAAATGTTGTTGGTAGGAGGGAACCATACACTGATCTCACCATGCAAAGCTGCATCAGACCTCTGCTCCCAGCTCTCACACTGCTCCAGAGTCACTCGTCTCCCTCACCTTTACTCATAAATACGTAGAATTGTCCAGCTCCTGTCAGGGAATTGTAGAAAATGTGGTGATGAAATGAATCCTACAGATTCCCTCTGAAATAAATTTGTTGTCCAGGTATTACAGGTAAGCAGTCACAGACAAACCTGTCAATCGGACCAAATCCATCCTTTCTAAGGCTTCCTGCACTGCCCATACACTATTTGAATTTCATGTCCCATGACAGGACCATGTGCTGCTCTTATGTAAATCTGAAACACCACTGCTCTCTTCAGGATAGCTGGGCTGGATCTACACCAGCCCGAACAAACTCCGCAAGGAAGAATGCATCTTTAATAGGCACTTTTACAGTCTCTAAAAGAATATTTTCGAGCACATTGTCTAGTTAATTAGACAAATGCAACAGTAAAGGATACAAGTATCTCCCAGGTTCTCAGGCTGCCTCAGTGCAGGGAAGTTCAGGGTACAGGTAAACTGGTGGAAAATGGTGTAGAGCAGACACTCTCTTACTGCTCATCAAACATGTTGGTGGAGGACAGCAGTGTGCTGGGGCTGGGTGTTCTCAGCCTGGCTATTCCCCACAACTGGGAAGGGGCATTTGGAGCCTGTTCGTTTCTGCTTTGGAGAATTGAATGGCACCTGTGGATGCATGTTTATGCTTGTTCTCTTTGCACACACACGCACAAACAGCCCCAGTGTTTAGCTTGGCAGAGCCCAAAGGTGTGTCTTTATTTCTGCATGTCTTTTTCTTCCACAATGGTAGCTTTTGCTGCACATATCCAACAGATATCTTTTTGTCCTTTCCAACTGGAATGAAACGTACAGTACAAAAGAAATAAAAAGAAGAGAGGTGGGAAGAGTAAGTGAGAGAAATAAGAAGAGCTGGGTGCCAGAGGCTGCCATCCAGATTATTTTTTTGCTGTCCTTGTCTAAGAAAATCAGAGTGAAGAAGTGCTGGGCATCAGATTCCCCTGGCATGGAAGGGATGGCTGTTTGGGAGAGATGTCTAGGAATGCCATGAACGTCTACATAGTCCGTCTCACTTTCAGGGAAAGGGATCGATTGAGAGTGAGCAGAACTTTCTTCCTCTTCCTTCCCCCTATGCTATCACAGACTGGGATTTTTGGACATGCTCAGTATTGGTCACAGTCAAACAGCATGGCCCTTTCCTGTAGCATTACATGTGTTTTCCAGCAGTTACGGCAATATTTGGGATTTGGGAGGTTTGGAATTAGCTCTGGCTCTGACACAAATTTCTGTGCCCTGGGGCACACCACATTTTGCTTTTTGTTACCAGCTTTGCTTACTATTCCTTGGAAATCCACAGGATTTACTCTAGCCCTGAAGTGAGGCATGTGCATACAGGCTTGGCTAGGCCAGGCAAAATTTGCTCAATAACCTGAGCCTTGAAGCTGAGCTAGAAGCAGATGGAATAGTAGTAGGTTCCATTTGGGTATTTTCAGATGGAAGTTGTGCTGAAGCAGGTGCACAAAAACACTTCCTTCACACCTCACAACACTTTTTTTAACCCGTCTTGGTATCACTAAAGAGGCCAAGATTGCAAAATTGTTTCCTAAAGATCAAAACGAAGCTTGGGGCCAATGGGTGGTGATCTTCACAGGTACACATACTCTATATGAAAGTTGCTTTTTATTGTAAAGTCAGGTAAGAGTGGTGTGCTTCATCACTCTGCCTTAGCTGTGCATCCAATGAGTACTCCTAAACTGGAGAGGAAATGTTTCTCTGTCTGTACTTTCCTCTACCCCAGATAGAAGAAAGAAAGAAGAGAACAGAAGAAAACCCCATTTCTGAAGGGGGCAAGCACAAAGGGGAACTGGGCTGGTGAATCAAATAACAGAGATGACAGCCAAGCAGGGCTTGCAGCACTGATGTGGACAACTACTGAAGGTCAAACTAGGGCTGCTTGGTAGATATGGACCCAGAGTGCCCTTACAGACATCATTAACCGCTGAAGAAGTCATTGCTTGGTAACCAAGAGGTAAAGGTGCTGCTTCACCATATTTCATTCCAACTCCATAAACTTTGCTTTTTATAAGGTTTAAAAAAGCTCTTAAACAGTCAGATTAGCAGACAAATAAAACCTTCTGTGTTATTTGATTTTTTAGGTCACCTTTTACAAATATTCAGTGGGCCAGTTCATTTATACATATCTGTGTATATATGTCTAAACACATATACAAAGTGCACAGTGATGTTTGTGCATCTTACATATTATATATATATAATATATGTACGTGTGCAGACACACAGACATGTCTATCTATCTATCTATCTGAAACACTTCTATTACAAGCATAATTTTCTTCCTCACCCCTGATGTAAGTCCTTTTTTTAACCTCCTTTGAAAACACCTCCAGTGCCTCATTCTGGTGCCTAATTGGCCTTATCATTAAGATTTTTTTTTTAACTAATGTCTAAGCTAAATGTTTCCTTTTTAGGATTCAAGTCATTGCTCCTTGTTATGCCTGTTTCAATGATGTCTACATAATATGGATTGATATGCTAGTCAGGGATGGTTTCAAAAGAAGCAAATAGCATCCATTAAGGAATGGCAATATAGGAATGAGCCATATAAAATATCCATCTATCTGTATATACATTTCTCTCTGTGTGCAGATGGACACACAAACCATTTCAAGTACACACACACAAATCAGACTGCTGCATTTCAAGGATTTACAACACTTAAAGACCCGTAACAGCACATTATCTCAGTCCCTTGATATCCTTAACCCACAAGCTTGTTTCCTTTCAGAAGCCCGGTAAGTTGTGGCTGGCAGAAACACAGCTTCTCTGCTGCTGACTAGGACACTGATGCTCACTTTGCAACCTTGTGATCCCTGCTTTTGCATAGTGAAAGGTGAGATAAATCCCACCCAAACCTCATAAAGCTGTAGGTCTGAAACTAGTCATTGTTTTAAGGATATATGTTTGTGACATGTAGTGAAAGAGGCCTCTGGGCCCTGATTAAGACCTCTATTTGTTGCTCTAATGAAAAACAGTATTATTAATAGTGTTAGTAATAAACAGTCCAGAATGCAAGTCCTCGAACACAGGTTATCAAGCCTGTGCAACTTTTATGACTGAATGTTTATAATGTACTTTTTGATATTAAAATCGTAATCTGTAATGGAAGTGATTTATAATTATAATTACTATTATTATTACTTCTACTACTACGTCTACTACTACTACTACTACTGCTACCTTGACTCCACTAGCCATGTGTTTTTCCCCTCACTTTCCTCATTATTTGAACATTAAGTGCTGGGCTGTTTGTGGCACCAGACTTTCCTCAGACAGGGTATGATTGTGTTAGGGCTGAGATTGAGCAAAAGGGCTACTTGTAGATGGATCATGTAGGTACTGAGATCAAAGTTCACTTTCCACTGTAGGTGCCTAGGGTGAAAAATGTGAAGGACAGAGGTAGGCTAATGCTGCTAACAGGAATTTTTCTTGTTGGTGCTCGGAAATGTTTTAAGTATAATAATTAGACAGAAGTAGTTACTGTTTTAATGAACAATTTGCTGCACAGTGATGCCCAAACTAGAACTCTTTGATCATCATAGTAGACTCTCCCCTCCTTCTGTTCCCAAAGCCCATTAGAATAACTTCCCTCACCTAAGTTTCAGCACAGCTTGTTGTTACTGGAAATTAGCTACTTTGTCCAATCCAATTTCAAATTAGGCAACATAATCAGAAGAGCCTCTGCCACTTCACTGGAAGGACCATAATTCCACCATCAAAAGAAAATCTCATAGTTGTCACAGTCTCTGCGGTTTTCTTCATTTTCAGCCTTCTCTTAATTGCAATTTATTTGGTGCTCACAAGAGTGCCACATCTTCAATTTGCCCCCTCCCACTGATATAAAGTTGTCATGACTTCCCTGCTTGAAGTGATAACTACCTTTCCTTGAAAACTCTTGCTATGCCTATTTCTGTCTTGTGTGTTCAGTTACACTCCTTTTATTTTGGCCCTCAAAAGAGGACAATCTACACAGTGAGTAATATCACAGCTGCACCTGTGTTCTGCATATGCCACATATTTATCACGGGGATGCTAAAATCTGGGGGCAGCTTTTTCAAAATCTTTTCACTGCCGTGTTGTTCACTGCTGATGTGTTTATGGAATGATAGAAGACAAACTGACCTCGAAGCCTGGACCAAATGAAAATGAAATGGAAATATGAGCAGTATCTTTTCCTTCTAATCTTAGGCTCTTACAGAAGTGGATGCAAGGTGCTCCATCTCCTTCTTGCATCTGACATAAGAGGGATACAAAATGAACGTTCAGCAAATTTCATTTCTGAAGATTACCTCCTACAAATTGGAATATGAGATCTTAACTTTGCTGCTGTGAATTAATAAAAAAGCTCTGTAAGAGCAAATCATATGTGCTATAGTCCTCCAGTTACCACAGCTGTACTGTGAAAAAAACCCAACAAAACAAAACAAAACAACACAACACCACACCAAAAAAAAGAAAAAGAACAAGTGGAAAGTGTCACAAAGGGACGGAACCCTAGGGTGAACCTATCTCAGTTTGGGCCAGAGAGATATGAACATCGCCACGACAATAAGGACCTTTATGGGTGTCTGGAAAAGCAGGCAGAGCTGAGATACTGAAGAACAGCATTGCTTTCGTAAGATTTTCTCACCCCGTTGGTCAGACTTCTATTAAATATCGCATTTGAATGCTATTGGTTATATTATGTGGTTTCTTTTGTTTCTTTGTATCTGGATGGAGACTTAGTTATCTAATATTGGAAAAAGGGGAAAGAAAAAGAACCTGTTTCTACAGTAGATCATATCGACATATTGGGATTTCATCTTGCATAGCTGAATCATTTGTATCTGACAGGTAAAACTACATTGAAGACGTTAGGCTTCACAGATAAATTAATTCTAAGAAATGTTTATAAATCTAGAGAGCTGCACCCATTGACTTTTGCTCCAAGCTGATGCAGAGTAACCACATTTTCAGAAAATGGCTTTCCTGTTGCTGTGACAGAAGAGTTTTTGGTGGAAGTCATTCATTTTTTATTGCTTGAAAAAGACAGTGCCAGGGTGAAAAATTTCACAGTAATGTTCATGATGTTAATGAACATAAATCACGGGTTGATTTCACCAGCAGTAGTGGCTCTGGGAAGGCTTTCATTAGCTAAAGGGGTGTGTGGTGGTGGGGGTATCATTTGCTTCAGAGGACGTAGAAACAAGAATCAACTTTCTCCCTTACTGGTGTGCTGAAAGGCAGGTGCCTCTAGCCTTGGCCAAAGTGGATGTGTGAGGGAAAAGTGTTGGAGGTAACAGGGATGCCAAATGGGGAATGTCAGTCATGGGCAGCTATCGAAAAAGTGCCTTGCTGAGCCGTTCATTAATTGAAGGGATAAAGATTCCCCTGGGCTTAATGCTGTGGTATACATTAGGTAACAATGGAAATGTAATCCTTGAAATCATGTCTTTGCTCACCAGTTTGGGGATCAAGTGTTAACGACTTCTTAAAAGAAATGATAGGTATGAGAAAAGGGAAGGAGTGGGAAATAGCGACAGTAAACCATACTATACGTAGATAATGAATTGTATGTATATACAATATATATACTATATAATTTGTATATGTTTTTTTAAATAATGTAAAATTATGCTTCTTCCTGGTAGGCTGGAGCTGCATCAGGATGCTTCTGATGCTTTTATTTCCATCTGAGTTATGTCTGCGACATTAGTAGATATATGCACACACACATAGATCCTTTATTCTAAAACCAGCCATTCCTTCATTGAGTCAATAATCAGTTCTGTTCTACTTCTACAAAATTTTCATGGGCTGAAAACAGTCAAAGCAAAGTTTTTGTCTAATTAAAACCTGTGGCTGAGAGAATCAAGCTGAGTATGAAGAAAGAGAATGAAAGAATCGCTAAGTACTTTTTATGGTCTACTAGCTAAACTACACGGACCCTCCAGCATTCTGGCAAAACCAATGCACAAATCGGCTCTTTTCTTATTTAATTTGCTGGTGAATGTGGGGGTGCTACTGTGGTCACTGGCAGCTCTCCCAGAACTGAATTCTTTGAATAAGTCCTGTAGATGCAAAGAACTACCTAAGTATGCTTGTATTTTTGAACACAGTCATAAGTAACTGCAGAGGTAATGTGTACCTCTACCTGACAGACAAATGATTGAGAAGTTTCCCTTTTTTCCTGTGGTAACTCTTTACATAACTGGATAGAGTTACATAAAGGAGAGGGATTGTTTCCCAGCGGGAGAAGCAGAACATTGTAATATCTTCCTGTTCTTACTCCCATGCTCTCCAGCCAGCACAGAAGATCCTACTCTCAGCTGATATTCTCCACAAAGAAAAACAGATATCAGAACCCTGCTAGGAGGTTTTCATGAGGTAAGGAGCTGGTGAAGGAGGGACAAAAAGTGAAAAATATGTAAAAAAAACCCCCATATATCTATCTTACAAGTTGTTCAACTACCTTCTCAGAAAAGAGTGCAGAGAGTAGTATTCAGGAAATGTGGCTGCAAGTGCCTCAGGTGCCTCTCGAGTAGGTGGGTTTTACTGAGTGCCAAGTTCCCTCTCTGGCTAGACAGTCACCTACAGGAAGCTCTTGGCTTCAACAGCATTTCTGCTGGGCAGACAGAAATCAGCAATGCTGAGAGGATGGTCCCACAGACTGGTAATGAAATGTCTTGCTAATGAGAGATGAGTTGGGCTGGATACAAAGATCATTGCAAGGTGCTGCTGTATATGAGGACATCTGTCAAGTGCAGCTGACCTGCCAGAAACGAGCCATTTTAATTGGATGTGACTCAAACTTCCTCTGTCTCTACATGATATTTGTATGCTTTATGGAATAAGTGCTTCTTGTTACCTTCGTTAGCATGTATCATTGAATATATAATGTCCTGTCACTTTTACTACTATGTTCTATTGACTATGTTGCTCCTGAAAAGCTCATGTTGAGTTAATGTACCCGATTTATTTATACAATTCATTTTGCTTTATTTCCAGAGACATGCTGTGACCATACTGTGATGCAGATCCTGTGAGAGTGACTGTAATAAATAAACCCAGTGAACAATTATCTCCCAAACACAGCTTCACTGACACAAATCAGTGGAGTATAGTTCTTCACTTACATTTAAGAGCTGGTGGTCGCATACCAAATGTGGAGTGTTACCAACGGGGAGTACAAGCAATGCATTTGTGATCAGAAATGGAGGTGCAGGTGGGAAAAAAACCTACCAAACAACTTCACTAGTAATAATGTGGAGGGCAAAAAAAGTTTTGTGGTGTGGGTGCACTGGCAAAAGTAATCTTTTTGATTGCCTGTATTTTTTCCCAAGTTTTCTGGTAGATAGATAGATAGATAGATAGATAGATAGGTAGACACATAGATGGATAGATAGCTAAATATATAGAGTGGAGGTGTTTTTTTTAAATGAGTTTTTTGTCTTACGATGCTTTCACTTGGAATTAAAAAGCATTTTGTCCTTTGGCAAGAGAACTGCATTGTTTTTTTTCCTTCTGTCTGCAAGTCTTTTCTTTTTGACTGGATAGCATTTACTTCTCTGCATTTTCATTTGACTCCTCTTGTAGCAAAACTGCTCTATATACCAGCTGAGAAGGCATCACTCTATTGTTGATGAAAAGTAGTAAGTTCTCCGGAAACTGGAAGAAAGTTCCGAGAGCAGAGTGCTGCAGAAACAAAGGGATCCCACAATCACTGACTTGCCCTCTCTGTGGTGTTAAGTAACTCTGGGAGTGTTTAAAAGTAGATGCTTCAGACCTGGAACAATCATGATATGGTTCCCAGCTAACAGCAGGTTTTATAGTGTAGGTGTGAATATTTGAGACATTGTCCAAAAGATGTCCAGATGCCGTGACAGAAACTGAGATCTCCTCAATACAGTCAGTACTATGCAGGATAAAATTCTTGTGACTGAATGATGGGGACTTACTTTGAGCTGAAATAAATCTTAATCAAACTCCACTGACCATATTGCCTAACTCCCTGTTGACTATAGAGGCAGCCAAGAGAGATTTGCTCTGGTACAGATATATACCCTGCAGATACACGTACTCAGTCAAAGGAATCACTGCCTTGATTTTGAAGTAAACAAAATAGAAGTGAAGCCCAGCACTGTGCAGGTGGTTATTATTGTTATTGTTATTATTATTATACAACAATAATAATAGTAATAAGTAATCAGCATATTGGAGAGTCTTCCTTATTCCATGACTTGGCAGTTGCTTTATGTTATCCGCATTGATGTTTGTAGTTCCTCAAGGCTTCATGGTGACAACACGGCATCAATGAGAAGACAGCAGTTTTGATTGCAAGATTGCTCCAAAGCCCTGAAAAGCTAACAAATGTCTTATCCACTGTCATTCTTGTCACTTTGAGCTTTGAGCTCTGCGGTATTTAACTCGCACTACGCTGCTCTGCCTTTGAGGAAGATCTGCTGGGAGAATGACAACATCTTCACGTGGGCAGCGTCTGCCACCCGCGTGAGCCCCACGCCACTCTTTCAAAAGGAGTGCATTTCCTCTCTCCAGGTGTGGCTCTGTTCATTATGTCATGTCATATTAGAGAAAAACTAGAAATGGAGGATTAAGTCATGTGAGAGGTGCAGGACCACCTTAGTAGGAGGAGTTTCTTCCTGCTGGCACTTCTTTGGGAGATGGGAGATGAACTCAGCCACTGAGAGCTAAGGCTTCTCCCTCCACCCTCTGACTTTACACACCCGTTGGGTGGGTTGTAGCCTGACCATCAGCATCACAGTATTCAAGGCCATGATGCTAAAGGCCATGGAACACCTGCACAATCACCTTAGGTGGGTCCTGGCCCTATTCAGCCTGGAAAGAATGGTTATTGAATATCAGCCAAGGGAATCTGAAGCTCTGTCCCTCAGGCTCCTGTTAGCAGCCATGGCATGGTTTGCTGATACTGGAGCTCCTGGCAGGAACAAAAAGACCCCTTTGCCATGGCATTCATGCACAGCCTGTCTCCTGAAAAGCCAGTGCATGGCAGGGCAGAGGGAAGGTAGGATTTCAACCTTCGCTCCAAGCTGCCTTGCTTTCCTGGGTTTATGTCAGGCCCTTAGCGTTATTTGAACATAGTTTTTCTGGTTTAATTTGCATAATTGATGAGATGGAAAATTATCTCAATGATTGATGGATGTTCTGCATGCACCGGAGTTTGTCACAAAATATAATGCATCTGTAGGATGAGCCTGCTGCTCCTGCCATGTTATTTCCCAACAGGGCTATAAAATTCTAACTTAACCCCACAGGTTTTTAAGTTTCTTTTCTTTTTAATCTTTTACAATACAATATGCAACATGGTAAACAAACATAAAGACACAGCATCAGCTAAAGTTACCATCTTTCTTCATTGTACTCCAAGGAGGCGGAGTAATGAAAGGGAAGAAGCTGTATCACACTTGTGGAGTTGATCCAAGACTTTCCTACATGAGGTGTTCTCACTCTCTGCAGACTTGCTCTATAGCTCTATCTATGCATTTCCACTTGCTTTGGGGATGGTTTATCTCTTTCAGACATTTACATTGACAGAATTCTCTTTTGATTTGCAACGGGTCAACAGTGCGTATACCCCAATTCACGTGGTGAGCGGACTTTATTTTGATAATTGCTCGTAGATATTTTTGTGATCAGAAGATGATACCAGGTGCAAAAGCACTCTTTGGGAATTAGCAATGCTTCTTCTGTAGAGAAGCCTGGCTTGATCCATTCCTGTCTATCAAAGCATTGACACACACAGGTGACTTGAAGCCTGTCCTAAGGCTGTGAGTGAAGTTACAAACATGCTAAGTCCAGCATGTGTCACACTTCCCTGCAGAGCAGAGAGCTGCATGGACACATGTAACTCCTTTGCTGAACGGTGAGTTTGGAGACGTGAAGCCTTCCTTGTCCTGTCTGCAAAAGACACAGAGGCACAGCATGTTTTTTTTGTTGTGTTTTTGTTCATGGAATGATTTTGGAATGATGTGGTGGGTGGGATGTGCCCTGTATTACCTGTCTCAGCTATCAGGACAAGTAGCTAATGAGCTCCTACCCACACTAAATGGTGAACCAGTCCCTCTGGGCAGTCTGAGATGCCAGTTTGAGACTGAGCCTGACATCTCAGGAGACATTCCTTTAGGGAATCGGAAAGTGAGGCGTCTTTTAGTCATAGAGAGTCTATGCTCGGGGAGGGTTTATAAGGAAAGTAGGGAGAGAAGGAGGATGAGAAGAGAGTTTTGATCCTTAAACTGATCATGCGAAAAGACTATGAACAAGATTTCCAGGGCACTTTCAAATTATTTCAGCAGACTAAAAGCTTAGGTTAAGTCTAAGATTTTCACAGCACTTGAAAGACAATTTTGTGGTATCAGTTTTCTAAACAGCTCTAGTTTTGGTATAAGGAGAACATAACTGCAGTGATGTCAGTGAGGCTGGAAAGAAGAACTACACTGGCAATCCTCCAAGCACTTAAGAAAAGGTACCAGAATAAAGTATTTACCCCAAGAACTCATTACTGTGACAACTCATTGCATTGAATGAAAATTTGCTTCAATGGGAATTTGTTCTCCAAGCTACATATGGATTCCTCCAAACTGTGAATAGGTCTAATCTGCTTTTCCCAGTGATTTGATTTAATATACTTTAGTTCACATTAACAAGAGGATAAAAACATATTTCCAGTATTAAGCCCGTATGTGGTACTATGCATTTTTTCCGTCATGCAGCATACTTCATTAATGTTCCCTGCAGAAAAAGGATAAATCAGACCAAGAAAGTGAAAAAAAAAAAAAAAAGAACTAGAGGAAAGCATCAGTAATATTGTGTCTGTTCCCCTAGAAAATGGCTCCAAACCTGAAACTATTCAGCTTCTAAGCACTGAGGTAGAAAAATCATACGGCAATGGCCATGGTTCTTTTCCAACAAGGAACTTTTCTACCAAGGAAAATGAAAGACATTCTCCCCATCCCCGGTCCACGCATGACGCTGCTCCAGTCTGAAGTGACAAAGGGTTGATTAGTTATGATCGGCTGCTACAGCTGAGGCAATACAGAACTCCAATCAATTCCCCAGCAATCAATTCGTTACACTGAACTCTCTTTCTCTCCATCTGCAGCTGCCTGACATCCATCAGGGCCCCCTTCTCCTGCCTGCAAGTCGTGGTGAGCATCTGAAGATAGCTCAGTGGGCTGAAATGGAGCTCAGTGGCTCGCAGTGCTATTGGGCAGGCGGGCGGGCGGCGTTAACCCTCTGGAGCTGAGCAGCTCAGCTGCGCACTTCAAGTTTCCACTGTGATATTATATTTGACATTCAATTTGAAACCCTAAACTCCTTTAATGCAATATCTCAGCACAATGATAGTAATAAGGCAGTACCACTTGCTTTAGATTTAACTACCAAAGGCAAAGTGGAGAGGGGGAGAAAACAGCCCCAATTATGTTAACCCCTTTGCTACTAGCTCAGTAGGTGACTTGTTTTATAAGTACAAAATTCTGTATTAAAATAAAGAGGAGATGAAAAAAGGCAGAGGATTGCTTTTTCAGCTAGCAGTTAAAATGCTTTGTTTTGTTGTGTTCTGCTCCCTGAAAGTGCCAGAGGCTACCATTTGCTCTGAAAATTTCAACAAAACTCTGTGTAGATGGGATTGCTTTCTGGTAGACCTGTCACCTTGCATATGTGGCAGGAGATAAACAGCTCATATCATAATTTTTTTAAATGCAGGGCCACAGTTTTCCCTCACCAAGATCCCTCTGATTCTTCACAGCTCTACTTGCATGGTACTGTCACCATGCCACACCAGTCGAGACGATAGCAGTGGTTTAAAGTACTCGGAATTCTTGTCCATCCACAGGAATATGTGGAAAACAGTGCAGCAGCGTACAACATGTCTATTTTTCAAATGGAAAAATTGAGGTCCGGTTTTGATGGGACAAGGAAATTTTGTTCAGTGTTCAAACTGAAATACTGACTCTAGGGGTTTTCAAGGCCCAGATATGGGGCTGTCAGTTCTGAAGAACTTTGAAACACCATTTCTAACCCAAATTTGCCTCTAATCCTAAGGCATAGTAGGACTGTCATCCAGATTTTTGTCAGCCTTCCAAGATGAGAAAATGCAAAGTCTGGCTGTGTTACACCAAATTTTGCTCAGCTCTTCTATGGACATTCACCATCCCTGAGACTCAATGGATCTGAACCATTATCAGTCAAAGCAAGGGTCATTGTGGGAGAAAGGGGACACAGACATAATGAATCAAATCTAAAGGCAGCTAATATTTATAATATACATGGTTTGTAGGATAAGGATTGTTTCTTGTGCCAACATAATTTACTTATCTTCCAGTCTTTTCTCACCTTTCTTTCTCTTTGCTTCTAGACAGTGTACAGACTGCTCTACACTGTGGAGGATGGTACAAAACTTCCCGTCTGCCTCTTCCCAGCTTGTCCTTAGACACCAAGTGAATGTCAGAGATCTAGTCTCAAACTATTTAAAAACATTTAGCCAGCTTTACACAGCAACTCTTTGGTCAAACTTTCTCTGCTTTAGGAAAGGACATGTCGCCCCTCTTGGCAAATCAATTATTCAGACGCTGTGATAGTCCGAGGCATCGTATCAGTAATAAAGTAGTGAATTATTAATCATGGCTTGTGCCATTTCGATTAGATTTGGGAAATTCAGGATTAAATTTCTGGCACCCTGTGTCTCGGATTGAGCTCAGCCCAGCTGGCCTGACAGGCATGAGCTGGCTTTGTACTTCAGAGGAGGCTGGTGGATAAAAATTACTTGAAAAGCCTCAGAACTTCAATTATTACTATTAGTATTTTGGAAAGAACTGGAATGACTGAAAATAGATTTCCAATCTGCAGGGCAGTTTTGGTTTCACACAAAACTTCTGCTGTAATAGTTCAGGCTTTTTTTCCCCATTCCTCTGAGCTCATCTGCTTGCTGCAAGAAAGGCTAACTCGGCTTGAAAGACGAGGCGGTCTTGTGAGTCTGTGTGTCTCTGTACAGTATTTACACTTTCTACATTTTATCTGGGCTCCGAGGACACTCTGAGAGATCGAAATCATATTAATTAGAAGAACAGGACCAGCATTCCTACTGCTCTGGCACTAGCTGTTGGGGGAGGGAGAGCCTTAATGCAGGAATGTGAGCCTTGGCATCCTGAGAAGTTGCTTGCAGCCTGCTTAAGGCTAGCGTAAAAAGAGTTTTGGCTTTATCTGCCCTGTGCCCAGCAGACAGCCATCCCCTGCAGTGCCCTGCCACATATATTCACCTGACTTCACTCAACTGATATTGTTTAGCTCTTGCCTGTGCTTGGTGCCTGCTGTGGAGAGCCCGCTCTGAAGTGCTGGTGAGTGCTCCTTTCACTGGAGAAGGGCTTTTTGAAAATGTGTGTGCTACAGAAAGAAGAGTAAAAGCAGGAATGGGATAGGCAGCTGGGAGAGTTGAGGCTGTTGGGAGCATATGGGGAGTGTCAGGTGCCCCACATGTGGCCAGGTGACCTGTGGAGAACTGCTGGGATGCAATGCCAGAGTGTCAAGGTTGAGGTGGTACATCTGAGCATGGCATGGGGCAATGCTGTGTGTGGGAGCTTGGTACTGCAGGGTATTGAAGGGACACCAGACCTCAAACCACCTGGGAGAACTAAGGGGAGATGCTCTGGCATGCCCCTAACCAGAGTGAAAAATGTGCCATAGAGCTGTGAAGAGAGCATTTCCTCTCCGGTGACTTTCATCCATGGGTGAAATTTAATTTTTCCTTGTTGCCTATAGGCAAATTTGCAGAAGTTAGTAATTTCTTCAGTAGTTAGGCTGAAAAGTTAAGTAACTTTGCCTGGGCCTCAATGAAATCAAAGGGAAAACTCAGGTGACCTGACCCTACACTCACATCCTTGTCAATGTGAACTGATAGCACAGGTCTGAAATGAAGCCTGCTGGGTTTCTCTCTGTGAAGTTGGCCTTTTGCTAGACATACAACTGAGGGAACAGCTTTTGCCACAAATGTAGTCCAATTCAAACCCTGAACAAGACTCAAAAGTGACCGAGTTGAAAACCCTTGACATGAAGGAAATAACATTTCACTCAGTGCAGTTTTAATTTCATCCCTCTGCCCTGGAGTCAGAGGTTTCTGAGCAGAACAGGGACTGTGGAGTGCATGTGCATTGTGGGGAGGAAAGTGTGTGGGGAGATGCTGCATGTAGCTAGTTTCTTACTCTTAGAAGCCTCCATGACTTTCGGGGAAAGGAAAAGAAAAAAAAAAAAGGTTTTAAAAGAGTTTTTTTGAAAGAGGAGCTGAAAAAGACATCAAAACAGATCAAAGAAGCTCATGGAAGTGGGAAAAAAAAATGGAGAGAGGGAGAAAAAAAAGGAAAAGCTCCTGCAGTAACATTGGATGAAAATTAAGCTTCTCAGATCTGTTTAAAAGATATTCTGTTTGATCTTTTATATCTTCTGCTCTGATTATCCAGGTTCCTTTTGATGTTGCTGAGCCCTATAGAACTGATATGTAAAAATACACATACATATGTATTAATACAGTGGGTACACATGCACATGCAGGGACCCTCTCACGCTGTCACTGCTGCCTATGAATGGGACGTGCAGAGCCAGCAGAGGTGAGGCCACATGGGAGCAAGATCCAGTGCTCTGACCCTGTGATGTATGTCCCATGCCACGGTGCCCCTGGGGACAGAAAAACCTTCCTGCTCCTCTCCTCAGCAGGAGCCACTAGAAGAAACTGAGCTCTGAGGCACACGGATTAAAGGTAGGAAGCTGCAACTGTGTGGGGGACACACCGTGTCTTACTCTGTGCACCTCCCAAACCCTTGGGAAGTCGTGGGTTGACGGTCACGATGATGTACATCCATGGAAAAATACCTCTCAGAGACGTGCAGAAAGACAGCCACAGCCAAAAGAGACACATCTACACACTGGGATCTTGGAGCAGTTTGTGCCACCACACAGTCCCCAGCAGAGAAACCCCACTTTGTCGTCTCCTGCCTCCTGGCTACTCCCCTTGCCTTCCCACCAAGGCCAGCTCCAGATTCCTCAGCCCTTCGGGAAAAACTGGTTTTTTTTCCACTCTCCTCTTAACATAAGGGAGCATGGCCAGCCCTAGGATATGTCACTGATGCTGTCAGGAGGATGGGGAGGGATTTTGCACAAAGCAACATGGAGCCCCATCGCACTAAGCCCGCTGCTGTTGCCGGGGCAAGAGGAGGGAGGCGGATGGAAGCTGCATTAAAAACCCTTGTTGACCAGGCAATGAGCCTACTTTACCTTAGTGCCACCACCTGCAATGGCTACTCACACTTGTGTGCCACGTGAAGGCAGCATGACCCAATCCTGGTGGCTGCAGTCGACTCTGCATTCCCCCAGCCCCGGCTGTGCTGCGCTGGCCTCTGCTCCCCACTGCTGTGGTGCCCACACGCTTCCAAACCTTTAATCTGCTTACCCTCAGGAAGCCCTGGGAGGCAGGCAAAGTGGTCTTAAGCTCATTTTACAGCGAGAAACACAAGCGATTTCCATACAAATGCTGCTCAAGTTGGCAGCAGAGGTGGGACCCACACTGCATCCACCAAGGCTCTCTCCCTGGGAAGGAGGGCAGCTCTCTGCCACCCACCTCCATCTTCACATGTTTGGCTTTGCACTGCTAAGTGCCATCTCTGGCAAGGAAAACTCTGTCCTCCATGTCCCACCTCCATGTGGACCAGCATTTCCCACAATGCCTCCTCCCTCATCCCTCAGTTTTCCTCCGAGGGTGAGCACAATGAAGCACTCCAGTTAAATTTGGGCTCAAATGCATGCTTTCCTTCAATTTTAATACACCAGCATGCTTCTAATTGTTATGTTTGGAGAGGAGTGTAGGCAACTTGGAGCAGCAGGCAGTATTTTGTGTTTTCTGAGCTGAATACATTTAGTTGTTTCAGCCCCTGGACTCTGGTAACCTGTTTCCTCCTTGCTAGATGCAGCTCTGTGCATTTATTCTCATTTCTCCTCTCTTTGCTCTCTCCCCCACCCTCATTCAGAGGTTTCCCAAGTAGATCTGTCTATTGCCACTCCCCTCTTTAAGCTCCCAATTTAAAGGAAAAAAAAAAAAGGAAAATACATAGAAAAATTATTTTTTTACAGACAGCAGTAAAATGATCAAAGGCTTATTTGTAGCTAACAGCGGACGTACACCACTCATTGAACTAAGATAGAGTGGAAGCATTTTCTTCATATCCATACAAATGTGTTCCTTTAAAAAAAAATCAATGAAGGCAGATTTTTAATTAAAGCAGATGCTGATCCTTCCTGCCCCTGATGCTGCTGCATGTTTTGTTGTTGTTGTGGCTGTTGTTATCTTATCTGGGCCTTTATTTATTTATGTATTAGCCCCTGACAACAGGAGATTGCAGCTCTGATTTCTCTGCTGGAGTTGGGGGAACAAAAAGGAGGTGGGCCTGTTGGAGTAAAACGTTTTTGTCTCCAATCTCTTTGCTATCCAGGTGAAGGTCAAACACCCCCTTCCTTGGGCTTTCCCCTCCTCCAGCTCTGGTGAGGGATACAAGGGCTAAGCCTTGCTGTCTCCTTCTCTCCGTCCTTTTTACAGATGCAAATCCCCTCTACTCAAGCTCAAGAGTGTCTCTGGGAATAAAATGTGCTCTGTGGTAATGCCTTCATTTGAAAGTGTTATGGAGATCTGGAGCTGAACTGCTGAATGTAGAGCTTTCCTTTCTTTTTTTTTTTTTAAATACCTTTTAAATTTTTTTTCAGAAAACCCCACTAATTTAGGTCTCTGGTAAAATGACCAAGAAAGCATTTCCTAATATATTCATCCTTCTTCCTCACCTAGCAGATCTGAATCTCCAATCTCCTTCCTCTATCCTGTGCAGGGACAGGAGTTGGACTCTGTGATCCTTGTGGGCCCCTTCCAACTCAGGAGATTCCATGATTCTCTCTCCTTCAAACCCTCCCCTGTCTGTTCCTATTTCTCATGAGATCAAGGAGTTCCTAACAAGGCTTTCATAATGAATATCCAAGACAAACCCGTGCTCCCAGCCCGCCGCAGCTGGGCCTAGTACTGGGTTCTGAGAGTTTGGGCAGGACTGAGCACATGGTCCATCTCCTTTCCCTCTCCGGTGCTCTGCCTGATGTCTACATGTGTCCCTGGACTTTTTCTCTTCAGAATCAGGTAAGTGCATAGAGGTGGGGGTTCATTTGCTGAAAACAACTGGCAGCACCCAGATTTGTCAATCGTCCTAAAATCTAAAGCAGAGACATGGTGCCTTGGACAATCCAAATCAAGGTTAGGCTCATCCTCCATGTCAAGCTCTCCTGCTATGAATGATGATCAGGCTGTGGTGGAGGGAGATGTCCTGGGCCTGGTCCATCCCCTGCTGAAGGCCTTTCCTGCAGGCCATATTTCAGTCCCCACAGAGGCCTTTTCTCTCTGGAACTCCGTGACTTAATGCATGTGTTGTGCCCAGACATAACCCAGGGGTCTGTCTTGACTCTGCAGGTGCGAAGGTGACCCAAAACAGCCCAAGGTTTGGATAGAGCGTTTGTCTTTGTGTGTGTCAGTAGTACACCAGGTCAGCACTGCAGGGCCTGAGGAGGAATTTGTCCTTTCTGTCCAGCACCATGCATTTGGCCAGGTGCTGCCAGGAGGGAGAGCTTCACACGCACCAGGCACAGGGCACTGCTGGAGGCACTGTACCTGACAGGATGGATCACTGGTCCCATCTGCTGTGGCAAACTGCATCTTCCTATGGGGAAGGAAACTGATTGCTGAAACTGCACAGGGAGTGACTTTTCCTTTCGTTTATATCTGTACAAATGAACATAGGATCCATATAGGATCATAGAATCATTTATGTTGGAAAAGACCTCTCAGATCATCCAGTCCAGCTGTTAGCCCAGCACCACCAAGCCATGTCCCCCACCCACACACCTTTTAAACACTTCCAAGGACAGTATTATAACGGTGCCCTGGGCGGGTTTTTCCAATGCCTGATCACTCTTTCAGTGAAGATATTTTTCCTAATATCAAATCTAAATGTAGTATCTCTTATATCTGTTTGATGCTGACTTCCCAGACCCCGCACACCCCTGACCTTCACTATCCTTAAAGGCTGCCCTGGGCAGCTCTTTCCCAGGCCTGTGGGTAGGTGCTGGCAGTCATACACGTGGACTGAGATGTGTCTGAATACTGTTTACTTCACTGTCCAAAATGCACATCAACAAAATAATTTGAAAAATATATTTCCAGTTTACAAGTGTGTTTCCTGACCCAAAATGTAGCAACTTTTCATTTTGTTATGTTTCATTCCCTTTTCATTAAAAGCAAGCAGATTAATAAAGGAAATTGAGAAAAGGGAAAAGAAATAGCTTTGTTTAAAAAATACCTCATCAGCAAATTTTTTCACATTTTCAATCAAGTAAACTGATTGTGGTATCTTATTATTTGATAGGAGCATGCATATATTTCCGCTTAGTGCTTAACTATTTTTTTTCCCCAGTGCATAATGTATTTGTCCAAAATCCTTCCTCACTTGCAATCTGGAAAAGCATTTTCACTATGTCTGAAAAGAAAACTAAATATTGACTTCAGTAATATGCAGACTTACTGCTTTTGAAAGGGTGGGATCCATTTGGAGAAATTTAAGTGTTTACTACAAGACTTGCCTCTATCTGAGATATTCACCCTTGTCTTTCTTCTGTAGTTAACAGGGATCTGCTCTGCAAGGTTGAGGGCACAACTCACCTCGTAATATAGTAATCTGCTTTCAGCCAAATCACACTTCCCCTAAAAAGCACTTTTTTCTCCATGTTCTATATTGCAAATCTTGACTGAATTGGAAGGGTCCTTGGAAGGATCTGCATTTTAATTAGTCATCTTACATGTGGGTAAATTTAGGGAACATTAAACCTGACCAACTAGTTTAAAAGTGAGTTTGTTCCTTAAAGCTGTTCAGGTTGCTAACAGGATTATGCAGAACCTAACAGGGCCATGGTTTCCCTAAAGCCGGCTGTGCAACAGCACATGAAAGTAAATACTTCTAATTTCAGATTGAATCCCTATGGGCAGAGGCACCAAATGTGCACAACAGTGCACAATTTATTTGCAATTGCAGATACTCACTCCTTAGAGGAAACACTGTTAGCTGTGTCCCATCTCTGCTGAACTCATCTTCATTCTTTCAATATTATCAAGACTTAAAAATGCATAGAGAAATGAGAAGTGAGATATAAAGAGCTTCCCTTCATCCTACCACACGTACTTACAAAAGAAAACACACCCAGAAGAGGTAAACTACATATGTATATGTACATGTACATGTATATGGATATGGATATGGATATGGATATGGATATGTAGTATATATGTACATATACAAAAGACAAATTCCCCTTAAAAATGCAATCTATAATCATGACCCTGCTTTTGTTTTTATCAGGTCTCAAGCTAAGGCTTTCACACCAATGGAGTGTGAATTCTGTTAGTAAATTCTGTCAGTAAATACCTTTGAAAGTGCGATCCAGTAAGATGTTACACCTGAAAATTAACTTATATCCACCCTCAACAGAACAGCAGTGAAAAACTTTTGGAGGACCTTGGTTAGGGCAGGGGGTTTTTAGGCATTTCTCTGTACTTTTCACGGTGATCTGAAGTAGGACACTTCAATCACAGTGCCTGGGTACCGATGTGTCTTTCACTGCAGCCTCGCATAACTATCCATGTTTGGGTGTTATCATGGGAGTAGCTGCCTCGCTATATCCATCTTTTCCCAATTGCGTGGTATCGATTGATGGTGTAGCAAAGTTTTTGAGTGATAGCTCAACAATGAAGAAGATCCAGACTCCCTCTCTCTTTTCTCTGCCGGTGGAAGGGAAAATGTCTTATCCTCGGCATTAATTAAACTCTGTGAAACCTGATTGTGGCTGTGGAAGACCTGTGTGTAGATTCATACTCTCTGACAACGTCTTAAATTCACTGACTGGCATTTACTTGGTAAATAAATAAGAGGATCAGACCAGCATTGCTTTAGAGAGGTCAAGCAAGATCTTTGGTCTGTCTGAGAAATGCATGGGCCAAATAATTTCCTCCTGAAAATCGCCAAAGCTGTCCTGAAACTTACTGATTTATGCCATGAAAGGATGAGCTTCTGTAACAAATTTGCAGGTAAGGGAAAGTCTGAGCCAGAGAGTGACAGAGATTGAGATAACCAGAGGGACCTTCTGCCTGGAAACGAGAAAGCTCTGGTTTATGCCTTGCCTTGGAAAACATAGAGTGATCCCTGAAAATCCTAGGTCTGTTTTCTTTTCTGCACCTTTTTCTTTATATGTTCTGCCTCCGTGTTTTTGAAATGCACTGGTTACTGTACAAGGCTGCATGCCTAAATCTGCTTTCAAATCAGACTTTCAGAGACTTCATCCTCAAATTACCAGTTTTTGGTCTGTGTCCATGGTTCTGCCTAAGGTTTGTTTGTGCCGTGGGATTTTTGGAAGGGTGAGGATGGGCTTCTCAGGACACTTAATAGGAGGACTAACTGTATGATTATTTAGGTTATCTCTGCAGTTAATTGGGTGGGAAAAGTGGGTTGAAGCAGGAGCCTGTGATTATCAAAAATCTTTTTTTCTTTGTTGCCCTTACAGATAAAGCATTCCTGAGTTATTTCTTCTAGTACTCCCACCCCCATATATACATTCCTGCTTCATCAGTAGCTTCGAACAACTGCATTTCTCCCTCTTGAAAATCAAGGATGACTTTCAGCTCCCAGCATGATTAGGAAAAAAGTCTGGCAGAGATTAAAGAAAAGAGGTGTGTTTCCCTCCCAGAATCTGTGTGGGATGATGAGACTGGCAAAAGTTGTTGGCCAAAATATCACTTAAGAGAGGCAAAGCTCTTCCTAGGACGGTTATTTTCACATCCCACTTACAATAGCAACAATAGCCTTGGTATCATTTTAAAAGAGAGACCAGAGAAGGTGTGGGGGTGGGAAGGACAGGAATTATAGCCCTTATACTAATCAGATAGAAAAGCTCTGTCTCCCACAATTCTTTCATTAGCTGGCGAGACAGGTGCCCTCCGACCTCCAGCATCACTTACTTCCTTGGTAACAACTACTGCTGGCAGATGATCCCTCTTGTAGACTTCATCCATATTCAAAGAGTTGTCACATCCAACTGATGCTAAGAAGCTAATCAAGTAGAATTTTCTTTTCCTTTTCTGTCTCTTTTTGTTCCCCCCTTTACTCCTTCTCTCATGCTAGAAAGATATTTACCCACCATGCACTCAAATTCTTTTGAACCCTGAGAAAGGACCAGATCCATGGGGAAAGGGAGGAGAAATCCCTTTTCTTTTCAGACATGAAGCCTCTGGTGATTTTTGCATTTTTACACAGTCAAGCATAAGACTGTTTTGAATTGCCATTAACAGCTTTTAAGAATGACCAAGCACAACCAGGGGCTTGACTGGGACAGCTGTCTCACCACGCTTGCTGTTTCGAGGCAGGTGGCAAATTCCCCATCAAAACTATTTTGAGATAGGCAATTTAATTTCCAGTGCTGTCTAGGTTTTGGAAGAATGTGGCCCTATTAAAGGAGTTGATTTTACAACAGATAGAAGACAAGTTAAAATTACATTTTCTGCAGGCAAGGGTAATATTTTCACTGATGTTTTCATTTTGTTTGCTTTTTCCCCCATGGTAAGCCCATCAGCTATACTGTGCTTCTTCCCTGTGTTCAGAAATAAACTTGCCAGTGTGGTTCTAAAGTAGCTAGCAAGAGTTTATATGAGGATATTTTATTTGCATTTGATGCATTTTGTACAAAAATATTTTCTAACAGAGATGGTCATCTCTTCTAACCACATGCAAAGACTAACATGAAGGAGTTTCAAACTTTGAGGAAGAGAATGTTGAATCTGAAACAGCAACTACATATGAAAAACTGACTCTTATATCCTTGATGAGAAAATAGAACCAGAAGAATAATGAAGATGCCATTTCTGCACTTTTCCATTCTGAGATTTATAGATTTCTGATCATTTGAATAACAGGAATCTTCTAGGGGAAAGACTGAGGCCATTGAGTTCAGATAGACAGCAACTCTTCATTCACAACAGTGTGTCAATGGTTGTCAGTCAAACATGAGGGAAAGGGAATCAAAGTCAGGAATTTCTGCTCCGGAAAACATGGAGATTTAATTTAGTGTGAAAATCCAGAACACCTGGCAGATTTGACTTCCAACTTTTGAAAATGATGTATCATTAGACGTGAGAGAATTCCTAAAATGGTCCCCAATATTTCTGAGAAACATCTGTCAGCAACTGACCTTAAGAATCTCTAATAAAAAAAAAATCATCTATAAAAAATAGCCCTGTTACAATGCCACTGATTTGTACAATTCAGAGGAAATGCTGACATCCTCCATTCAAGCACTAGTTTCAAGCTACTGGAAATGCTGTTTTCAATCCTGATGGCATCTATTCCTCTTCCACGAGTTAATTCGAGAGGAATACATGTGCGAAACAAAGGAAAGAAGGAAGTCAAAGGCACACTGGTCCCAGACAAACATCGATCTCGCAAATCTCCCTTATTTCCACCATCTGCTGCCAGGTTTCTTGTTGGAATGTGCAATGCATAATATACTCCTCGTGTCTTTCCTCCCATCATCCTGTGAGTACAGGTTCTTCCTTAGGTATCCTAGGTGCCACCGCTGTTCCTGCCATGGGTGCAAACTGGAGCTGGCTGGTGGATTTACTCCCAGGAGTCTGTGCTCTGCGGGATTGCTGCTGCAACTTTTTAGCAGCCTCTGGCTTCATGACACTATTTTTGGACCTCCCTCTCACTCTCTCTTGTCTAGTAATGTCTCGTCTTGTGGAGACTGGAGAGCTAAGTTCATTAAAATGGAATTTGGTGGGTTATTGCACAAAATTACCTCTATTTACATCTGCTGCCTGTCACTTTCAATGCTCTGTGTCTTCTATCACTTAATACTTCCACTACCTGTCCATGCCAACTTTCAGTGGGCAGCAGTTGTAAACTCAGGTTAGCATTGTTTGCTGCGTACATTCCTTCCTACAGAAGCCCTTTAGTGGGCTGTGAGAGCTGGTGTCTTGGCCAAGAATATTTGTTCAGGAGTGAGACAGTGCTACAGCTGTGCCGATATCCAGAAATGCCAAGAATATCCATAAATTATTTTCCTGGGCTGAATTATAGTTCCTACACCATTATTAACTCTTTGTCTGCTGCAAAATGTCTTTGTTGAGAGCAGCTGAGAAGAAAAGAGTAAAAACAAAAGTAAGCCTTTGGCTAGAGTGAGCAGTGAACCTGAATCTTTCATATCTCAGTGGGGCTGGGCTGCAATATTTCAGCTGAAAGAGAGCTGCTGAATTTTTTCTTGTGGAAGACAGCTTAACTGTGAATTCACTGAGTGACTGAATAACAAAATTTATGCCCAGGAGATGTTCAAGAGGTGGAGACCCATCTGAAACTCCAATGCCTTGAATTAAAAGGCCATACCTGGTACCTGGTCAGTCACAAGGCAGACTGTGCTGTCCAGTGGTTGAATCACAGCCTACAGAGCAGTGTGTTGCTTGAGTCTAGTGTGCACTCCTGGTTGTGCAACACCACCCTAGGTACTAGAAAGTCTTGAACACCAACCCATTTTCCTGTCTAACATGCCACATCCATCACCTTCACCTCTGTTTACTTGTGTGAGCAATTCAGCAGAGGCACTGAAAGGTTGAAGAGCAGCAGAATGTGTTATTTCCACAGACCTCCACAGGTACTGGCTAATGTCCCACTTCTGTGGAAGCCCAAGCAATTACATTTTTCTTCTTGCTTGCTGGTAGTGTGACACCCAAACACCTAAATGACTACCACAGCAAAGCCAGGAAATCTGCCCCTATGAAAATTAGGCACGTACCAGCATGGCACAGCTCAGATGTGGATCAGAAATGATGGCTCTAAAGACTTCCTAACTCACATTTTCTTCCTGCCCTTTTGTCAGTGAGTTAACACAGCATCAAAGTGTCTGCCACCCTGATCTCTGACCATGAGCCCATTAAAATTGCATTGGAAGTTAACAATAAGGATGGAAAACAAAGATCAAATGAATAATGCATAAACAAAGCACTTCAATTAGATATTGAAGAAAATAATATAAATATATTAGATAGCAAAATATCTTGAATTATAAATTAGATGGGGAATTTTTTTCCCCCCCAATGTGAGGAAAAAATGAGAGGAAATAAAGGGATACATAGTCTTTTATTGGTTGATGGGAGTAAACTGTAGGGATATTTATACTTCTTTGCTGTTCAAGCTTAGTAATTTCATGTGTTTTTGCAAGATAACACTTGGGTCATGTGATTTCATCAACCAATCGAGCTGCCAGGCTCTTTGCTGACACTTGGTAATGAAGTGATATGGTAGGGTAGGACAAAGTCACCTTATCTTTTTATAAATGCATTGAGTGGCATTTGGGATGCCTTCCTACCTTTCTGGTTCATTTGCATTACACAAGAACCCTCTAAATGTTAAAGCTTTCTCTTGCAGTGAAAGTTTGACGCTTCCAGCGGCATTCAAGGATATCTGTCTTGGAGTGGCATAAAAATAATGATGTGCAGCTGTGTGTGTGGGGACGGGGCTGTGTACGCGTGTGCGCAACAGCCGGCTGAGAGGCTCCGGAGCTGTCTCCGGCACCAAAGCAACGCGTGTCGTCCATCCAAGTTGACAGGCCTACCCAACCTGAAATCATCTGAGTGCAGTTTCTGAAATCGTTTGAAAGTGGAGTGTCAGGAAGATGTTTGCATGGCGGCTGACATCTCCTCCCGGCGTGGTTTAATGACATCCCTCCCTTGTCATAACTCTCCTCACGCTTCACAAATAATAACAGCGGTGGAAGAACTTGGCAAGACAGAGTTGGGAACGGGAATGGGAATGCGGGGAAGGGCTGGGAGGCAGGAAAGTGCAAGTCGCTGGAGACAAAACCACTTGAAAGGGCTTGAAGCAGCCTGAGCATTCGTACCTGGGAGGGCTGTGGGCTTTTCTTGCTTTCCATCATTTTCCCATCTTGTTAAACAAAGGGTAGGGATTTACCCGCCTTTGCCAATCAGCCCAATCTAGAGCAGCAGGCAAGGATGAAATCTCTCTTGGTATGGAGGCCTGTCTATAAAGGTGCTGATTTTGTCTGTCTATTGCAATATGTTTTCCAGGTGCAAGGAGGGAGAGGGGAGCAAATATACTGCTGCCTGGAGAGCTTCCTCCTACTCCATCTGGGCTTCTGGCTTTGGTGGGACTGGCAGACAGGTCAGAGACTGAAAAAAACAGATGAGAGCTTAGGGAACCAAAGTACTGGACCGAGTTTGAACTCCTGACTTTTAAAACTGGCTCAGACATCTTCCTGCTGGCTCAGCTTGGGCAGGTTGCCCACTCCTCCGTTCCTCAGTCACCTGCTTTGTGCTGGGGTTGAGGAATGAAGATTAATCCCAGAGCACACCAAACATGGCAAGATGACATGAAACACTTTACAACATTGTCAATAGGGGATTAACATGGCTCTTTTAAGAACTCCCATGGGCACTTTATACCCTCACTTAAATACAATTATAGCCAGGAAAAATGATCAAGAGCTAAATGACTATTTAGCTATCAGTCTGTACTGATTTCCAAGGAAGGAAGCACGTTTTCCAAGTGTTTACTAGTCAAAGAATGGGAAACCAGACCTCTGGCTCCATTTTTGGTCAGTGCAGAGTGTGTGTGTAAGATGCTGCCTCTGGATTTCTGTCGGGGAATGCACCCAGCAGAACAAGCCATGTCACCCATGAAGTCCGTGTGCTGCCAGGCAGAGGAAAGACTTGTTTCTGTCAGGCATGAAGACAGTGAGAGAGCTGAGGAGCTGGAGAACCAGGTATGCTGCTTCCTGAGTCTCCAGATGGCTGTCTCAGCTGTCTTCTCAGCCATACGAGGGTGTTCAGGAACTGAAAGCCTGCACCTGCTGCTGAAAGAAACATGATTTTGTAGGTGCTCGGTGCCTGAGGATTTCAATGTGCAATAAAAAGATAATTTATAGTAATTGTAACAATCATGTGTGAAACCTTGAGGCCTCTAACAGTCTGCTGTGGGGCAGAACGACCACATAAGCTGTGGTGACAAGTTTGCGGTCTCAAGGACTCTGTAAATGACTGAGCTGTAGTCCAAGGACTATCTCAAGTAATAATATGGCAAAGAGAATGCAACGACCCTCCTTGCTTTAGCTAACACATCTGAGTAAGTCCTTATGTACTCCCAGATTTTGTCTTTTCCCTTCACTCCATATTTAGTGATCTTTAGCATGAAAGCTAATAAGAACAGAAGGGTGGGGTTTTTTCTTACTTATTTTGTCTAAAAGACAGATATGACTGTACTTCATAGAAAACATAACAGCTTGTTGGGCCAAATACATCTGACATCACACATTTGAGCCCTGTGGAGGTGTCTGTTATCCTCTGTGTCCAGCCAAGCAGGGGGCATCTGAGGCATGTCTACAGCTCCCCACCACCCCTCGACCACCTCCACACACTGGGTATGTGCAGAAATCACCCAAACCTGTTTTTAAACATCTTTCTAGCTGATGTACAGTGAGCAGGCTCCTGAGAGGATGGAGGGCATGTCCTGTGAGGGCAGGAGCCTGCATTCCTTGCTTTTGGAAGCAAGGACTGACACATATGCTCCTCCAGCCCTTTAGCAGTGTATTTACAAATTAAATGAAAGAGATAACAGATGCTTTCACGTTATTTCACAAAGAACTGAATGATAAAGTCAAGGAAGAGGGAAGGGAGAAGAGAGCTTTGACAAAAGGAGTGTGCACCTCAATGGCCGGTGTTACCTTAAATGATCTTGCACACATGGCACTGGAGAGGTCCTTGTGCACTGAGAAAGCCTTTCTTTGGATGAGTTGTTCAACTAGCATCCTTTTCCATGCTTCTTTTGGATTCTGCGGCAGAGTTAGGAGCCTAATGTGTTTTACTCGTCCAAAGTACTTAGTTCTACCACTGTGCCACCATTCCCTAGCTCTGCACAGCAGACTCCCCTCTCCAAGGCCGTGTGTGGGCAGATGTGTGGCACATAGGGATTAGTGTTTGTCCCAGCCTACACATCGCTCTTACAGGTTTCAGACTTTACAAGAAGCACAGTGAGCAGAGCTGCAGACCAAGGGATCCTCTCTTCTCTTGGAGCAGGTGCCTGTGCTTGCTGCTGCTGCAAAAGCATCCCCTGAAAGTACCGGGGGTAGATATGGCTCCTGGTTCCTTACCTGTGCCATGAACGAGGTTAAGGTTTGAGGATGTGTTTGTGTAAGTGATGGACAACTTGGAGAAGGAAACTGAAGCTTGATTTTGCCGAGGGTGTAGATGTAGACCTTAGAGGGAGTTTTTCCCCTCATCCTTATTGGTTTTAAAGAGAAATCCAAACTCTTTGGATGAGAATCTCTGAAATTAATTTCACCTGGTAGAAAATACCTGAAAATTGGAGTAAGGCTAAATTAGACTATGCAAACTGTCTCTATTGCCAGTGGTAGGATCTAGACTCCTCACCCCTGAGAGTGATTTCAACTGCAGATATAGAGGTATAGCATGAACTTCAGGTGACTGATATATTCAGGTTACTGGAGCAAGTGTACGGAAACAAGAACAGCACCGTGAGTCAATCAGAAACAGCAGACACTGAAATTTTAGTTAAATATTGACGTGAGCGGCATAGGCACAATGCACAAATCCTAAGTGTGTCTTTTAAGTGCAGAATGAATGTAAGGCTCAAGTGGAGATGCCTGTGATTTTCTTACACTTTACATGGCTTGGTTTCCCCAAATATCTACATGACCTCAGCTAATGCTTTCTCTGCTGTTCACCTCACAATAGCAATGGGAAGAGTACAGTTTACCTGTTGTCTCCAGGGGGCATTTAAAGTAAATACCATGCAATTCCCCATATTTAACTAAGTCACTGAGAAGGGATAGCACATCTATCTTTAGCAATATTTTTAACAGAGAGGATACCTAATTCCGAGATATTTAGGATGAAGTGCTTAGGTAATTTAAGTAGGTGAGTATTATGTGAATTTTGGTGGGATGTGTGCTCTATCTCTCTTTCTTGTTTGGTTTCTTTATTGGGTAAAATCCACATATCTCAAGGGGGATTGCAAACATGAGGATAGAGCAGCTCTGCATCAGAGGCACTGCACATGGGTGAGAAGGACAGCTCATGTGGAGGTGCTCTCTTCCCCTCATTGCCCCATACCCGAGCACACCACAGTCGATGTTTGGCATGGACACACAGAATCTCAGCTTTACCCTCATTCTTGCCACAGATAACTCTGCTGGCTTTTTAAACAACCCTGACTGTCTGCTGGAGGACTTTGGGAAGCACTAGCCGATGATTCTTCCTTCTGCAGCTAGAACTGTGGCAGTCCAGGCATGCTAAGACTTCTTGTGGGCTCATTTAATCTGCACCACATTCCAGGCGAGGGAGTGAACCTCCCCACTATTGCACCCTAAAGTGTGAATTATCAGATAGCTCTTTCCTTTTTTTTTTTTTTTGTTTTTTTTTGTTTTCCTCACCCTCTGCCCTGCCACCTCTGAAATTTCTAAAACTTTTTTTCATTTACGAGGAAAATTAAATAAACAAATTAAAAAACCCGCAGAACTCAAAGATTTCTTATTAAAGTTCTGAACATATGCTACTTATGAAAAAAAATTTAAGTGAAATTGGCTGATAAAGTAAGAATTCCACAAAGGGCTGTTCTTCCAATCATCCGGTATTTCTCCTGTAATTTCCTCAGAGATTGTGGAATGATTTTCCAGATGTCTCTGTTCCTTCCAGGTGGTGTGTTCAACATGATTTGGAACAAGGCCAATCTTAAGCTTCTTCCTATTCAGGGGAGATGATACTGTGCAAGGTACATATATGTACATACTTCCACATTTTTGGTAACATAAATAGTGTATTTCTTTCAGTGTGCAAGTAAGGGACAACCCAGAGGAAGGGTGACTTTCTTGTGAGGCTGACAAAACAGCCCTGTCTGAGAAAAGTACTTTTTCTGATCAGTAAGAAGAAAACGAAGGGCAGTTTTGGCTATGGGAGCATTTATAAGGGGTCAGTATATGATACCGTTTCCTACTGCTTTTTAAGTTGACTCACATGTATCCTGCTTAGCCCCAAAGCTGCTTTGGTTCCCTCCCAAATGCTATGACTCCTTGCTTGCCTGTTGAACATGGGCTGGCTGCAGAAATGGGCAGCCTTGGAATCAGGGCTGCAGAGAGTGGGGCTTCCTCTGGGGCAAATTTAACAGTAGGTTTGGGTCAGTACGTTGGATAAGGCCAAAAACCTTTGTCACCTGCAAAAGAGCAGAAAGCCTATGACAACCTGGATGATTCCTCAATGGCCAGGTCTGCTCTGCTTTTCACCCCATGTTCTTCTCACCCTGAAATTTTAACTACTTCACTGTCAGTGAGAACCATCTTTATTTTTGGGACTGGCTCATGTCATTGCTCTGCGTTATCAGAGAGGGTAAGCAGATCAGTACTGTCAGTGACTGATCCTGCCATAGTTGGATATGGCAGTGTAAATGTCACAGACAGATTAAAAAAGCTGTGATTTTTACATGACAAGGAGGATCCTTTCTGAGAGGACAGACAGCTGGATTTTGGCTGTGGCAGAGAGAGCTGGGCACTGCCCTTGAACAGGGTTTTCATTCTGCCTCCTCCCAGCACTGATGTCAGAATGAGCACTAATGACCTATTGGGTTTTAAGATGAAAGAAGAAGGGAAGGCATTTCCCCCCTCCGTATTGGCCTCTGTGATATAGTTAAATACCTCCAGCACGTCAGCATGACAAGCTAAGCGTAAGTGAGGGACCTTGGGTCTACATTGCCTCAGCTCTGCAGTTTGCTGCTGCAATTCCCTCAGCTCAGACTCCGTGTACATGTTTTTGCCATTTTCACTCATGTTTTTTCAATCAAAATCCAGCCTTTTAATGGAGAAGTTTTTTTTCCGGCGAAGTGCCTAAATGTTGTTGGAGACACATTTCCCTTCCTCCAGAAAATAAATGTGATTTTGAGAAAAACATCTTAATCTTGTGCTGTCAAAAAGAACCTGCTTTAATTGAAAATTTGTATCACTAGTAGAAAGCATAATACACATCATCTATCTGTGCTCACCTCAGCTCCTTATCCAAAAATGTCCTATAAGGCAGTTTGTCTGCTTCTATGAGTGAACATGGGTAATTTTCAAAGAAAATCAGGAAAATTAGGAACGAGGTAAGATTTAGAAATTTCAATTTTTTTTTCCTTTTCTGTACTGGGGTCAAGGTGGGATATTTTTGCTAAACTTCTCTTCTAAGAACAAATCTGAGGAACAGGAGAGAACTGTTTCTTAGCTCAGGCTCATGAGACTAATCTCCTTAACTGTGTGACCACCACAATGCTGTGCTATGATGTTAACATTTTACATATTTTGCCCTTTTTATGATAACCCTTTTTTCTCTGCTTCCCTACAGCTTTGTTTGCATTTCACACATTTCCAGCGCGTTTCTAGTGCAGTAGTCTATGCTTCCTTCAACAATCAAAGCCAATTCAAACATATATATATATATATAAATATATATATATATATTGCAATTCTTAAAATAGAAATTGGCATAATTTCCACTTGGTATCCTTTGCACTGGGAAAGATGTTGAAAGCAACATTTTGCCTTGAACTGCTTTTGTTTGGACAACTAAGCTTCCCAACAGAGTGTGGGATCCATCTTCTCCCGCTGAGGATGTCTAAAATTTGGATGTCTAAGCTGGTCATCCTAAAGTTCCTTTATTTTTATTTTGGATATATAAACACCTCTTGAGGGCAATGCATCTGGCATTTCTTACGCATTTGTCTTTGGCCGCAATGAAATTACCTCTGGAGACACCTGTTCTTCTGTATTTATTATAAGAAAAGCCTGGAATGACTATCCCAAATTAGATATCTGGCTTTTAGGACACCTAAGTCAATGAAGATGATCCTTGCCCTAACTGAATTGGCAGAAATTGCCCTTGAGCCCTGTCATAGACATATGATCATCCCTCTGTCTGGTCCCCTGGTACCTGCTGGCTCCTGGACAGTGTTCATGGGCAAATGGGACCATGTCTTTAATCTGAGAGCAGTGGCGAGAAAATCATAGGATGTCACTTGCAATGTATAACTCGCTTAGAAGTGCTGCTCAAGGGCCAGAAAGTTTGGAGACTGCTCTCTAGCAAGCCATCAAAGAGAGCACTGGAAACTGAACTATATTTGTCACTAAACACCTCTCTTTCATTTGCACCTCAGGTTTATTTCCCCAGAGCTTGCAACAGCCGGGTTCTAATTTTGGATGCGTGACTATCTTTTACTGAGACGGTCACCAAGAACACGAGATTGACAATAAGTTTTTGGATGTGGGAATCAGCGACAAATTACTTTTTGAAAGTAATTTGAGCAACTCTGAGTAGCTGATAGATTCAGGGTGCAAACACTTTCACCTGAATCAGGACAACCTCCAAAACAAATACATCAGCCTGGAAGAAAAGCGCCTTCTTGTTCTGGAGGGATGACTGGGTCACTATGCATAGCTGTACTCCTCAGAGACAGAAGAACATAAGAAGAAGGATAAGCAGGAAGACCTGATATGGTCCGGGGAGAAGACCAGTGTAGAGGGAGGTGCTGAGAGCATCTGAGGTACTCCAACCTGTTGAGATCTCAAAAGAAAGCTAAATGGGAGTCCAGAAAGATGAGGGAAGACAGAAGAAAGCACAGTGAGTTTGGCATCTGTGATCTCAGCTGAGCCTGCTGTGAGTCTGGAAACAAGACTCAGATTGGAGAACTTCAGCTGTGGCTGTGGTGCAGAGTCTCCCAAGCTGTCAGCAGTGGAGGGAAAGAAAGAGCAATGGCCATTACTTCCAGCCTGGCATTTACTCCTCAAGAACCCCCCAAGCCTTCTGTGCCAAGATAGGAATAAAATCTGCTATTTCCCTCCTCCTTCCACAGAAGAGAGGATCAACCTAGTGAAAACAGACCCGTAAATGAGAGGATCTCATGCTTTGAGGGCTGTGGGGCCATTTTCTCTCTCAAGAGCACCCTGTGCTGCCCTGATCGTGCTGCCAGGGAGAGGGTTCATAGCAAGTCCTCCCAAATGGAGCAAGGGCAGACTGGGCAGTGCAGAAGCTCTTTGGAAAGCACTGCTGATCTCATGTACAGCTGCCCAGCAGGAGAGGGCTGTCTCTCAGCAGGACCTCAGTGGCTACATCTACATTACTCTGAAAGGGCACCATCTGGAGCAGCAGGAAACGTGGCACACTCCAGCTCCTGCAGACTGCCTGCCTGTGGAGAGTTTGTTTGGGTCTGCCTGGTAACGCACTGGCCCTCCTGGAGTCCCTGGGCACGTGAGGTCTTGTGCAGAGGGAGTGGAGTGCACTTCACACACCTTGGGCCATTCTTGCAGGCTCATTATCTGCACAGAGGGTGATATCCTGGTCTTGAGCTCTCAGGGCCACCCTGAACAGCCAGTGTAGATGTCTAACATCAAGCGTTATTCAGTCCCACCTGTTCACAAGCAGTTCTTTCTGTCTCTTGGACAAGAAAGCGTTTTACATCTCTGTCCACCTGGGTCATTCCTCCCTCCTTCCCTCCAGCCAACTATGCAAAACTGCACACAACATCAGAGAAGGAAAAGCTGATTTACCATAACTGAGCAGAGTGTGGGTACATTGCATAAAATATGCTGTTTGTGACAGAGGGAACCATCCAGCCAATTTGATAGCTCTGCTCCCAGGGGATTAAAGTACCTCCTTCATCTCAGCAGAGAGTCTGTGTATGGAAAGAACCTGAATTAAAATCTACCTTTTGCTTCAGTGCCTTCAAAACACCGCTGCCTCTCATGGGCAAAGCCAGCCGTAATCCTGGATTCAGTTCCCTCCCAGTATTGTTCAGTTCGTTATCTTGCCTTGCTTGTTTGTTCCACTTACTTGTTGTGTACCCCTGACACAAGGATAATCAAAATCTCTGGAGGAGGGGAGCATCTTCCCTATTGTAATGAGTGGAGCTCTGCCTGCACCCTGATGCTCCCAGACAGTCACCATCCACTCTCATGGGTTTGTGGTGGTCCCCTAACCACGGCACGTGAACACGTCCCCATCTTTAGCTAGCATGGTAGCTCACAGCGATACCTTTCTTTTAAATAGATAATGTTAGTTAAAGTAAATGAATCTCATCTTAACTGACTGGATCAAGGTAACCCAGGTAGTTTGTGACAGAATAAGATGCAGTTTGTACCAGCAATCTATGTCCTCCCCAGCCTCGTGTTCATGCCCCCAGTGTGAAACAAAAATACATCAAGGGCTACCAAACAGAAAAACATCACCTTTGTCTTGGCGATCTTTTGAACTACGAATTGAGGTGGAGGGGGATAAACGCCTTAGGTAAGAATCACTGCCTGCTTGCCCTGATTTGACATTTTGTCTTAGACACATAGTCTTGGCCATAGTCAAAGACAGAACGTCAGGCAAGACAGATGTACTGCACCGGTCTGGTCATTCTTGCGTTCCTCCCTCTCCCTTGGATTAGTCACTTAGGGACAGCCTTTTAGCAGCAACATTGTTCCCAACTTTCTTTCTCAAGGTCACACTGGAAGTCTGTGAAAGGTCTGAGAATTAAATCTGAATTTCTCAAGTGAAATTTCTACACGTTGGACTGTCCACTCCCTGATTCATAGCTGCTACAGCTACTTTCAGCTGCAGACTATCAAACTTTTTCAGGAGCTGTCTCTGATTACTTGATAGTGTTTTTCAAAAAAGAAAAAAAAAGAAAGGGGAACATGTCAAATAAATTCAAACAATAAATAAGCCAGCTGAAATCGAGGTCTGCTCATGGATATTCAGTAAGCTGCAAAAGAATCAAAATCTGTTGGATAAATTATTCATTGCAAATTATTTGTTCATCTTGACAGTCATAAAATTATACAATCCATTAAAAAATAAAAAAAAGTCCAGTCACAGTATTTGACTCCAGTCCTGTGCTACAGAGAAAAACCCACTATGTTGGTATTTTGGATAACTGATGTGCCTGTGCCCCCAGTGATGGAATCTGTGGGTGTCCAGCACCTTTTAATTCAGCCTGGGAGATGGAGTGCCATACAGACAGCCACTGACTGCCTCTGGGAGTGGTGGCTTCGTTTGCTCTTAGGGAATCTGGGGAAATTCCTTCATATTTCTCTCCCTACTTCAACAGAAAAGGGAAGGTGTGGAGATCACTCCTCTCACATAGCTCCAATCCAAGAGTCGTGCAAATCCCCTTCCCTTTGTGCCAATGGGCTCTGTTCAAAGTAGGCTGTGTTGCCGCACCTCCTGCTTTGGCCTTGCTGTGTCCCTTTATGCTGTTGGGCATTACTGTTGCCTCACAGTGGTCCTGTTTCATAGGGATTCCTTGGATGTCTGTTCCAACAGACGAAAGGAAGAGCAAAATTGTGCTGCTGGACCTCCCCCTGTTTTCATCCTCCTCTCTCAAATACCCATCTGGCACCTTTTCTCTGCACAACACAATAAATCTGTCTCCACATGAGGGAGGGGCACTGAACTATTCTGATAACTCGTGGCTGGGCACTCTCTTTGTGCCCACTCTGCACTGCCAGGTGTAGACGGATTGGACTCAGGTTGATAAGCACAGAGGCCGTGTCAGCTGTCACTTGGCTGCGATTCATCCTACTTCTTACTGCCCAAATCACTGAAAATAACCTTTATTTTCAAAGTGAGAAATACAGCAGTGCCCTTATCAACATACAGCAAAGTGTACCAGAGGAGTACAGGGTCCAGGGCAGCCAGTCCCATACCAGGTTATAGCCCACACATGGACTGAAGCAAGTGGAGATGCCTTTGGTTATTTCTACACTTGGAAGCACACACAAACATTCACATGAATGTATATGTGTGTGTGTGCATGTGTACAAGGACCAGCGTGATGTGTTTAGTATTAGAAACAGTTGCAGACCTCAGAAAGTAAAAAACCCTGGTTCAAAGGCAGAGAGAAAATAAGTTCTTCTATTCCATTCTATCCAACATCTTTCACACCACCTTCATCACCATGGTATTTATTTTTCCCTCTGAATTTTTCTTCTTTTCAAGGTTTGATCTGAGGCCAGGTTTTCTAATGAGTTTAGTGAAGGGATCAAAGGATCTAGCCATCTGCCTAAAGAAAACAATAGTATTTCCAATTGAATGATGGTATCTGGCAGGGAAGGCAGATTGCTGGGCTCCTTAGCTACATCATAGAAGAGAGATGGGAAGCGCAACAGAGAAGGAAACCTTATCTAACCAGATGCCAGAAAAATTTCAAGGCTTCCTAAAGCCTACCAATTACTTTATTTTGGCAGCAAAAAGGGAGGAGTGAAAAGAGAGGGTTGGAGAGGAGAGGGTTGGAGAGGAGAGGGTCAGAGAGGTTTGGAGAGGGTTGGAGAGGAGAGGGTTGGAGAGGGTGGGAGAGGAGGAGAAGAAAAAAGAAAAGAAAAGAAAAGAAAAGAAAAGAAAAGAAAAGAAAAGAAAAGAAAAGAAAAGAAAAGAAAAGAAAAGAAAAGAAAAGAAAAGAAAAGAAAAGAAAAGAAAAGAAAAGAAAAGAAAAGAAAAGAAAAGAAAAGAAAAGAAAGAAAAGAAAAGAAAAGAAAAGAGAAAAGAAAAAAGAAAAGAAAAGAAAAGAAAAGAAAAGAAAAGAAAAGAAAAGAAAAGAAAAGAAAAGAAAAGAAAAGAAAAGAAAAGAGAAAAGAAAAG
>VZRV01002087.1:626846-872563 GCA_013398115.1 Falcunculus frontatus
AAAGAAAAGAAAAGAAAAGAAAAGAAAAAAGAAAAGAAAAGAAAAAGAAAAGCACTGTTATGTGAGAAAGAAGAAGTAGATGTATTTATCCTCTCCTGGAATGAGCCCCAGCAGTGCAGGAGGACAGGCAGGCACCAGGCAGACAGACCAAGATTATTGGGATGAACTCATGCACGACCAAGGCAGATTCTCTCCTGCCCCATTTGTTTCACCTGTTGACAGATCCCATTAAATGAACAGCGAACTAACCAGTTTGCAGAGCCCTGTTGCAAGGGAGTGGATGCTTACACAGCTCAACTTTCCAGTGGTATCTTCTGGGGTGGGGAGTGTTCTTGGAACAATTTAGTGCTTGCTTGGACTTATCAGCTGGATATTTAAAGGAGGGAGAATAATTTCAGATTTGCAACTTAAGACCCTGGCAATGGTTTGGACTTTCAAAAGTCATAATACACACTCTTCTAATAGTGATGCCACTTTAATAGGCCTGAGAATAAAAAGAAGGACTAAAAAATTACCAGTCTATTTTATTAGTCTTGTCATGTAAATGTATGTCCTCTAAACCATCAGTCTTAAGATAGGAAGGAGGATTTAAAATAGATTTAGACTGCTAAACAGATGGCCATTCCTGTCATGGACTGCTGTACAGCTGTGGAGTTTGCTGTTCACCTCAGCACTGATCCACAATAGGTGTGACCATGCCACAGACCATGTCCAAAAAAAACCACCCAGAAATCTCAGAGAAGTGTACAGCAGCCTCAGATTCTCTTTCTATACAGAAACAAAGAAAATCTGTAGGGGAAAGTGTGGATTTGTGGTGATTCTACCTAAAGAGAGATGATGGTGTTTCTGCTGTCTCCTTTCCGGCTGCTCTTGAAAAGACCACCAGTCACAGATTCATTTGAGCTTTTTCTCCATAAGACACTGAGACAGAGGAGATTGTGTCCCAATCCTAGATGTTAGAGATGCCACCCTTGCCACTGCTTCTTTTTAAAAGGAGAATATTCCATGTTAGCAGAGTATTTGTATTTTTTAATGTTGGCATTGTCCTCTTCCTCCCAGGCAATTTACAGTTATAGAAGGGCATATGAACTGAGCAGGGACTGAGGGAAGGGGGAGACTCCAAATCCACAGCCCTAGAGAACAAGGTAAGCAACGAGGGACTTCTCCGGACTTTAATGCAGCATCCTCTTCCTGACTAGCTACTTGGAATTCCAGCAGAGTGGGTTAATCCTTTGCCTTTGATGAATCTTTAATCTTGGCACCTTGTGGCTGAAGCCGGCACTAACTAGCAGATCCTGGCGATCAAAGTCATGCACTTAAATATTTCATTTATAAATAAAAAGTAATAAAATAAAAAATAAAGACTTGTCTTCATAATAGCAATAAGGCAACTCCAGAGGGGTTGTTAGTGCCAATTAATCACACTCTTGGGACTGAAGTGTAGCTCCACTGCTCCTTGTAACTCTAATTGCCCTATGGGTGCAATTATCCATACCCCCCTCTTCCTCTCCCTGTCCAGTCAGACCTTATGGCTTAATTCCAGCGTAGGCATTCTATTTTTTAACCTCTGTTGCTCTAATCCACCCTCCCCATGATCCAGGCTGGGAATGGAGAGTGATAAGTGTAATTCTTCTCCTCTTGTGCACGTTCACTCTGGCCAGCTGCAATGCAGGTATATTCACACCCGCTTCCCTGTGCACACATCCTGGCTGCCTGTGGGGATCCTCAGGGGCAGCCTCGTGCTGCAGAAGGAAATTCACAGGCATTATCTTTGTGGACAGGCTCTGCAGCTCATGTCCATGAAGGCACATAGTTCTCACTCCCTACTCAGTACCTCAAATTTCCCGCTGATATTCCACTCAGATCTTGGGGGCTGGACCTGATCCATGAAATTTTGAGCATGGAAAGGAGCCTCTCTCCATTGCTGTTGGTGCTACTTTGAACACTTGGAGAACTAATCCTGTTAAAGATGCTTACCCTTGTTTTTTCATTATCTATTTTTAAAGTATTTCCCAGTTTGAGGCTTGGGCCTGACCCACAACACATCTAAACCTGTGGATAAATGGAGGCATGTGCAACACTGAAGTGGGACTGGCAGGAACAGGAGTATGGGGCAAGAGAAGAAAACGGGGCAAGGAGAACACATCTAATGACTTTTTGGGACTATTTCTATGTTCCGCAAAAAAGACTTGCACCACCTGACTGGGTCCCATTAAAAATGAATTTCCCTGGATCCATTTTAAGTGCGCTGGCTGATAATTTTTTGTGATGTCCCCCAGCTGTTACTCTGGGAGAAGCAGTGAATGACTATTCTCTGTTCATCTTCCCTGAGACACTCAGTTTTACATACATCTGTCATAATCCAGTTTTATCTGGAGAGACTAAAGGCGCCAGTTAGCTCCACAAAATGAAAATTAAGCATTTATTTAATCACTTTCTGTGGAACAGAAATATGGGAATACAGGGCCCTTTATTTTAGCAGTTGGGGAGGTAGAGAAAGCCAAATCCTAGAAGACAAAGTCTGACATGTAAAGAAGAAAGAAGTTGCCCCTTTTTAGAGTAATTAACTATTAGAAGCCTTTACCAAGGACTATAGAAGATAACCTGTCACTAGCTACTTTAAAATGGGATTGGATATTTTTCTATAATACATATTTTACTTTGACAATAGCTCTTGGACTTGAAATGAGAAATAATTCAGAGAAGTATGAAGGCCTGTTATATGTAGCAGTCTAGCTTACATTGTGACACCAGTTTCTACTGGGTTTAAAATGTATGAATTATTGAGATCTGGTACTGAGCCTGTAAAGAAAAGGTTGTTTCTGCTGAAAAGCTGAAGGATTTTAAAGGTTTACTTGCAGCTTCTTGTGATGTTCATCACCTGCCGTAGTGGAAGAGTAAAGCTTTGAATTCAGGTCTTACAGAAAAAATGAAAACTTGAGGACTGGATTCAGACTGTACATATTTTGTGACTGATCTGAAGTTGGTCACCCTCCTATGCCTAACCGTGTGGACTGAGGGCTGCAAAAGAGCTGTCATACTGCAAGTCCAGAGCTCTCTAATTCCTTAAAGGAACCTATTCTGCAACAGTAAAGTTTTCCTCATATTTTTGTTCTCTAATATATACCCAGCTAGTATAAAGTATCACAGCTCCCTTTACTTCATCTGAACTGTAGCAATTTTCCTCATCTGAGAATGTGTCTCATTTCACCACTCCATTCACTGACACTGATGGCATCACCTCTTGAGAGAATAAGAAGGCAAATTTAATTCCCATCACCGATTCATTCCCTACTTTCACAGCTAAGGCAACTAAAAATTACTGCTGACCACACACACATACACAGAGAGATTTGCAGAGAATTGCTGGAGTTCTGCAGTGAAAATGCTCTAACTTTCATAAAAATCAGGGATCAAACTGTTCCTATACCTTGTCCTTCCCTCCAGCATTTAAGGCCTGGAAAGCTTGCTGCTTGTGTTGTAATCTTACCCAGCTACAGGGTGTGTAACTGCGTTGCTTATTCCTCCCCTGTGGAATGTAGACCTCCATGCCTCACATCAGCCAGAGCCTTGTATGAGTTATACAGCTATTATGTTATAAGTAGGACTGATGTATTACAGAATGCTGCCATACATCCTATGAATGGCACTCGGGCTCCATTTTTTTCTCCTTGTAGTAAATTCCGCACTTTTTTTGGGAACGGACAGCTTCACAAGGATGCAAAGATCCAGCACTTGGGAGTGGCTCGGGCAGAGTTCAGGGCTTGCAGGGTCAGGTGCTACTCACCTGAGCACCTCACTTCCCTGCAGTGGCAGGATTTGTGTTGACACGATGACCAACCCCAGCTAAAAATCTACTGTCTTGTCCAGCCAAGAACTCCTTCCATCCCCCCACACATTAGTCTGCTGCCTGAGCTGCTTTTACCAGAATAATATTTTCCCTTGTTCTGAATTTACTCTTACCTCAGCCCCTCACTACCATTCATTCTTTTCTGCCCATTGACAGATTTGCAGACATCTGCCCTTTTTCTAACACTCTCCTGCACAGGAGCAAGACACAGCATGATGTTCACATACACTGGCTTTTTTTTTACAGGGTGATTTTGATAAAAGAGACATTTTTCAGGATCAAACATCTCTGATCTTCACTAGTTATGCATATTTCTGGGCTGCAATCCCATTCTGCTCTCAGTTCTTTGTAACAGGAAGAAACATAAAGCCCAGGGTACCCATAGGTAGGGATTTCAAATCTCTATCTGGATATGAATTAGGCTCCTCTCTCCTTTTAATAATCAGAATTGAAGCACAACATGAATCCTTTCCTTCCATGACAATTTCATCCTCTTGGAACTGTTCTCATGTGAAGTTTGGGGTTTTCTTGAGTTTACAGCTAAATACCAGGGTAGGAGTTGGAATGGGATTTGCTGATGTGAGAGGTAGTCGAACGTGCTTTTTTTCCTTTCCCAAATTTTGAAATGGCCACAAAGGCTTAGTCCTGGACTTTGTCTCTATCAGCTAAACCAAAAGAAGGCACAGACCCAGGCACTGTGCTGGGGCCATACAGATTATTATGAGCCAGGCATCCTTTCCAGGAGGTAATTTAGTTTCACTCGCTCTGTTCTGGGTGGAAGAGATTTTAGGCAGCTGGATAAAAGCCGTGCTATGTCTCTTGTCCTGTGGGCCAGAAAATGGGCCTTGGCTGGTTTAATTTGCTAGAATAGATATATGTTTTAAGATTGCATCATGTGGTAATGATAACAGGACAGCAAGACATGAAAGTTTAAAGATAACAGTATCTTCCCTGCTAACAGCCCGCTGCGATGCTCCTGTATCTTGCAGTTCACTTTCCTATTTCTTTACTGTATCTTCCCTCCTCCCCAAAACCTCATTAACATGCACTATGTAGCTTCTTAGTGGATGCCTGGAAATGGATTTGGAAAAAGCTGGGTCCTTTGCTTAGAGGAACTGTGGGGCTTGGGTGTATTCGGCACTGCCTCTGCTCCAGCCCAACTAAACATCCAGCAGCACAGCGAGTGAGCAAATGAGAGGTTGTAAAACCATGATGCAATCCCTGCCTGTCACATCTGATCTAGGAAATAAAGTCAGATGGCCTTAAAAAAAAGAAAAAAAACCAAATAAAATAGCATAACCGGTACTTCTGTGTTGGAACTGAAACATTAACAATCAAAGGAGAATATCAAAGCAGTGCAGCCAGCACATCCATCTCAGGCACATCAGACCAAATGGAAATCCATGTCCAATACATACAAGGAGCCTAAATACTTCAGTGTCAGTAAGATAGACTCAGCCTGGTTACAGGGAGGCTGGTGAGGTGCAGAAATGGGGTCATAAAACTGGTGTGCAGAGTGTTATGAAGGCAGCTCTGACCAGGGGCTGGGGTCTGGTCCTGTCTTAGTTGTGTGAGGGACAAGGGATTAGGGAATGCAGGTCTTGAAGATATACTGAATTTGCCACTAAAAAATTTAAGATTTTTGTTGTTGTTTTGGTTTGTTTTTTTCCCAGAACTCCAATGTATCTCTTATTGCTAATGAAATAAACCGTAATAACACGTGGGGAGGGCTCACTAAAAGGAGGGGAAGGAGAGGGAAATTATATTGAAAACTATTTGCATTTATCTGTCTCAAATCTTTGTATTTGACTTCTTTATTGGCTCTATTGAGTTTATTGACATATTGGACTTTATTGACTGGTGGCTGGGATAAAGCAGCACTCCAAGTCCACAGTGAGTGTTACAAATGTGGCCTGAATCAGGGAGAGGCAAAGGAGCACTGGCCTGTTTATCTTTGTCCACTTGCCCTACATCCTGTAAAAGTCTCACAGAACCTGATTTTGGGAAGTTTCTGTCACTTTGGAGATACATTTATAAGATTTTGGCAAAACTTCTCAGAAGTAAATTTGCTAAGTTCTGGCTCAGCTTTGACCCTGAGTTCTCCTGAATCTGGATATGGTTTACTGTCTAGGTATAGATTTTATATGTGTTTTACCATGACAAAGAGCTCCTTTTAATAAAGGGAGGAAAAGAGAAATGTAACAGGGGACTTGATGCTTTTGTGTTTGTCCCATTGGGTTCAGAAGCAGAAAATGAGTGGTGGAATAAAGCAAAGGTAGAAAAAAAAGAGGAAATCACAGCCATCTTGTCAAACTAGCCTATTTCTCCATCCTTCTAAGATTTATCTTTTTCTCCCTTTGTTACCCTGGCCCTGAAGACGAAGGCAGTGCCCTTTCTGGGTTGTGCTCCCATGGCTCCTGCTTGTGAAGCATCTTTGAACCTCTTGCTGATACAATCTTGTGAAGCTTCACAGCACCCTTGTGAAAGGGGGCAATATCATTAAGGACGATTGTACCTCACGATACATTTCCTAATGCCCCATCTATGCCACAATTAATCTCCAGTTCCAATCCAGTATTTGGCCTTCCAAGGTACACATTTACTTTCCAAAGCATGTAGTAATGATTTTCTGTCCCTGGCTCCGACTTTCCAGTGGTGTAAATCTATACAGAGCCTACTCCGGCTCATTTTACACCAGCCCATCATCTCAGACTCTCTCTCTGATATTTGTTGTCTGGTGGTGTTGCGGGTCATTAAGATAGATGCTTGTGGCTACCTCGGGACGGACGGATGTCAGTGTTGGGAAGATGTGTTTCCTTATATATGGTTTGCTGCACTCAGTGGGATATTTCAAGGTGGGAAGAACTATCTGAATACAAAGTGGAATTGAGTTCACAGGCTGTCACAACTGTTGGGCTCGAAGGCACCCAGAAAGAGCTCATTTTTCTTGTGAGAAGACAGGATCAGCCATATCTACGTGGTTATAGACAAAAGTTTGTTTATCCTGCTCTTCTGGATCTGTAGTCCTGGAGCGGCTGTGTGAACAAAGGATTTCAGATTTCTTGGACTTTGCTATTTTACAGTGTGTTGTTGGCATGAGTAAATTTTACCTTATCCTGTATGTTACCTCATTTAGCCAATTTTTTTTTACACTGGCACCTGGAATCTTGTCATAAAGAGAGCATTATATACTTATTTTTCATTAAGTTTTGAAGCACCCTAATCACTGGATCTGCCTCTCACCTCACCTCTCAGCTGTTGGGAGAATGAAAAAAAATGAACATATAATGCCAGACATGATGCAAAGTCAAAGAATGCTTCATGTGTCTGTTAAAAGGAATCTCAAGAATTTAAGCAATTTTTTATGCTTCTCTAAAGGTTGATTCCTGATTTTGAGTGTTTGGGATTAGGAATTCCACAGTGGGAGCCAGCAAGGAAAATAATGGGCCGGTTTATCTGCTTCATGCATGTGAGCACTGAGTGTCACCCTGCCTGAGTTGGAAGTGGACAAGCTGAACAAAGCATCAGTGACAAGAGATGAATGCAGCTGTCATTTGGGTACATGGGCACAGACTGGGAAGAGGACACAGGTGTTCTCCAGCTTTTGGCTAAGTTTGTGATTCAAGCCCATCTGGGGTCACACCTTCACCCTCTGAAAGAACATCCATAGCTCACACTGAGATGCTGGGGAGCCCTTTGCCTGTGTCTGAGGGGCTAATTGGGCTCTTAATTGCCTAGCACGTCTGCATGAGAAAGGTGTATGGTAATAATAATGCAGTAAATGAGAACACTGGCTATTTGAATATCACTTCCTTTGTCAGCTTTATTTCACGTAATAATGTGACATGGCTTGGGGAGGGAAAAAATTATTGACCTTGCCATTTTTAAGCCTGAATTGCTAGCAGTTTTTCTGCTGAAATTCATGTCCTTAACTTTCTTTGATATTTAAGAAATTCCTAGTTTTGTCTCCATGGATGACTGTTTCAGGAGGAATAAGAGACAAATATTTTTTTTGGGGAAGGAGGAGAACATAGAGAGAGCCACGATTTGGGAATTGTGTGTAAAGTAGCCTGGCATTGTTTAAAGAAAGTGGGAGGGGAAGTGTAGTGAAAATGAGTGAAAGAATGGTATTGTAATCTGCTTTATTGCATCCCGAGATGCTTGACTTAGCCTCATTGTCATAGCAAGATGATGTGTACCCTATGAGTGTATAAAAATATATGAACTCCTGGGACAATATAGTTCAATCTGCTCTGCTATTACCCATCATGCTCATCTGAGCACACTACAGCTATTAGATCTGTTTGTGAAACAGCTGAGCCCATGGATGGATCTCCTGCCATGGAGCTTGAATGTACAGTTGAGACAGGGTCTGAATGTACAATACATGGAAGGAGAAACAATGGAAATGAATGTACAGTGGGGATGACTGCACAATGGGAGGTGCAAGAGGAATGAATCTGCTCCTACTGTGGGTATGTAATGGTAAAATAGACAGATTGCCATCTATAATTCATGGTGTTTGCTTCCCCCTTCCCCTTGTCAGATAGCCCTCAATCAGTTTGACTTGCAGAAGCTATCCTTCACAACTGAAAGTTGTTAAAATGCTGTCGTGTTTAACCCCAGAGGTAGCTGCATTTTAAACACGGGAACGGAGCTATGCATGTACAGAAAACCATCTCCTGTGCTCCTTCCTTTTCCAGAGGGACCAAAGAAGGGCTACCCCTGGATGAGGAACAACAGTACCGAAGCAGCTCACTGCAGTGTGCATAAAAAGGCGAAGCAGAACAGCACCCAGGGAGCCAAGATCCCTACTGAACTTATTTTAAAGTTTAAGAGTATATGCACCAGAATATGTGTATAAGAACATATATGTTCTTGTACGAAACTTTACATTAATATTCTTAAAGGGGTGCCATCACAATCCTGGTAGCAATTAATTTTTAAGGCCCCTGAAGACAAGTATTGTGCTATACTCACTACTAGCACTGCTAACACTGATGTTTGGTTATCAGTACCACCATGAAGTAACTGACTCATGTTCTTCTAATTCCAAATTGTGATGGTTTTTACAAATACACATGTTTTTCTAATAATACTATTTCTGAACAGAGTGAAAAATACTATGTTGTCACACATGTGCATCCCTGTATTTCTGTCTGTATGTAAATTTCCTACATTCAGCTTAGAAGAATTATAAAATGTTCAAAATGCACTTTTTTAACTATTCCTGCACTAGTACTCTTCACCAAGAGAGGAAAGGAGAGTAAAAAAAAAAAGGGCAAATAAAAAAAAGCCTGTCTTGTTATTTCCTTCTCTGGGTAATTGCATTTTCCATACCTCCCCCTTCAGAGGCATTTACAGTGAGTTCTGCCTTCCATTGCTTCTATTGATTTCTAGCTCTGCAGGGTGAAAGCCAGACCCTGGCAAAGCCAAAGGGAGTTTTGACTTCATTCTTTAAGAACAAATCCACCGGTGTGCTGAATCAATGCAAAGAGTCAGAGCACTGGCCTGTTAAACTGGATTTGTAACTGCTGCTCAGAGCTACAGCCATGCAAGGAGCCAAACTCTACTGCTGAATTTAGCATTTACTTTTTGGATGCCCTTTTAATGGCTGGGTGACGTGTGTTAGAGGAGGGTGAAGGCCTGGGACATCGCTTTCCAGTTTGTTTATGCGTTGGGAGTCACCTGCTTGGTTTAGCCCTGCAAGCAGGAACCTGGTTCAGAGCTGCCCAAAGGGACATCAATACCCTGCTGTGGGATACCCTGCTGTGGGCAGAGTTGAGGAGATGAAGCAGTGCTGCCTAGTGAGCTGCAAAGCCATATAAAGTATCCCAAGCACCGCTGCCCAACCTGGCATGTTTTGTATGGCAGAAGGTAGATTTAATCCCCCCCCCAAAAAGTCATAACTCCCAGCGCAGCCGGTAGAACCTCAGCAAGCAAATCCATGACAGAGGAAGGAATGGAGCATCGTCTCTGAGAACGTATCAAGCTTAAGAGCTGAATAAGCTGTTGACCTTGGCCTGTTTGTTGGCTATATCATCAGATCAATTATATACAATGGTTAATAGCATAGCCTAATTACTTCTTAATTTCTTCAAGAATACCCCAAGCATAAGAATTCAATTGACTGCAACTCTACAGAAAGTTTGAAGTCTGAGCTATTCTCTTATTGACATCATTTGGATGAAGAGAATGTGAGCACGGATGATACATTTCTTAGAGAATCCAATTTTTAATTAATTTTAACTTATAATCTAATGAACAGGTTTCTCTTGTAAATTCTCTGAAAATTTCTTTCATCCTCCAAAAGTAAGAATGCTAAGTTTCAGAAGAATAAGCTGCTATTTGCTTGCAAAACAATAAGACAGAATCCCTCCATTGTAAAGCAGAAAATTAATTTTTAAATAACCAGACCAAGGCTATATTCCTGCTTTTATTAGACTTCCTAATGCTGCGTGCCCTCTCACCAAATGAAAAATATAAAGTGGTCAGATGCTTCTAGAAAATATATGGAATTGTGGTATCTGCTAATGTTTTGCCAGATTTTCATTCATTTCCTCTAAGTTTTACTCAGCTTGCTAATGACTTGGTCGGGCAGTTCAGTGTGCATGGTCTCTAAAACACTTTGACGACTGCTGAAATTCACGGCACTGTCCTAAGACACCAGGGAAGAGATTTCATCCAATGTGTTCCACTGGAGTTTACTTCTAGTGATCAAGATTCTTGGGTTTTGCAGGCAATCTGTGATGGTGAGCAAAATGCACAGGTCACAGAAGCCCAGGGGGTGTAATCTGAGACCCAGCACAGGCACCATCATCCCCTGGCATCACTGTGTGTGGAAACGGCTCACTAAAGGTCCTGACAAAGAGTACATGGGTGGCCTTGCCCTTGTGTGACCACCTGGATAAAAATCCCATTGAAGTCCAGCTCTCCTGGACACTGCCCTGGGTGACACACTCAGAGCTGTACTCAGGGCAGACAGATTGTAAATAATGATCACTTTGGTTAAGTCTGAGCCAGAATTGCTGCTTCACCCCTGTTTGGGTAAATGCACCAACACACTGAGGCTGCATACTGCAGTAACTGCTGACATGAGGATCAAAAGTTTATTACTGCCTCCCTTTAAGCCTTGGGATGCTGAGAAGCAGCGAGGTCCTCCTCTTTTTGCAGTTTCATGTGTGCACAGCTCTTTGGGGAGGGTTCTGCTTTGGTTTGCACTGCAACAACTGTGGTACAACACAGTTTCTTCTTAATCCATGGGGGCTAATGCCCATGGTATGGGCTTAAAAGCCTTTTGTACTCTTGCTTGTTTTGGCTAGGGTGGAGTTATTTTTCCTCCTGGTGGCTGTGTTCTGTATTTGTGCTGGAGATAACATTGACAATACAGGGATGTTTTAGTCATTGCTGTGTGAGTGCTGCTGAGCATCGAGCCCCTGTCTGCTTCTCACCCCACCCCACCAGCGAGGGGGCTGAGGATGCACAAGAAGTTGGGAGGGGTCACAGCCAGGACAGCTGACCCCAAATGACCACAGGGATAATTCTTATAAAGCTGGGGGAAGAAGAAGGAAGGGTTGCACATTTGGAATGATGATGTTTGTCTACCCAAGCCAACGTTCTGCATGAGGGAGCCCTGCTCTCAGGGAGATGATGGAACACCTGCCTGCCCATGGGAGTGCTGGATGAATTCCTTGCTTTGCTTCATTTCTGTGTGCAGCTTTTGCTTTACTTAAGCTATCCAAACCCTTGAGTTTTCTCACTTTTACTCTTCTGATTCTCTCCTCCGTCCCACTGGCAGAGAGTGAGTGAGCAGCTGTATGGGGATGAGTTGCTGGCTGGGCTTAAGCCACAACATCCCAGCAGGAGGCTGAACCACTTAGATGTGCTGGAAAATGAAGACAAAACAACTTTAATGCAAAGAGAATGCCCGAGGATCATAAGAAACATTACCATAGGTTATAAATAAAATTTTAACTCTCAAACAAGAGTCTACATAGAAGACCTAGCTGTAAGCTTCCCAGGTTGGGCATTAGCTGTTTAATTGCAGCAGCGTGAATGCCAGAGGAAAGCTCCAAAAAATCCCACTGAATTGCTGAAGGTGTCTCCAGGTTTTAGGATGTCCTCAGCAGAGCTCAGCACCTGGCTCAATTGAGCTTCATACCTGAAGGTTAATGTCCATATTTATCTGTTTTCTCCTGTTTTGCTAAAATTTGACCATAGTACTGTCAGCCATTTTTTTTTATTCTTGTAAGGAGTGACAAAAGAACATTTTTCCTGTCTGGAAAACTGTGAAATGCGTTTTCTTTTAAGTTTTGCTACAGAAAGAGAAACCCAGGTGGCCTTTGAACCCTGACACAAAGGCAATTCTCACTGAAGATGGGTTGATTTCTTCGCTAGATTGCAGAAAAAGGAGGAGATGAGGGCAGAGACGAGCATGTCAAGATGTGGTAATGAAAATGCTCGCAGGAAATATGTTAGATCAGTAAATACTCTCTAATGGCATTTGCACTTATTTAACATCTCTTTTACACATCCAGTATGGCTTAGGGAAGCCTTAATATGGATGTGAATTGGGGTCACAGCAAGAGAAGTAGATACAAGGAAATGGGCACAAACTCACGACGATGTTCTCAAGTGGGACGCATTGGCACAGCTCCTAATGTGTGGTGGGTAAAGTTTTGGCCGTGCACTGTATTCCCACACACCGATGAAGACACACAGATGCACGTACTTTTCCTTAAAAATAGCGAGCTTTCACTGGGCCCCACTTCCCATTAAAGAGGACTTACATCCTATGAAAATTCATAAACTCTGCAGGCGTTTCTACGGCGATTTGACGGAGTAATCTCCCGTCATCTCAGCTTCTTGGTGACAATGACAAGAGGAAGATGGATTTATCAAATACACAGTGACATGTTTATGACCCTGTTTTGCATAAGCAGGAACCTGAGCCAAAGGCTGTGCAGCTTGAGATAGCAAGAGGGTTTTTATAAATATTGTGACAAGCAGAAGTGATATTTGGAAGAACATGAAAAAAAAATCTTACAGTTTTATTTTTTTTTTTTGAGACAGACCGCATTGTGGTGGGGCGGGGGAAGAAAGCCTTTTCCCACACTTCTCCACAGTTCAATTTCTCGAGAGCATGAAGGCTTAGCTCTCCGTCTCACCTTGAAAAGTTTTTCTGTTAACCCTTCTTCTCCCTCTGTGCAGAACACCCTTTTAATAAAAGTGTGGTTAGGAAGGGGGCGGGGGGAAATTCTCTCCATCTTTCAGCCATAGGAAAGTAACATGAAGAAACTACAGGAACACAGATGGCAACGGTACCTCCGTGTAGGACACGCACTCAAACATGCCGGTCCCAGCTCCAGATGCACTGCTGCCTTCCCCAGCACGGCTCTCAGATGGGGAGCACCACTAGCGGGCCCACACACCAGTGGAAGGGTTTTTGTCCTGTTCTTGCACACAAAACCTTTCTGTTATGGTGTTACTGCAGTTCCTAACCAGCAGTCTAGGCAGCTGACAGGGCACAGGTCTCAGGGTACCCCCTCAGGTTGCTTAGGGCTGTGGAAGGTTTTTGCCTTGGAAGCAGGGCTGGACCTACAGAAAAGGCTTTAATGCTCATGTGAAAAGGCTTTAATGCTCATGTTAAACAGGGTCTTCTCCAGACACCAGGTCTTTGCCACCACTCACCCACTCAGCCTTAGGCTGAGCAATGAGAGATGGGCATGGGCTCACCTTCTCAAACCGAGGGATGGATGAACCCTTTTGCTGCATTGCCCTCTCAGCAGCCCTGCCTGCATGAGAAATAGAGCTGTCAAGGGCTGTCGAGACAGCTTCAGCCTGAGGTGTGTCCACCAGAGGCCGTGGAGATGCTCCCAGCTCGGGAGTCTGTGGTGTGCTGAGGTTTGCACAGCTGTGCCATGCCCGCGAGGATGCACAGCGAAGGCAGGAGCAGGGAATGAGTGATGTTGCAGAGCTGAGGACTGAGCCCCACAGTTTTACATTCACAAGTCCCACTGCAGGGGGTATCCTGAACACTGCCAGATACTCTTCTGGAGGCTGGCAGGGAGATAATAAAATGCTTGAGCTGTCTTTCAACTTCTCATAAAACCAGGAGGGCTGGTTGAAAGTGCAGTAAATGAATCACAAAGAGCTAAAGAAGGAAAACATGAGTAAGAAATGTGCTTGGATGTGTTTTTCCTCTCTGGATTCCATCATTTTTGTGATAATTTATACACCAAATTAAAGGCTGAAGCTAAGAGAGCAACCGTGTGGAAGAAAGGGTTGTGGGTACCCAGAGAGCTCATGTGCTAGACAGACTCAACCAAAACCTGCAATTCTCAATGTGAAATACAGTCTTTGTTTTAAGTTTGTTTTCCTCCCTCCCTTACTCTTCTTTTTTTCTTCCTTCAGATAAATATATTAATTAAATGACCCTTCCTTAGAATTACACAGAAAAGGGAGTTCAGGAACCTTTATTGAACCGACCTGTAAAACTAGAGCAAAATCAGCTTCTCTGTTGTTTCCCCTAAATGATTTTTCCATTGCATTTCACATCTTATCAGGGACTTGTTTGGGCTTGAAACTCTGAAGCTTTTTGTGTAGGTCAGTTCAATAAGGCACTCAAAGCTGCTTTTCTCTCCATTGATTGGGGTGTTTGGTATGGTTTTAGTTTTCTTTTTTTTTTTTTTTTTTGAAAGTAAAATAATAATCCGTGGGTTTGGGTTCTTTTTTTTTCCCCTCCCTTTTTTTGTCTTGTGTTTCTTTTGTCTTTAAAGAAAAATAGAAATTTTTCATCATAAAAATATCCCCTTTCTTACAACAAACTTATCCTCTTTCTTTACCTGATATCCAGAGAGGGCTCCAGTTTCTTCACTAACACTGCAGTGTTATAAAATTTGACTGATAGTTTCGATTCAGTTATTTTAACCAGACATGAGATAGGAACAAAACTACAGCTTCACCAACCATTGTACCCCAGGGTAAATTTTCCCCTCTATTTTCACACCCTGCAGCCTGTTGCACGAAGCAGTTCATTTCTTCTGACTTCTATTTTTGGTGCCATCATATCTAAGGAAGAGATGGACACAGGCGGAGATTCAGGGGACTGAACAGCATTTTTTAGGAATTCTTTTTGGAAGGTTTTTTAGGAATTAAATAATAATCAGGGGACAGGCAGTACATGGGGAGATGAGGATGACTCCGCAGGTCCCTGGGATCTTCTCAGGTGCTGGGTAGTGGTGAGGGTTGAGACAAGTATGTACTCAAAAGTACGACATCACCCGCCCCCTGCTCCCCTCCAGCCACCTGAGCCCAGGAACAATCGTCCACCACAAGGTCAGAGATGGGCTCCTGACTCTCATCTCCCCTTGCTGCCATTTTTCTCCAAGAGCCCTTCTTAATTTTACCCCTGACTAGTCCTGTTCTCAGAGAAGAACCATGGTGTGGTTTCAGACAGCCCCTGGCACATCCTCAAACAGCTTCTGGGCCTGCAGTGATGAGCAGGGATATCTGAAAACCTAAGGAACCTCTGCGACTTCCACAGGGATTGTCTGGGAGGATAAAATCCTAGAGCCCCTCAGACAACAGCACTGCACACAACGCAGCTCCTCCCCACAGATTCTGTTCCAGCTTGAGGCAGCACCACAAAATCCCAGGTGGCCAGATTTGAAATTTCTATAGGTCTTTAAAAAAGTCACCTTTCTTTTTGAGCATTAGTAAAAAATTCCTACTTCCAGTTGACTGGTTATATATTTTATGTTTTATATTGTATTTCTTCTTTCTCCCCCCTCCAGCCTCTCTCTCTTCACAGCAAACTGTTTCATGCAAACCTTCTAAGATTTCTGTGGGGAGTGGTAGGCAATACAACTCTGTTGTCTAATGGGACTTCCACCAGCATTTGGCATCCTTCCTGGCGTTTCACCCTTCATATTATAATTTATAGTGTAATGTAATTTTTTTCATATCACGCTATAACATAAATTATTGCCAGTTTGTCCTTAACACTCAAGGAGACAGTCTAGGGCTTTTTGAACCAGGAAAAAGAATGAGAGAAAGAAGCAGAGGGAAAAAGAGAGATGGAAGGATGGAGGGGGTGGGAGGGAAGGGGGGAGAAGAGAAAAGAAAGGGATGGGAGAGAGGGATGAGGAATGGAAGGAGGGAGAGAGGGATGAAGGAAATTTATTTTTCAGATGCAAAACCCCCAAAGCTAAACCAGCTTTTCTAAAGGCAGACTTAGTAAATAAAATTAAAGAGGAAAACTTTTTGTCCCAATAACTTATTATAATGCTCTGCTTCAGCCTCAGATATGTCAATGAGTCCTCAGTGGATCAGACAGGAAAGAGTCTGAGGAGGAGACCATCAGCCTGAAAAATAATATATTTTTAAGTTTCCTTACCTTTCTCACTACTATGTCCCTTAAATTATTAAAAGTGAAAGACATTTTAATATCATTTGGAGGCTGTTTGTTCATTTCTGGCGTCTCATTTCACCTGGAGAATAACATTACCGAAGACAGCTTTACTGTCTATTTACTTTATTATTGTAAGTTATTTCCATTATGCGCGCCGTTAGGAGCCCCACTTGGTTAGGTGCTGCACAGAAACGTCCCAAGGCATGAGCAGCCCATTTAGCTAAGGAGACTGCAGGGATGTGCTCATGTCCCCTCCTCTCTGAGCTGGCACAGCTCCATGGGCACAGCCACGCTCTGCATGCGGCAATGCTGGCAGAGGACTGCTTCTGCGTTCTTCATTTGCATCACTTGAAGAAATCATCACACTCCGCTGACTGAAAAATGCCCTCCCTCCGCTCATATATCCCCTGCCTTCCTCTGGAAGCTCCGCCAGGGCAGACAGAGAGAGCAGCAGAGGTGCCCTTGTGTGGTCAAGCCACTGGGGACACTCTGCGAGCAAGTCCCAAAGATCGCCACATTCTTCCATAATTAATGGATCTCAATAAAGAAAAAGAAAGAAAGAAGAACAGAAACAAAATGTTTCTAAACATACATGTGATTGAGGCTTGAAACTATCAGGCTAGAAAGAACTGTTTGACTCCTGACTGTGGTTTCCTGTGTCTGACAGGCTGCTCTGTCTCCCTGCATGGCAAGGCACAAGCTGGTCTCAGCCCGGGCTGTCTCTGCCGTGCTGCAGGCAAATGTGCTGCTGTGTGCCAGGTGGGCATGCCTGTGAGCTGGGACAGCTGGAGATAAACGCTGCAGCCAGCTCCTGCTGGCAGCAACCTGGGCTATTATACCAGCATTTGGTGCTGGAGCACATCACACTTCGTTTTCCTACACACCCAGTACAGGGGATATCATGAGAGAAAAGGAGTTTTGGGGGAAGCACAGAATCACAGAACAGTTTGGGTTGGAAGAGACCTTGAAGATCTCGTTACACCCCCTGCCAGGGCAGGGACACCTTCCACTAGACCAGGTTGCACAAGGCCCTGTCCAGCCTGGCCTTGAACACTTCCAGGGATGGGGCATCCACAGCTTCTCTGGGCAACCTGTGCCAGTGTCTCACCACTCTCACAGTCAAGAATTTCTTCTTAATGTCTAATCTAAACCTGTCGTCTTTTAGTTTAAAGACATCACCTCTTGTCCTGTCAGTACATGCTCTTGTAAAATGTCCCTTTCCTGGTTTTTTAGACCCTTCATTTACCAGAATGTGCTAGAAGGTCACCTTGGATCCTTCTCTTCTCCTCATTGAACAACCCCAACCGTCTCAGCCTCTCTCCATAGCAGAGGTGCCTCAGCACTCTGATCATCTTTGTGGTCCTTCTCTGGACCTGTTTTAACAGGTCTTTCCTATGCTGAGGGTCCCAGAGCTGGATTCAGCACTTCAAGTGGAATCTCACAAGAGCAGAGGGGGAGAATCGTCTCTCCCTACCTACTGATCACGCTGCTTTTGATGCAGCCCATAAGCCAGTGCCTCTTTCCCCTTTATGGACAACATTCATGAGGCATTAAGTGCTGGGAAAATAGCTGGGCTTTTGGATCAAGATTTTTGCTAGAGCCCAGCTCTCCTCCTTCCTCTCACTTTCCTCCCTTCGCTCCCCTTCCCTCCTGGTTTTCAGCAGCTGAAGCAGAGCAGAGGGGTTACAAAACCACCCAGAGCCTCCAGCTGCAATAATCACTCAGGCTTGTGTAGGATTTACACTCTGCACTTGTAGGATTACATCTATAAACAGCTCTGAGAAAGAAAATAAAAAGAAAAAATACTTCGCAACATTCTTATCCCTCTCCTTTCTCCATGCCCTGAGTTCCACACCTCCCTGGCCCAGGACTTGTGAATACCCATCATTGATGGAGTCTCAGTGATTTTAACTCCTCTCTCCATCCTGTTCTTCTCCCACAGCCTTGCTTGAGCACAGTATTTTAGGGCAGCACCTCACATATGACCGCTCTTGGTATATGGTGTGTATTTGCCTTTTTGCCCACAGCTGGTGCAGGATGCCTGTGGTTTAGTAAAGCCAAACGCTTCACCACGTGACAATCAGCCAGATGCAGAGTTTGACACCTTTCTTTCTAATGGGCGGCTCCAAGAGCCGTACAACTTTTTCAGGGTCTGTTTCATAAATATCCTTGCAAATATGAGCAGCTGTGTTAGAAAAGAAATCCAGTTTGCTTTTCAGAAGAGGGAATATCAATACCTCCAAATGGGAAGCAGAAGCAACGAAGGTGCAAAGGGTCCTGTCACATCAGCCTCAAATTGCCTGGTGGAAGAACCCAAAATAGGGACAGCACTGCTGGAAGAGTTTCCCTCTGTTCCCTCTGTTTCCTGGAAGTCCCAGGAATTCCTTACCAATTTATGCGTAAAATCTGCCTCCTGATTTTTCCAAATGTAATTTTCCTGGACACATCTGGTCATCAAGCTTTGCTTGTGGCAGATCCAAGCCCTTCTCCTGTTTCACCACCAGGAGGGAATTCAGGTCCTGTCCTTGTTCTGCTTAATCTAAGGATTTATCTGTGTTTCACTTTCTGCCTGATTGTAAATGCAGTTTGTCCATCCCAATCTTCTCTGGGGGCAGCTTGTGAGAACCACAGATGTTTTCTGAGCCTGTAGAGACTCTCAGAGGAAGGACTGCAAGGTGGAATTGCAGTCTTGAGGAAGTCTACAGTAAGAAACACACCTGTATTAATTAATTACTCTGCTGAAGCAACACACATGCCTCAACTGATGCTCACTGCCATGGACCCAAACTGCATTCTTTTACCTTCTTTCATCTCCTTATTTCTTAGTAATATTTTTTTCACTCTTGAAGTCCAAGTTCATGTCCAGCCTTGGTTTTTTTTTTTTTCCTTTGTCTTCACACCCTGAGCAGAATTTAACTTAATATGTTTACTTAGACTTTTTTTGTCAGCCAGCTGAGCATAACCACTACACAATAGGAACATATGTCAGCCTCTCATGGACTTATCCCTGTGTTTTTGACATGATGAATTCAATCGATTGGTAAATGGATAAATAGTGAGAGAAATTGCTTTCTCTCATTACTCTGCATGGCCGTGTCATTACCCTTTAATATTACATCATTATTGACTGATGCAGCCTGTCAAGATATGGCCAGCAGGACGTAATGCACTCGTAGGAGATGTGCAAAATATTACATTCAAAGTTTACCCGTGTATGTGTGGGTGAAAGAGAGTGAAAGAGGGAGAGGAAGTGAGATGGGTAACCCCAGAAACCAAAATGGACAAACCTGCTCCTCACTTTGTCTTGGACTCCAATCTGTGATGAACACTTTGGGAGAAAGTTGCCCCACTCTTTATCAAAAGGACCAGATCCCATTTAAGCCATGCCAGCAAGACTGGATATCCCCCAAGCTCATCCTGCCCCTGACATTCCTGCTCCCTAGTGTAAGAACTCCATGACTTTTCCCTTTAAATACTGTTATGGCTTGATCTAACCAGTTAGATGTGATCTGAGAGATAAAACCCAGAAAACCGAGACAGGTTTCTGTTCTTGATGAACTTCCTAGCTCCAAGAAATTTAAAGAGGGAGGGAAGGAAGGAAGGAAGGAAGGAAGGAAGGAAGGAAGGAAGGAAGGAAGGAAGGAAGGAAGGAAGGATGGATTTATTTTTCTCCTAAATTTTGGACACTGTATCAAGTGTTTGCAGTCTGCTTTCTTAATTTATTTATTTCGTTTGATATTTCCCAAACCGATTTTCTGTTAAATACATTAGTAAAAGGACAGAGAAATGTATTAGAAAGACATTTTAGCTATCAGTTAAGAGAGAAAGAAACAAATATAAAGAAGAAATATTGTCAAAGGTTTCGCTCTCTACCCTCCTGTTGTGTTTCCCCTTTCCCTTGCTCTCTTAGCCCTCCTTTGGGAAAGAAGACATGTCAAATTAAAGATGAATAAAAACTCATTAAGAAACAACAGACCTAGATGAAATTGCCACTGGGATTACACTGATGGGGTGGTCTTCCCCTACCTTTACTTCTGTTCAAAGACTGCAAACCCTTTTTCTCCTCCAGGGCTCTTGCCTCCATCCTGGTCCTGGCTAACTCCACTCCTGCATGAAACCCTGGGCTCGAAGGGTCCGTGTGGGGAGACAGTAGATAGAGAGGGAATTGCTTGTTATGCTTCCTTTTGTTTTTAATTAACCTCTGGTGTTTTCTTTGCCTAGAGACCAAATCCTCTCACCCCTATTTTTTACACATGCCTGCATTCAGACTGCAGAAAAGTGAGATCAAGAGAGAGAAAAATGGAAAAATTTAGAGGGGAAAAGAAGCTTCTCCGTCAAAAGGAGGAGCATTGTATAGAGAGGGAATTGCAATCTGTGTACGCTTTACAGGCCAATCTTTGCTTATTAATCCTGGTATGAAGCAAGCCCAAGAGGAGAAAACACACTCACAGATAGGTAGTGAGCTACCAGGCTTCTGCAGCTCAGGATTCCTGCAGCAAACTCTCATTCCAGGGCTTGCACAGGAACGTTTGGGTTGGTCTTTAACACAGAGATGTGCAACATAATCCTCCCTCTGCAAGTCTTTTCTTGCTCTTTAGTCCACATACTTCTTAAAGATGGTGATAGTTCAATAAACACCAACCCTGAAATACCTGAACTTATCCAGCAGAACTAAGATTATATCTGAAGCACACAGGGCTACTTCTATCCCCCTTTGTGGATGGACCAATTAGAGGTCAAAGCAAGCTGTGAAATGTCCAATATGCCACTATAACAGGAAGACAACATGGCTAACTTCTGGTCTGATTGTGTTTAGAGAAGGAAAAGAAATATTTTAGATATTTATTGACACAGAAATAAAGGTGGGAGGCAGGACAGGGAGATTTCTGCTAAGCAGATTAACTCAGGCAAAACCAAAGACTGAAGTAATAATTTACACTTAAACCTCTGTTCCACACAAATGTAGATTGAAGATATCTGAAGAGCAGATTTTCATAAAATTCTCTTTCTGTGGACTTGTTTGACAGCAGCACAGCATCGTGCTGTGGAGCGGCTGGTCACTTCAGCACCCTGAGCCTTTCCATGAGTATTAGTGTCCTCATGTATGTTGGTCTCTTTACTTTGCCAGCAGTGCTGTTACGTGAGGGAACACATCAAATAACAGCTTTCCTGTGAAAAGCGTTATCTTTCCCAGGGAGAGACCAGCAAAAAGCTTCCTGTCACTTTCAATAGGAACTTTGGGCTAAAGTCTCAGCTCATGTAAATCAGTGTAGTTCCGCTGAACTTTAAGTTGATAAAGCACATTGAAACCTCTTGATGGTCATCCTGGAGAATCCATAGCAAATGGTGGTGCACAAGTCATGCATTAAAATAATAATGGTAATAATGACAATAACATAAATGGAATCTCTGGATTCCCTGGAATGTTCCAGGGCCTCTGGAACACCACCAGCAAGTTGAAAACATGGACAGTGTAAGGAGTTCAGTATGAGTTTCCTATTTTGTAGACCAGAGCTGGGAATTCTACACTTTGTGTATCTTCTCTCAGTATATAATCATTCTGCTACAGTCTTGAAAATAGCGTTAGAAGTAAGATGAGGAATATGATACAGTAAAAATAAAACTATTTCAAATATTGTGTATTTGAGTCCCTAACTCATTCACCATGTGTGCTAGGACAAATTCAAGTAGGGAGTCACATATGTTCATTATCACTCATGCATATATATATATATGCGTGTGTGTGTGTGTGTGTCTATATATATATATATATATACACATACATAAAATACTTGATACCCACAGAAAATAGTCATGAAATGATTAGATTTGCACTTCCACAGACCTGGATTTCTTTCCCTTGCTCTAAAAGAGAAATCCAGTCACTGTTAATGAAAGCAGGATCCGTACCGCGACAGAAAAACAGCCACCACAAAACAAAGTTACTCATGCACAAGGCAATGCTATACAGGTGGGCTGTGTGAAGCATGGAGATGCTTATGGAAGCCTTAAATCTTGTGAAATTTAGCACTCTTCCCAGTTTTATGACGCACTTATAAACTTCTCCTCCTATTCCACACTTAAGGACAATTCCATGCCATCCCAACTTCTTTGCTCTTTGGATACCAAACAAACCCTGAGGGCTGTGAGGGTCTTCACAAAGCCTTGTGTCTGCTGCCCATGAAAGAAGGGCCAGAACCAGAGCAAAGGTTTTGCAGGAACCTGGAGAAGCTCCCTGCTCAACTGGCATAATGCAGAATCACCTTCAAGTGTGTTATTACTGACAGATACATTTCTCCCATTTTTAACTGGCCTCCAGTGACAGAGAGCCTCAGCCTCCCCAGACCACCAGTTCTACCTATGCAGCTTCTTTCCTCCCCATTAGAAAGGATTTCTCTTACTCAGAATCCTTCTCCATTCAATTCTCTGCCTCTTTCCAGTGGCAATAAGGAAGTGAATAGATCTTCAGACAGGTAACAGAAAACCTGTTCTTTCATTAAAGATGTCTGTTGTAACATCCATTAAATGGCTGGTGCCACGAGATGCAGACATTGATACAGGGCAGCGAGTTATCCTGACAGGGAGAAGGGAAAGGACATGTCCTTCCACTTTCTTTTTCCAAACTTTATCACAGCCAGTCTTTGAAAATTCAATATTCGTTCTAAGCTCCTGCTTAATAAACTTGGCAAACATGACATTTTTAAAACAAAACAAAACCATGCTGTTCACTTTCCCTTTTCATTCTTAATTGGCCCATCTAAAAGCAATCAAGTGAACATTTAGCTGTGGTAGAAAGAACTGCAGGAGACCTCTCCTCCAAATGCCATTATTCAGGAGTGAGCAGGAGTGTGGATATATTTATGGAGAGTGGGAGGCACTCTGAAAATTCTCTCTCAACAGTGACAGAAGAGCAGTAGCATAGCCAGGGCTGGGATCAGGGGGAAAACAGACACACAGTGCCTGGTGTTGGGAACTAGCAGTCCAGGGGAAGTTGCAGCCTGCTCCGCCTGTGGCTTAGGCTCCTTGGATGGTGTCGGGGGAAATTAGGCATTAAAGAATAAACCACATAAACAGCACACTGAATAGGGAGCTGCCTAAACTTGGCAAAAGAAAACACCACAGAGAAAGGGATCTCTTTCAATGGGTCTCAGATAGTACCCTTTCCTAGGGGGTCGGCTTGCTGGGATTTAGCTGTGTTACCCCCTTCTGGCACAACATGCCCTCCCAGAGGAGGGTCCCCTCTCAATCAGCTGCTCCGTGAGAGGAAAGGTAAATTCCAGGCTCTGAAGCAAGAGAGAGTGAGGTGCGTGTAAAGCAGGGCTGTCAGCCTGTCTCTCCCACAGCTGAAATGCAGACCTGCTGAAGCACTTAATCTGTTTCACCTGTTAATGGGTTTGGGGGTATGAAATCCTGTCTCTGCTGCTTGGGGTGCGTGATGAAAGACATCAGGTGTAGATCAAGCTAACTTTGCACAGCAGGTAATACAATTTCTAGAAATACACACACAAGTGTGTCTAGGGCAGGAATCAGATTTCAACAGTGGAGCCATACAGAACGTATAATTATATTTTGCATTTTTAATAGACTTATTAGCATAATAATACATTAGTCTAATAGAATATTAATGTGATGCAGAAATATTAGCATATTATAGATCCTTATTCATTAATATATTAGACCCTTATTGTATTAGTGGCACAATCTACTAGAGAAAATGTTGCTTTGTGTCTGATATTGCAATCCCAGAAAAAATTGAGATTGGCAAATAAAGAGCCTCTCTGTGTCACAGGCATGCCTGAGTCTAGGTGTTAATCCAAGAGCTGAGAAGAAAATGCTTTTGCAGGCAGAAAGCAGTTGATATTTGAGTCGTTTTCCCACATTTTCTGATTCAAACTAAAAACTTTTTAAGCTGTTTCCATGTAAAAAAAAAAAAAAAAGCCCTCTAAATCCTAAACTCTTAAAAATCTCAGAGCAGGAAGAAATAAATTCCATTTTCTGTCATTCAGATGCCCTCCTGAAATGTAGGGAAATGGGTTCGTATCACTGGTCTCCCACTGTTTTAAATTTTGGGGAAAGTCTGCTCTGGGGACCTGGTGGCTTTCCTGATGACCAGCACCCCATTTCAAAATCTGGTTGAGTCAGACTCTTCCAAAAATATTATCTCCTCAACTCACACCCTGATACCCCACAGAACTGATGAGCAGCCTGACTATCTGTTTGTCTCACTTTCTGGCACTGGCCCCCTTTTCTAAGCCACCCACCAGAATCGAGAAGACTCCTGAAAAACACTTAATTGAAAACAGTAGCATCCCGTGAGAAGACCTGGCAAATCCTATTAAATTAAGCCCCCCAAAATTCCTCTGTATCTTTGTTAAGATGCTGTCAGGCTGACAGCAGCCCTGGAGTCCCATCACTTATCTGCTCTCCTCATCCACCCCTTAAGAGGAGCGAGGCCTTTTTGAGCACGTGTTGCTGTGCATCCCTTTGTACTGGGGAAACAGACTACAAGGGCGCTTTTAAGGCAGGCCCCTCAGACAGCCAGAATGTCAAATCAGGGCTGCTTTCTCTGATAGGGACTCGACTTCCCTACGAAAGGGGCTGCACGCTGCAGCTGCCTGCTCGAGCTGCATATCAGGCTGCGTGACCCCGATGTCCTTACGGCAACTGAATAAACATTCTCTATAAGCTACAGAAAACAAATATCATCCAGCGACTTAATCCCACATCTCTCATTCACAGACAGACTGACAAACAGGACTAATTCCTCTTATTAATACTTTGGGTATAGGCAGCAGCACTGACCAAGATGACTCATAGGTTAGATTACGTGCTTTTAGCAGAACAGGAAAATGTGTGAAACAGAAAAATGAGGAGTGTCAGTAGGGATGCAGAAGTCTGCATTTTGAAGTCTGTTGTTTCTTTTCTTCTTTTGAGGGAATGCAGTGCAGCTCTTTCCAGAAGGAGATATTCTCCAAGCTCCAGGTAACCCTCCCAACTAAGGACAACAAAGAGAAGGTGAAAATCATAACGCTTACCCTCCAGAAAGCATTTGCTTCAACCTGGCATCTCAGTGGCACAGGATTGTTTGAAATTCCTTCTAAGGAGCTCAGCAAAGTAGGAATTTTAATTTAAAAAATAATATACTAGATCCCCAATAAACAAAGCTCTTGAATTGAACTGACCCTAGTGCATTTTTTTCTGTCTTACATTAGACCCAAGAGGCTGTTTTCCTGGGCTTTTTTTTTTTTTCCTTGATGCATTTAAACAGCAGCTTTCCTCTTCTCCTTGTGATCATGTTAAATGTTTAATTGCTCTTTGCATTTGCTGACGGCACAACATAAGCCCCTGCAGTAAAAGAGATTTGTGCTAAAACTCAAGTGCTTAAGAAATAAGGAAAGGGGTTATATTTTGGGTCAGTTCAATTATCTCTATTTTTTTGGAATTATATATTAATTTTAATATAAGCTGCAGCACAGAAGTGCAATTAGCATTCAGACAATGTGAGAAAGTCTTGCCTGAAGTTAAGTGATGTGTAGAATCCATGCAGGGAATTCAGGGAGGTTAGGCAGTGCAGCTCACTGCCATAACATAGCTAAGCCAGGTCCTCAGATGGTGTAAATCAGCACCATCAGTGCCATCCTGATTTACACCACATAATTATGTCCCCCCACTGCTGTTTGAGATGGGCTCAAGATGACAGCGTTTGGATCACCGCTGGAATACGGACTTTTTCTAAGTTCCAAATGACATTAAAGCCACCCAGTTAGACTGAGACCAAACCTTTTATTAGCAACCATTAGCCATTCAGAACCAACACCAGACACTCCAAAAACCCTCTGACTTAAATAAGAAGGACAAAACCTTACCTCCCACTTTCACATCTGTCCAAAGCATATGCTTTTACACCCTCCATTTTAGGTTAAACCACTGCACTCCCTGCCTGGACTAAAAGGAATTCTGAGAATGGGAGGGCCAAACTGCTCTGGTGGGACACATCTCCTTCTAAATTAATGCTTTGGGCAGCAATAGGCAGATGTTTATCCTCCTACCATATCTGCCTCCTTGCACCTAAATCTATTATAACCCCTTAGCAGGGCTGACCTGAGAATTTTGCCAAGTCAAGACCTTGGTGTGGTGAACAACCCAAGCAGACCAACTCCCTGTGTTTCCAGCCCCAAAACTCCTAAGCAGTGCAAGTTAGGAGGTTTGTTCAGCAGTTTTGAAAAGAGTCCTTTCTGACAGAATCTGTCCAAACCCGAAGAATTAATGAGCTTGTATTCTGCAACAGGCTGTGAAAGGAAACCAGCCAGAGAGACCCTCGATAGGACCTTTAATGCTGCTTTGTTACTCTCCTTTGTTCAGCCCCCCAGCAGACTGGGGCTCTGCTGCCTGGTGGAGAGGGGGCCCAGCTGATCCTGAAATGCAATTAATGCATAACAGCTTCAACCAATCCATCTAATTTAATGCCTGTGTTTCTTCTGGGCTTGTTTTTCCCTTTATTTTTACCTCTCATCATGAAGAATAGCTACTCTTCTTAAAATTAAAAAAAAAAAAAGGAAGAAAGAAAGAAAGAATACAGAAAAAATAATAATGCAGTGAGAGTTTTATGTTTTGTTTCATGTGTGGGTTTTTTAGTTTCTTTTTTTTGTTTGTTTGTTTTCCCTGGATTCACCCTGCTTTTTCCCTTCCTGAACACTGTTTTGGGTTTCTTTATATTTAACAAAACAAGGTCAGCTCATCAGCAAAAAAGCTGAGAGTTTCACAGGGTCCAAGACTGCTTCCATCTACAGAATTACTTTTTAACACATTTTGAGTAAAAATTATCCCCTATGAGCCAAATGCAGATTGACAGCCAAACATAAAACAATCACATTTTGTTAATTCATTTACAGAGGTGTAAATGCCTAATCCAATGCCACTTTGCTCTGACACCACAGTAGTGTTTTTGGGCTGTCGTTTTTTTGTTTGTTCTTTTTTTTTTTTTTTTTTTAGATTTTTGGGAGTGAGATTCTTGTTACTGTTTAAGGGAGAAGACAGGATTCCTGTGAATCCCTGGGGCTGTGGGATTGCTCACCAACATCTCAAGTCCATTTTGCTTGTTTATAGTTCAGAATGCAGCTTTTGTGTCAAAAACTGAAGCCTTTAACATTTTCAAAGCCTGTCTTCCTCTCAGTTGTGGTGCACATGCTGATGGAGCAAAACAAGGGCACCCAGAGTTCAGTAGCTCTTATAATTGGACCTAAACTGATTTCAGTCTAAGGTCAATTCAAAGAGGAGGCTTCAGGTGCCATTCAGAAATGACAGGAGAGCCCGATGTAAGCCCTAATAATGCAGGAATAATGCAGCACTGATCAGCTGGAAATCACTGCTGGAAAGTTGCTGTTGGGATTGTCTTGCTTGCATATAAGCTATGGATCTAGATTATTCAGAGAGACAGATAGACAGACAGATATGGGTAAGGAGATGAAATTCCATCCTTGTCACTCGATGAGCCAATTTAACCTGATTTTCCTCTATTTAATTTTGTGTGCGTTTCTACAAAGGTGTCCGTAACCTCATTATCTAAGCATGGGAAATGTGAAATTAGACTAATAGGTAATAGAGATAAATAGTTATACCATTCAGCAGCTGTGTATTTTCCCTTACCTATCATTCTACTTGTGCATGCATCTTTCAGTTTTCAGAGGTGTTGTAAAGGGAAACATCCAAGGCTTAATATTTGTCCGCGTTTTTTTGAAGTGGTTGATACAAACACTGACACACGCACTCACAGCTCTGCAGCAATCTCAGTCCTCTCAAAAATGGTTCATTGAGCACCTCTGAAACATCAGTGTGAAGGCATTAGATCACACATGAGACACTTGAAATTTGTGCCCAGTGTTGAAAATTCACCTTCCTTATTTGCTTCTGCCTCATCCTGCATGTAGAAAAGCCACCACCCCATGACCTGACCTCCAGAAAATATCTGATTCCCACTGCAGTTTTAAAACACGGGGCCATGGGCTGGGCTATTCTTTTTGAGGACAGACAGCAGGAAATACAGAGGAAATTTATATGACATGGCCCTTTTCCAAACTAACAGGTGACTTGGTTGACATCAGGCAGGGTTACAGTGGTGGAGCTGAAAATTGTCCCACCTCTTAGGCAGAAGAACAAATTCCCACCTTCCATTTCATCTATCTGTAAAGGAAGAAAGGCTCACAGGGATCTGCTGCCCACCCACTGTCCCAAGAACGTGGAGGCTGAGTTAATCCCATCACACTAACAGAACGTAACAATGCGTTGGGAGTACTTACCACATTCCTTGAAATTGAAGAAAGTTGCCATGGTTATTAGTAGCTCCTAATGATATTTGCATAGATTAACAGACTTTAATGCAATCATGAATGCTACAATCCCGGGGAAAATAATGAAGAAATCCATTATGAGGTAATAAAATAACTAAGTCAATACAGTAATAATTTGATCCCATATTAGTAATAATTTCATCTCCTGCTGCAAGGCAATTTTAATGCACATACCATTTCTGGACAGTTTTATAAATATCACCTTTGTTTGAGATAATTAATTAGCAAAACCAAAAAATATATTGCTGGTATTTTATACGATAAATTAGTCGTTAGGTTTAAACTGGCAGGCTGTAATAAAACTTATTAAGATAAATATGCTGGGATTCTTAACACTTCAGAGAAGCTGTTCTCTGTCTTAAGGGTCTTCTGGTGCAAAGCTATCATCACTGCTGGATGGTTTCTATGTATGTTAAAACCCAATTATGAAAATCATGTTTATAACCCCGACTTGCTTAGCAATAGGAGCCGAATGCATTAGCCCGTATGTGCCCATGAACGAGGCTAAGGTGAGGGTGAGTTGCTGAGGGTCCTATTATCTCACTTCCCATCACCACTCAGAGCCCAGAGCCTCCTGCAAGACTAACCCAAACTAACTTCACTTCACAGGAACCCAGGTCCAGGTCATTCTGTCCATAGAGGGGGAGGTTTTCAGTCAGAGGTAGGGGAGAGGGCGAATATTGACCATTAAGGGTGGTGCTTACCAGTTTTAGTTTTATACTTCTTCTCTAATTTTGTGATTACTGAACTGTTTCTTGCCTTCCAGAAGTGTCAGGAAATCACATCAGACCTGAGCAACATCTGTGGCAAAGTGGCCATTGGGACCAAAAGCTCCTGCACTTGACAGTGACCACTGTTTCCAGCCCTCTGAAATATTCCCTCTGTGTGGCTGGAGCTCTGAGAAGGGCTTTGCTTTGTGTTTGGGGAGCTGTCCCAGACAGATGGCACAGGTTGGCTGAGACTGTCAAAACTGGATGGGGACCAGCTTCTTGCAAGGAGCACAGATCTTGCAGTCTAATGAGCTGATCTTGGCTCCCTGGAAGACTGTGCTGTGTGGCCAAAGCAAGGATTGCCCTTCTGGGCTTCATGACTCCACTCTCCAGGAACAGGGGTATTAAATCATTAGATTGCCTTCGCACAGGGCATCCTTTGGGCCTTGCTGAAGCTTCCCCTGAGCCAGTTTACTGTCACCTTCTCAAGGCATTACAATTTCCCACTCTGGCCAAACTCAACCCTTTCACCACAGTTCCGCATCTAGTGGGGTTTCCAAATCCGTGTCACTTTGAATTTGGAATGGTAGTAAGTGACACAAATTGATGATACATCAAACTCTAGCCCTCGTTGTGGGCCAATTCTTAATGCAAAATAGGAATGTCCCCAAAACCTCATTCTCATTTATAAAAAACTCACAAGAGTTCAATGTTTAGCTGGGAGTTGGCCATGAGTGCTGTTGGAAATCACTATTAAGCCAATATTGTAGTAAGTAAATAGTCAAAAGACAGAGGAAGTGGCCAGAACCATTGCTCCTCCCATTCAGAAAATCACATCTGCTAAAATACCATCAGGGCAGCAAGACACATTATAGAGCCAAGAAACTCACTTTACAGTGGAAACACTCCCTTCCTTAACACACCATGGGCAGCACTCTTGAAATAAAATGATAGAATCAATACTTTGTCATACTTGTTTAGCTTCTTTGGGGAGAACAAATGTTTTTCCCCACCATGCAGCAATGCCTTCACTTTGTGGATACTTTCTCACTGATGTAAAAAGTGCTTTATGCACAAGTTTGATTTAGGAATCCCATATGCTCTGGAGTGCTGGAAGAGCAACTGGGGCAAAAATCATTGTAACAAGCACTTTGCTCTCAATTTTGTTTTTTAAGCATACTTTGCTGGCCAGTGTCGGGGAAGATTGTTGGACTACAAGGACCTTTGATGGACACAGAATGGCTGCTATTATATAACATATCACATCCCAATGCCAATTGGCATGATCCATGGAATTCAGCTGGTGGGCTGTATGCCTTGCTTTCTAATGAGACCTTATTAGACCTGAATTTCCAGTCCTGATATTGGGTATGTTAATTGGAAAGCTATTTAAAAGTGCTGTGACATGAAGAGGACTGCAAGTCTAGGCAAGACCTTAGAGATTATTCAATTTTCTGTTGTTTGTGGATGCATATCAACCCCACTGCACTCTCTGTTCTACCATCTCTGATTTGATGCCTTTGAACCCACAACATTTGCTTTGAATGCTTGAAGGGGAAGGCAGACTTTTTGAGGACCAGATTTTTGGGTGTAGGTTTCCTCAGGGTGGTCTGAGACTCCTAATTATCCATTGGAGACATTTCTTTGGCTGATCTCCATCATGCCAGGCACACCTGACCCAAGTTCTGCTCAGTGTCTGTGACCCACAACTGATCTAATGCCTCCAAAATCATGTTTCAGTGATGTCTATTAAGTGGGTTCTCTGTTGGCTATTATACTTCTCTCCTGTGTATGAACCGAGAAATGTAAGCACAGGATAAAAAAAGGACCATTTTTGTAATTATCACAAGAAACCACTGAACTTGTGACTGATTTGTCTCTCATTAAGACCTTGTGGCTCCACAGGATGTGGTGACAAAGCATCTAAAGACACCTGGGACAGCCCCGTGGGGTCTACCCCAATTTGGTCAAGCTGGAAATGTCCTTGCATAGTTGATCATTTTGGAATTAGCTGGATCATGAGAGGTCTGGGGAGCCTTGCAGCTCGGTTCCCTTTGGCACCAGGGATCCTCAGCTTCACAGACTTCCCAGTACCACTAAATCAAATGCCCTCGGGGGGGAGGGCAGTGAGGAAAAGGCCTTCAGCGTCTCCTGTGGAAAAGCGACTTTAGCGACAGGCGTCTCACAGCTGCCATTCCCACAATCGTTCCCCTTGTCAATACCATGACCTTTCCTAGGCGGAAGCTCCTTTTTATTACTCTGTGCACTGGGGTAAACCAGGCCACTCTGCGTTATCTACCCAATTTATCAACACTATTTACAGCAGGTCCATTCCACTGTCTGGCTTAACTCAGTGCCCAGAGACTCCGCATTGAGAGAGGAGGCTGCTGCTGAAGAGAAAGAAATGTCAATTCCAGCCTAGTCCCCTAAAGTGAAATAAAAGAAACAAAGTAAATAAGTAAAGAGAAGTAAATACAGTATCTCCAGGGTGATTACGTCTTTCTACTCCAATACAGGCAAGCACAAACCAATAGAAACACCATCTTATCCCCATAGTTATCACCACACACAGAATGTCATCTCTTGGTGGCGTAAAAAGAAAGAAGCGTGCCACATCCATCTTTAATGAATACTACATATCTCTCACCTGCTTGTGTTCCAGCAACCCCAAACTGCTGAAAAATGAGATAGGTGATTATGTTCTCCTTGCTTGCCCTGAATCATGAGGATGGATTAAAGTGGTTCTTGTTCTGCTTTGTTTTTCAATGATTCCTCTGGGTAATTTTGTTTTCTTTTTGCTTTTCTGGGCTCTAGGGTTCAGGTTTGACACCAGTTCCCCAGAACTTGTGATCTATATGTAATCTTTCACTCTTTTTAAATCAAAGAAAAACAGGCTTTTATATGCACAAGTACTTGTGAGAGCTGTGGGTAATTGGAAGGCACTGAATATCATGAGAGTCACTGTCAAGTCACAAGGCTGGCAGTGTGTTCTCCATCACACCCATATCATTTGAGCCTTGAGCCTGCCTTTCTAGCAGGTTCAAGTTCTCTGACGTGGCAAAAAGGCCATACCCTTCCTCTGTGGCTCTGCCGCCTGGTTTGTAGGGGTGCTCAAGCCGTGCAAAGAAGAGGATGCTGCTCTGATAGTTCACCACATCTCTGCAGATAGCTCTTTGCATCATGTCCCCCTCCTGTATGATCTGTACTGCCCTCTCCCTTCAGCAAGAATTGTGCCATGCCCATCCTTACATCCTTCAAATGATTTATATATTTATTATAAGTTTATCTGTCTTACTCCCCTCCAGCCTGGATTGATATCAGTCCTTGATAGCTACACTAACTCAAGACTAAACAGGTAGTCATCAATATCTTGGATTTTATCTTCTATTATTTAGGCCTGTATTGAACCATCACATGGATGGTCCATGGGGACTGTGATGAACAAAAGAATTTATTTGTTTCCCTACAGCTGAAATATGGCCCCCACAAACCCCACAGCTGTGATGTATCACGATGTCTGGACATACTCAGAAACCTAACTCAACCATGTCCTTGCAGATTTACAGATCAATCAGAGCAAAATCAGGGGACGTGATGGAGGCTGCTTTCTTAAATCATATTTGAAGTGTGGAATTAAGAAAATAGCGAGAAAAAACATGGAAGAAAAGACCTGTGTATAACAAGCAACTCAGAGAGAGTCCACTGAAACGAAAGGCTCTGTTCATGTTTCCTATTAGAATTACACTTTATTGCTGCCTCTTTCTGATAACTGCCTACAAACCAGCCCTTGACAGCCCTCCCTCTAAAGCAGTCTCTATAGTTTACTGCCCTCCTGGAGCTGGGAGCTGTACCTGTCTACGTGAAACACCAAGACAGATGCCTGGCTGAGGCCCTAAAGAAACATCAGCTTGCACATGCCTTCAAGTCAGAGCTGCCTTTTAGCCACTGTGGACTTTGGCCATGAAGGTGATACAGTAGATGACATGAAAGGAGGCTACAGAAGAGATCAAGATCAAGACCATATTCTTTTGATGCTGGTAAGAACTTCACCAGGGGATAAGGGATCCAGGTCAAGATAATGTCTCATAAGGGTGAAGGCCCTTAACATTGCACCAGGTTTGCTCACAGCATGGCTGTTGACAGCCTCAGGCTCCCCACAGCAGGAGCAACGTGCCCTGGACACACCCAAAGGCAAAACAGAAAGAATTTAACAGGACTGGATTGTATCTATTCCAGAACAACCATCCCTCCCGTGATTCCCTTTGTAACTCCCTCCTTGTTTACGCTGGTGAGCAGAATGCTGCCCATCACTGGTGGTGGGTTGTTCCAGGGTCGATATCATTCGGCTTTTGGTAGCTGCCTCCTAAGAGTCTCGTGGTCATTTAGGCACTGCCAATGTTGTGAGATGCCTTTAACACTCCTATCTGATTGGCAGTGAAGTGTGACACCACTAGCACTGAACTTCTGCAGTGTCTGTTAAAGATAAGGGGGGGGAAAGAAACTTGAATAATTTATGTAGTTAGTTTAATTTAAATAATTTATATGCTAAGCATTGCAAACAGAGCTGAAGTTGATAATGAGTCCGAGAAGCACATTTTGAACTCAGTTGCAGATTCTACTGCATTGTAATTCTTGCAGGATACAGGATTTCCTAGCAGTATAAAGGCCTGGGAGTGTAAACACGGTAGTTGCTCGAAGGAGAGTCTATACAGATTCCTTCTTTGACAATTTCCACCAGATCATCCTATGCTCTCTACAGTTTGTTCAGGTTGAACCTCCTAGCACTATCAAAAGCTTCATGAATTTTCCTGAGCTGCAGAGAGAAGCCTGGCTCCGTTGTTTGACAAATAACAGTTTGTAACTGGTGTAATCTGTAATCAGAAATCAATTAAAGAGATATCAACAGGAAAGGAAAGATAAGGGAAAACCAGGAGAAAATCAATGAACAACATAAGGGAATTGATCATTCAAAGGGTCTTTCTTAAGCCACTGGGTCCTCTCAGAGGAATCTTTGCTGCATGTTGCTCAGGTTTTGTCTTATCTTCCTCAGCTTTTTAGGTCCCTTTTACACAAGGAAACCCTTCCCTTTTGCAGTAAAGGGTAAAAAAAATATATATCCAAGACCCCCACCTTCCAGGTTCACTGAGTGGCCACTGCCTTTTATACTTAGAATGCAAGAGAAATACATCTGAGAGGTTGCTTAAAGCTAAAGAAAATTGATGCTAAACTTTGTGAATTCTTGCATGAATTCACAGGGAATATCTCCAGGAACACTTTAAAAGATGTACATATCCTCCTCAGGGATGCGAGCATCAAAGAGATCACTAGCACACACCTCATGAAAAATAATTTCCCACAAATCTTTACACAGTTTAAGAACCATCTTTGTCATAGCAGACCAGCTATTTGCTACTGGCTTCTTTTATCAAGATTTTTCTTTCTGCTTGAATTTCTAACGTCCTTAAAACCATACTTGCTAGTTTCAAAGAAGCCACTAGAACACTGGTAATGAATCCATATTACCAACTCCAGCAATTGCTTTGAGTGTCAGAATATTTTGTGTTGATCCATGACTCCTCTCAGAGTTCTGCAGTTATGTGTACAAATCACAGGTTTTCAGTTAAAAAATAAATACCTTTCCAGATATAAATTGCTGTGAACAACAAAAGTTTGAAAATATGAACCTTGAGCCTTGAAGACTTGAAAACTACAAGAGAGGTGATAAGAAGCCACAAATGTAACCACTAAGAAAAAAAAAAATTAAGCTGATGAGTGTAATGATTTTTTGTGGGTCTTACTTGTCAATTTTGAACACTTGAACGTTGGCACAGTTGTGAAACCATGAAATACTTCGGAGCTTTTTTCTTGTAAAATGACAAGGTTTGTGTCATTTCCTCTTGACTGTACCATAGTTAGGGAATTCATACGTCCACTGAAAACAACACTGATGGGGAATCATAGAACTGGTTTCAGGGTCTTTTCAGAATCCCCAGGGTGTCAAAGGAAAAACCTTAATGTGATGAAGTCTAGAGGACACCATCAGACTGCTGAGGAAGACAAAGGGAGTCCAGGCTCTCTTTGAGCCCCACAGGTGGGTTTGGGAAAGATCATACAAGTACAGAAGACATGGTTGTGGTAACAGCTGCCTCCAGTGAAGGACCTAGCTACATTCCTAGAAGTAGGAAAGGCTTTGGGAAGCTGTGGCCATCATCTCTGGGAGCAGATTTTGCTAACTGCTAAAATGTCCATCTTGTATCTCAGACAAAGCTGAAATGAAGACTGAGTATTCAGATAACAGCTCCTGCACACCACTCCTAAATTTTCTCTCCGAGCCATCTACCCTTTGTTTGAAAAATCGTATACTCAGTATCTGAAGCAATCATTCCACTGCTGTCTGCCACCGCCTTTTAGCATCCCACGTTTAACAGGAGGCAGAAACTTTTTGGTAAAGCCAGCGCTTTCCTTTTCTAAATGAAGTGTGGGATATATGACAAGGAAACCTGCTCTTTAGTAACCACAAATAAAAGCAACAGAGTGTAGCTGGCTCCTCTTTGTTCTGACAGTTTATCTCATAAATCAAAAATACCTCCAGCCCCTCCTGGTGCTGACCCAGGTGAACTCCAGAGATAATTTCCAACCCAAAGTATTCTGTAATAAACTGAACCTGGTTGAACTATCTTTAGAAAACAGGGGTGGAGAGGAGGGGACAAGGAACTAGACAGCTACGTATGTTTCACAGCATATAAAGGTGGCTAGAAATAAAACTTATCTCCTGAGTTAATTTCTTGTCTAATTTGTCAACAAATGTTCTGAAGAAAAGGAATTTGGATTTACACCACTGCTCAGATTTAATTCTAGCCAAGGATGAGATAAACCATGGCAAAGAGCAGTAGACTTATCTACTTTAGCATTAAACATTTTGGGTTTTGGTGGATGTCTCTCCAGGTGAAATACTGTGGATATTAAAAGAGACAACAGAATTTGCTGCACTGGACTTTATAGTGTTGGTCCTTGTCTTCTGCCTGGTAGTGCTTGCTGCCTTGGAAGATGGTGTGCTCCCCATTTCACCCCCATAATTTACAGGGTCAGTTATGCAAAGCTACACAGAGAGAGCAGGAAAATTATTTCCTGACCCCATGCACTGTCAGCTGAAAGATTCCTTTATCTTTAGCTGGTGACGTCCTGATACCAGCAGAAAGATATTGCAAATACTGGTAAATAAAGGCGTTTAAAATCCATTACAGCAAGATATGTAGTAAGTTTTCTTTCCATCAAGATCTCTTTGTGTTGTTCCAAACACAAGCAGGGATGAGCCTTTCTCGCAGTGGGGGGTGGTAACAGCCAGAGCTCCTCTGACCTCTTTGCATCTGACAGCCCTTTCCCTCTGCTCTTTAGGGAGGGAAAGGCTGAAGGTCACCTCTGCCTTTCTTGCTTCCTTCCCTGATGCTCTCTGAGAAGAAAAGGCCTGAAATTCATATCGGTGACATCAAGTACAGGGTCTGCTTTGCTACCGCACTTCTAAATTAACAAAGCATCCAAGATTCTCTCTCCTCCTCTCTCTGCCTCTTGGCTTCTCTCTTCCTCATTCAAATCTAATCTGAACAAGAATTTCCTCTGCCTGATTCCCACCAAGGACTGAGCATCCCTGCTCTGCCCTCCCCACAACAGGCCCATCATTCTCCTTTCCTCACTGATGATGGGACCTCAGCAGAACAGTGGGAGAAGAAGATGGAGAGAAAGCTGATCTCATGCATCTGTCTCTCTTGAAACACCCAGCACACCTCTCAGTTTCTTTCACAAATCTGCATTTCCACACATCTGTGTTCCTAAAAATGTTTTCCATTCCACCCAACTCTTTGCCATTTCCCTTCCCATTTCCTTAAAACCCCTTTATACAGTTGGTTTTTTTTTTTCCCTCTCCTTCTCCATAGTACTAGAGGAATGAGGTAGAGTTCACCAAATTAAATATTTCACCGTCTTTCTTGCTTCTCACGAAATTCCCTATCACCACTAGCACTGCCATCAGCACCAACCTGGCTGTGTGGTGTTGTAATCCTGTCTGATCCAAGAGGGAGAAGGTAGAAGAGGAGAATCCACAGCTCAAAGTCACCATGGCAGGTTTTTTTGCCACTTCCAATTATTGGAAATAGCAAATGAAAAAGAAGTAGGGAAGGAATTAAAAGAGGCATAGAGAATGTTTCTCTACGAAGAAATGAGAGAGTTGCTGTAATCCACTTGCAACTACTGCTCTTTTGCTAGAATCAGGAACCTCATAGACATGACATACAACTCCTTCCCCTCTCCTGAACTAATGCATTCAGGACATGTAATTGTGCATGATGTACATCTATAGCTCTGAAGCCTCTCACTTTGTAAAGAATATTAATAATTTCCTTTTCTTTGTGTTGAGTTTTTTTTGTTTTATTTCGTTTTTGTTTTTGAGAAAGTTCTACTAAAAAAGCAACCTGAATTGCTCAAGTCACTGAGTTTGCTCAAGCCTGAGGACTGCATTCATTACTATTATTGCATTTAATTAGTAATAATCATAAATTATGCAACAGAAAATAAGTCATGATCCCTGCCATAAATGTCTCAAAATCCAGTAGACTAGTAGATTCTTAATGAACAACACTGGTCAAGCTCACTCACATCACAAACATCACATCAAATAAACCATTTCTGTGTGTTGGTGGCGGGAAAGGAGAGGGATGTGTTTTTGTTTTGGTTTCTTTTGTGTTTTTTTTTTCCTTCCCCTTCAAAATTATGCACCGAACACTTAATTCTACCTTGTGTTTTAGGTCAAATGTCCCATTTTCTCTGCTAAACCCACAGATCATTTTGTCCTTTAAATGGGGATAATTACCTGTTGTTTGAAAAAAGGTAATTGAAGGACTTCTGATGAAAGTGGAATCTTCCCACAATTCAAATAATAGAGCTGAAAGCCATTTCTTGTGAGAGCAATAGTTTAGCTGTCTTACATCCCGATCCTTCACAGGGTTGGACTCCCCTGCCAGGCTACAAATCCCACGGTGCCCCCCATCCACAGCATTTGCCTGAGGCACTGCGACAGCTCAGGTCTGGCCACTTGGAAATTGAATTTCAATTTGAGGAAAGTCTAAATGTTTTTCTTCAATCAAAGATGTCAGACTAAAAAAGTTTCAGTGTTTCCAGAACTCCTGGTGCCGAGATGGGTTTTGATATTCTGCCTTTTCATTCCAATCCAGAACAAAACCAAATATTGACAAAACCGTAATTGCTTAAGTCAGCTTTCCTATTTGGGCTCATTTTGTTAGAGAAAGGCAGAAGGCTGTGAGGACATTTCCACTTTTGCTTAGTTCACTCAGGAAGTTTTAAAATAAGGTGGAATCTGTTGCCCTCTTAAAGGAATATTAGTGTTTGGTTTAACTATTTTAAGTAAGGCCGTGGTTAAACGTTATGCAGGTACATGGCACCAGCTAAAGGATCACAAAAGCTTCGGGCACATGAAATAAAGTGCTGATCTTAGATACTGCTACTTCAAATGTCTTTGATGTTTTTGATGCTTTAACTGTGTTTCAAAAAGTTTCAGACTCAGCCTAGGGTTCAGATAGAATCTGGGATTAATGCCCAGTTGCAGAAAATCTATTTTCTATTCTTCTACATAAAACTAGTGTTAAAACTTGAAGACTGTAGCAGAGCTAGCGGTTTCGCTGATGCAATTTGACTGTGTGCTCACATCTCATCTGGACGTATCAACACCACAGTGTTTAATGCACAGCTCCTATATTAGAGATTTTTGTGCTCTACATAATTAATTGTCCTCTTTCAGCTGACCTAAAGTAACTCATCAAATAAGTGTCCTTAGATCTGCCACTCATGCAGGCAGAAGAAGCCACAAGGAGCCTAAAAGGTGGATGGCAACTCATAAGCTTTGGTAGCTGGATAACTTCAGACCATGTGGCCACACTTCCATCCAGTATGATTACACTAGCACAAGGCTGTTGCAGGTTCTTTCCTGATTTTAGAGCCACGGACAAAAGCAACTGCAGTATCAGATACCTGTGAGATGGCACCAGTAATATTTAGTCACCTTCAGGTTAAATATAGATTTTCTTAACTGCTAACCCTGCCCAATTAAATTGTGATCTGAGCACTAAAGAACCCATCTCAGCTTTTGACGTAACTGTAAAGAAATAAACATGTCATACTTTATAACCTGCAAGCGGCTGCACAGGGAGAACCCGTGGATCCAGGCAGCGTGTTCTATCTCTGACAAAGGCCAGTAGTGGATGTGTGGAAAAACTCCACAGGAGCAGGTGCTGATGCTACCTGGGGATGTCTTCCTAGCCTTGAAACTTAATTGATAAATTTATTGACAAGGTGCATGATGCAGGGTACCATCATCACACACTTTTCTTACAGGAAGACTGACAAAGTGAAGCTATCACCCTTCCGCCAGGGATGGACTTTGCAACCTTCCCTCGGTGGCTGACAGTCCGTCATCGGGCTTTCACATTGCAGCAAGGGAAGGAAAGGCATTTCAAAACATGTTTGTGAGACAACAGAAATCAGCAAAGGATACTCAAGGGCAAACATAGCACCTGAAACTACTTGTAATTCACATTTTGTTCCTGAGGAGGTAGAGCATGTTGGCAGTGTCCCTTTAGCTGCATTGACACCGCAGAGCCAGCAGCAACAGACTCTCCCTGCCAGTAACCAAGTCAGTGGTGACTCAAAGACACACTGGGTTAGGGTAAAGGCAAGGATGTTGCTCCCAGAGCCTTCACTGAAAGAGCTCACTCTTTGATAATACTGCTCTTCAGTGCCCTGTTTCTCAGAGCACTTTGTAACTGGACCTCCTCTGCTCCCACAACACCCCTCACAAAATCTAACCCATTTCCAATGAAAACAGAAGACGAAATACCAGTCCTGAATGCACCTGAGACACGGCAGCAGCAGGTGCGCACCTCCAGGATAACATGGGCTTGGATGACAGACATTCCTTTTTTTAAAATGCTTAAGAATAGCTCCATGTATAATTGAAATATTTCTGCCATGCATTATCATCGCTCAGTTGATCCTGACATATGACAGCTGCTAACTAAACAAGTAACACGGGCAATAGCACAAATAATGTGTTTTAAAACCAATCTAGGAACTGAACAGCTGAAGCAAGGCCTTGTTGTATGGATGATTATGCTGAGAAGGAGTGAAAAGCTGCCTGAACTGTACAGAGTTCAGCTGACCTGTGGTCTCAATCAAAACTCTTTAGACAGTCTTTTAAATACCTAAAGATGATGAGGTTAAAGTGCACTTAGAGTTTCACTTCTGGCTCACGTGGAGAAACCAGCTTGTGTCCCCAGTCTATAACAAAAAGCAGTGCAGGGAGAATAAATCTTCCCATTTACTCCAGTGATTTTGGAAGATGCTCTTGCAGAACAGAAGTGACCTTTGCAGAGCTGCACAAAGTGACTGCCTGACAGTTCTCTTTTCGCACCTTAAGGGAGGCTGTTCTTAATTCTGTGTGGCACGTATCCTCTGCTTTCTGCAGACCGCCACTGAAATCACCTGAACTCATGCACAGAGAAGACAGTGCCACCTCCAGTCATCCGTTCAGCACAGAGGGTGACAAAAGTAGACAGTCTTCTGTCCTCAGCCCAGGGATAGCTATGGTCTGAACCCTAGTAAAGACGTCTTCAGGATGAACATTGAAGATGGAGGGTTTGGCTAAGTGTTAGCACCAAGGAGATTTTAGGGCAATTTACCTGTCTGTGCAGACAATTTCTTCTTAGAAATGCCAAGGACTGCATCACTTCACTACTGCTAAAAATACCTGTTAAAGGAAAGGATGGAGGCTGATGGAGAAATGAAAAATGGTTATGAGCCGTGTTCTGGCCATTTACTGGCCATTAACACCAGTCTAAAAGAAGTCATGCTGCATTTGGGTGATATTTACCCTCTTCCTTAATAGTCAGAACCCAAATGCATCACAGCCTAACAAAGCTAAATGTACTTATGGGCAACAGTGACAGGCAATCTGAACCAGTCCATGGTTGGGTGCTGAACAGCCAAGCAAAGGTTGCAGGAGAAGTAGCCCACCTTACTGAGACCAAAACAGCTGCCTTAATGAAGGCAGGAGTGTTGTTCGAGAGCATCTTCAGCAGAGCACACCTATCAGCGAGGGCAAACAGCCAGGGTGACATGGCCCTCAGTGGAAAAGGGGACCTTCACAGTCCAATCTGGATAGCTGTGGTGGCAAGGAAAGATGTTAACCCCAAATTAAATTGTTGCAGTCACCACAAGGGCCAAACTTCTTTCCACTCTCTGTTAAAGTGCAGGGTGACTGCACTGCTTTCAGTGGGAAAATCAGTTTTCTGACTGCATGAGAGACAAAAAAATCTGAAACAAGCCAAGAGCAAAAAAAACCCAGGGAGGCAGTAGGGAAAGAAAGGGGTGAAGGGGTCCAAGAGCGATGGTAAAATGAATATCTGTCTCTCTAGACACAAAAACACCCTACCCTATCTTCTGAACCAAAATCCTGATGTTGGAAGGCTTGCAGGCTCAGAGGAAAATAACTGTAATTTGTGTGAAGAAGGCATTTGCAGCAATTCATTATAATTCCTTGCTTGCTGTCACCCGTCTCTAAAGTCACAGGCAATGCAGTACTTGTGTGAAGTTATTAAGGCCAAACTCTCTTTAGATTCATGGCAAGTGCCGAATGACAAGGCGAGAGCCCAGGCAGTGATAAAGTGAAGTGACATGCCATACCCCCTTCCTCTCCCCCACCCCATCACCACCATGCCAAGGATGAAAACACTGCAGATTTTGCAAATGAGAGCCACCTCTCCTCTCCCTGCCCTGGGCTGAGTTCTGCCTGACACGCACACATCTCCTTGAAGCATGCATCCAGAGGAGGGAGCAGGAGGGAGTGGAGAAAGGCAAAGGAAAATGTGCTTTTCCTCACTTTCCTTCCACAAAGATCACACAGGTTTCTCTCAGAGGTTCCCAGACAGATGGCATATATGTGAGATACAGAGATAGGCAAGCTGTGCAGAGGAGAGATCCAGGTGGGAACTTTTCGGTTATATGAGATAAAGACACCTCTTAAAAAAAAAAATAAATTATACATCTATATATATAAATTGATTGCAAACTTATCTATATCTAGGTTTATCCCTCTATCTGTGTTTCACTGTCCATTTTAGTAACCCCTAGACTAGATAGGGAATAGAAAAATTTCTTACAGATGTACAGACTTCCAGCAAATAAAATGTGTAAGGAAAAGGTGATCACTCTGGAGATCAGGGCTCCTTTCAAACTGCTTTTCTCTGTCCCCTCCTGTTTTTCTCTTGCATCCTTGGCCTCTATGTTTTTTCCTTCCTCTGCCTATCCCTTCTTTTCCTAAGCTGGGCAGAAAAATCAGCTTAAAGGATAATACCACTTAGCTTTCAGTAGGATAACACAGCCAGCCCACGGGGAAGAGAAAACCTCAAACCCAACCAGAACGATGAAAACAAGCAGGTTATTAAAGGTCCTCCTAAAGCAACAGCTAAACCCGTGTTTGCAGATACTCACAGGCTGTTGCTCAGCAGTGAGGATCTCTGGTTCGAATCCGAATTCTTGCCAACAGCAGAGTTGTAGTGGGAAAATATCCTCTCCTCTCTCCTAGTCCCTTACTCCAGAAAAGCCATATGCTATTTTAGCAGTACAGGGAGGCTCTGAGCACAAGCTGTCAGAAGCCAAAGAGGAATCACCTTGCCCAAAAGATTTCTACAAGTTAAATTAACCTGCCTATGTTAGGATTTAAAACTGCAGCAAAACATGTATTGCCAAAATTTCAAACAGACGAACAAAGCCGTTAAGAGGCATCTGGTGGGACCAGGTGTATAACTGCAGTTCGCCCTATTCTCACGTACTGGGTCGTGGTCATCCCTAAAGATTTCCTTCACACTGTGGTGCTGATGACCCATCTCATCTCCCCTGAGGCTGAGGAGAGCATGTAGACCTTTTGAAGTATGTCTGAAAATTCGATCATTCAAAATCTTGGGAAAACAGGCTTGCAAAGTCTTCCATAATCAGTGCCTGTAGCCAGGGAAAGGTCTATCAGCAGCTGCTTCTTACTGTTCTCCCAGGATGAAACACCAATGCTGTTGGCGCTTCTGATCTTAGCAGGGGAGAGAGGTTTTGCCCCTCAAACACCTGAGGGTTCAGACGAAGTCACCTGTTTGTCTGGACCAGATAACTGTGTGAGGCGTGGATGCTCCACAACAAGAAAGAAAAGGGACCCTGACTCCCCAAGGGCTCAGGGAACTCTTACTCCACTGAATTCAACAGGAGTTGGGTCTTGAAATGTACTAGGAACCTAGGAGTGAGTTAACTCTGAACGAAGATTTAAGGCTAGGGCACAACATAAATGTGCCCACTTGTTTAAATTAAAATTGCCCATAACCCTTTTATTTCCTTGCATCTGATTCTTCCCTGGCAGATGACAAGAAATTGGTGGTCGTTTGCGGTTTTTCTTGCAGTGAAAAGCCACAATCAATCACGCTTTCTTCTGACCCTGCAGTTATAGGGAAACAGAATGAATTTGAGCTATATTTTCAGACTCCACAGGTTGCTCTGACTCTGTATTTGGTGCTGCATCCTCCCTCTCTGCTTCCATGTTATAAAAGATCAGGACTCTCTTTTATAAAATAGTTCTGGCATTTCCATTATCACACATGCCTGAGAACAGGGATGCGATTGCACTGAATTGTGTGAAAAAAAGAAAGGAGAAGGAAAAAAAAGAAGAAAAATCAAAGCACAGCCGAGTTGATTATTTAAAGAGCTGGGTGAAATTTGCCATCCTTTTAAAGCATCCTGAGCTCTGGAATATCACTGTGTCACTTAATGTTTGCAGTTAAGTATTTACAGATCTGTTTCCATGGCAACCGATTCTTCAAAGTTACTTTTACAATTCTGTTTTCTAAAATGTGTTTCTTTGGTTGATTGCACAGGGATATTTGGAAAGCAGCCAGGTCTAAATCATGATTTTTTTCCCATTAAGGAGAGGTCCTTTCTAATCATGTTTAGTTAGTTCTTTGATGGCTTTATCTTGATTCGAAAATGTATTTTGTTTTTTTGTTAGCAGGTGGGAGAGGGAAAGGGGAAAAACATGAACAAGCATCGTGGGACTTTAGCAAAAAAAAAAATAGTGTTGGAAATTAGGAATGTGAAATAACCTTGTCTGAGTTGATTTTATTTATCCTTTCCTTGCTTAGGAGAGTAGGCCTTTAACCACACAACAAAATAAATAAATAAATGTCCCACTGACAGCTTGAATGCATTTTGAGGCCACAGGAGAAGATGACTCACTTATTAATTAGTCAGGGAGATGGCAGCATGGGGCAGGATGATGAACACTAGAAACAGTGCAGAGACTGAGACAGGTGGATTCAGTACGTGCGAGGATCGGCTGCCCCCAGCTGTACCCAAATACCTGAATGGAGCAGCCGAAGGTTGGCCCCACCAGTAATGAGGCACCTCGAGAAACAGTAGCAGGGAAACAGTCACAAAATCTGCCTCAGCTTCCTTTGCAGCTGTGGGCAAGGTAATTTGAAACGTGTCTTTGTGGAGACGTGAAGAATGTCTTGAGCTCACGGGCCTGTGCTCTTCCCATCATGGCAGCACCATCTCCCCATCCTTCCGTCTGGCCCCCAGTCCTTCCCAAGCACACCAATGGGAGTACAAGAGCTCGATCTAGAAGGCAACATGTTGGGAACGGGATAGGTGGGGAACGGATGTATATATTACTTGTCTTAACATACTGTCCCTACCTGAAGTCAGAGACAAATTTAAACTTGTCAGGATGAATGATAAAGGAGTGTGCTTAGCAGTGGTTAAGGAAAGGTGTAATCTTTGGGCAAATGTTGGGGGAAAAAAATCAGCCCAGATGTGCTTGTAAACCTCACCACAAGTAAAAAGTCCTGCAATGCTCCGCAAGCCATCTCCCAGGAAACATTCAAGGTCAGGTTGGACCAGGCTCTGAGCAAGCAGATCTAGCTGAAGATGTCCCTGGTCATTGCAGGGGTGTTGGACTAGACGACTTTTAAAGGTCCCTTTCTACCCAAATCATTCTGTGATTCCATGATTATATGATTCTATGTCCCTGCTGATGGAGAAAGAAAAAGTACTAAGTTCTTTGGCTGGACTTGCTGGTTGAGGTAGCTGGAGGTGATCCTTCAGTATCATTGATAACCACTCCGGTCCTACAGCAGACGAGGAGCAATATCTCAAGGGAAAGGTTGGGACCAGAACACAGAGTGTTACAGAGTAATCGGAGTATCACAGAACATTACCCAGAACAGATTGGTGGGGTATCTGGCATTGATAAAGTTGATTAAATATGGACAAGTAAATAGAATAAGATGAAGAGGGATGGGGAGAGACGTAATCTGATCCATATTTTCCTATGCTTTATGTGACACAACATCAGATGGTCAAATCAAGGAATGAGGAGTCAGGACTCTCGGGCTCCCTTCCTCGCTCTGCTTCTAATTAAGCATCTGAACACTCAAGCACTCTGTGCCTCCAATCACCTAAACGTTCAGAATTATTGTCAGATTCAGTTAATTACTGTCTGCAAAGAGCTTAGAAACATACAGGAAAGATGTTAGACAGGTATCCTGGTTTTAATGTTAAAGTTCAAAATATTATAATTAGAGAACTGAACGGGGTGTGAGTCTAAAACTGAAGCAACAGAATTAAAGGAAAGCTTAAAAAGTGAAAGAAAGCAAAGGAAGAAAAATCTGGAAGAATAAAGAAAAGAAAATGAAGACTTCCAGGCAGGTGACAGGCCAGGTGAATTTTGGCTGACTGAGATAATAAGCCACTCTTTTTAAACTTTTTCACTTTTTCCTCTTGCTGCAGAAATGCTCCATTAACTCTCAGGAAGATGATTGACCATTTGCCCTTTCTAGACAGAGCTGAAATAGTGGAAACATCACAGCAAAACATATGACCCAGCTTTTGGCACAGCCTGTGGCTCCAGACCTTTAATGCATAACAGTCTTGGAATCTGAAGGGAGATGACCAAGAGACACTGCCTTGCTACGATGTTTATTAAGTGGACAATAGCAATGAAGACGACTAGTAGAAGTTGCAGGGGGCAAACTCCTTCCTTGAGGAGGATGGGGGGACTTGATTTCTCCTGATTTATTTACCCTTCAGTGTATTGAGTGAAAAGAAGTCTTCATAGTGCATGACTTTGAGAACAAGGAAGAAACAAGAAGTGGGTATGATCACCTCTATGAAAACACGGAAAGGAGGGAGGAGGGAGGAGAAGAGGAAAGGAAAGTCTAAATTAAATGTAACAATAATGGAGTTTGGTAGTTACCCACTATATTTTTAATTTTAGCTGGCTGGTAGGTGTTCACAGCCTCATAAAACGTATCCAAATCACGAAAACAAGAGGTGATAATAACAGGCCTTACACCTTCTCTTTCTTTCCCATGTCATCTGTTGGCTGGTCCAGTGAGTAAATGCTGGTGAGTAAATGAAAAAGGAAAGACCTGACCAGCTCTCAGCAACCAGCTCTTGAGCCCCCAAGCTCAAGACCACAGTCAGAGAAGGAACAGAAAAGCTTATCAATGACCAAAGATATGGATTTTCTGCTGCTGAAAACTGTCCCTTCCCTCCTAAAAGCAGCAGAGGCATGTCTTCATGTCTACACAAAACAGGTCCAGGGACCATTCTCTGGCACTGTGGCCAGCTGATACATTCTCACCACACTCACAGTAAACAGGTCTGTTAATTTCTGTGTGTTCTGCTCAGAGTTGCGGTAAAGAAGCCCCACATAACAGAGCAGTGTTTGCAAAGCCTGGAGAGGAGGGAATGTGCTAAAACCATGAGGTGTAGCATGAGGGTATATCAGCACCCACAAGCATGCAGAGCCTGTGGAAACGCAGTGGAGGGCAGAGCAGGGTGGAAGGAATCAAACCTAGCAGAAATTAATTCACATGGCTTTTAGGAATGGTCTTTGGAATGACGTGTGCCTTCATGTGGGTACCCGTGGTCAGCTTGGACACAGGCCAAAGCTGTCAAGGGATATGCTAATGGTTCATCAGTGTGGGAAACTGTAGGGCAGGGTGGATGCCAACATCCTGCTTTATTCACAGGTAGAGATGTAGGCATTGTTAACCATAAGACAGCAACCTGCTGGCCTTCAGTTGGTCCTTGCGTTACACACTGTGGAGAAACTCAAAGACAAAAGATACCAGTGTGTAGCTCTTCTGGGGCTCTCTTTAACACTGTGTGCTATTATTTCATTAGGATACAAGTACATATTTTTTTCTCCTTGTTTATATGGGAAATATGTCAGAGAGGAGTCAAGACAAACTAGGCTTTCTCTCATAAGCTATGCTCTATAATACATTCATTATTTTTATGAAGACATCTTGGAAAGAAACTTTTCTAAGCCAGCAACTCTTTAAGACTTTCATATACAGTGTAATAAGTCTTTGGCCAGTCCTACTGGAATGAAACAAGTTGACTTCACTAATAGTCTATTGAGTTCTCACATCTCTATTATAAATAATTTTAGTTGCAGACATTTAATTAATGTTGTAAATATACTATTTACGATGTGCTTTGGGAAATGACTAGTTCTCTCACTATACATCATGTTCTGGTTTATTGTTTTACTTTGCCTTGCTGCAGTGGCCAGGTGCCTCACAGTTTCCACAGCAATCACAGCCCTTGCTGTGGGGGCTCTGCCTTTGTATCACTGGAGAGATGGGAGCTTACCATCTTCCTGGGGTCTTTAGGCACCTAATTTAAATGCAAATGGAGTGAATAGCATGCAATTGAGGTTCATCTAAGGATTAAGTGCCTAAGTGTTAGATGCCTACCCTGCTTGTCACTTCGCCTCCCTATGCAGCGAGAGGAAAGAAGCAAAAACCTGGATATCCACCTAGAACTGGTTGGGGACAAATTCATTGCCTGCCAATTTTTTTTTTACTGGTCCTAAAAGAAAACCAGCTCGGACCTCTTCTCCTGACTTGTAAATGCTAAGAATAAAAGGAATAGGAATCCTACTCCTATTTAACGAATAGATACACAGGGGCCTCCAAATTTCACAGGATTTTCTTTACTTAGCTACAGCTAGACAGCATGAACACTCCCTTCTGTGTTCAGGCTTTGATCTACCCCTGTAGCTCATCTCAGAAATGTGCTGTCAGGCTTGGATTTCCAAAAAGAAGCCAGAGGTCTGAAAAACTTTGTTGGGATGAAAGCGCCCGTCCGTACCAGTGAAAAGCCAGGACTGAGTTTTCAGGATAATGCCGTTCCTGGGGTGGTAGGATTGCATCCAGCAGAGAGGGGTTTGTAACAAATAAGTTTGTTGGCTACATTGACTAAGTCCTCACCATGTTTTATGCAGTAATTTACATCGGAGGATCTGAAACTTCTTACACAACTCACTCTAGTAGAGCTGAAAACTCATGTGATGTTTGGCATTGTCATGACTCAGAGGTTTCTTTTTTTGATCGAGTACGCTACGGCACATTAGGTTATGAGGCAACAAGGAGCACACAATGAGCCAACAGAGCACCTGACAAAATAAAAAGCTGCATAGATGATCATGCAGTTAAAGCACCCACCTGAGATTTACATACATACACACTGTAAACCAGAATATTTCATTTTATCGAATTAAATCTCTAATTCCTCTCTGTACAAAGTGTGGTGGTGTTCCTCGTGCTTGGGAAAGCTGCTCTGGTGTGTTGGTGGAGCCTGTAAGCCTCAACACGTGCGACGTGCGCACACGTACTCACACACACACTCACAAGATAGAGTCTTCTGCCACTTTTTATCTGGCAACATATTAATCTTGCGTTTCGCATTCTCTAAAAGCTTCACCATTATAACATAATTACTGCTGAAATTGACCTTTAAAATATATTCCAAATTTCAAATGTCTTTAAACCCCTCAGCGAGCACCATTTTTCAATTTCACATATTGTTTTCTTTTTTAGGAGAAGTGGGACAAAAGATGGGAAAGAGCATTAGAAAATGAATGTCAGCGTGTGACATACGCACGTAGTGATGAAGCAAAATCTTGCAAAAATTTACCTGGGCATTCTAATATCCAATCTTCAAACAGTTACAATTTCCCTTAAGCTAAATTAAAATGTAATAAGACTAACTAAAATGTTGCATTTGTGTCTCACCCTTCCCTAAAGTAATTCAATCAATCAGTTTAGCTTCACTAATATTCAAATGTTATCTGAAACTGGCAATATTAAAGTTCAAGTACTCCTCAGCCTCTAAATACATTTAAACTACCTTTATTAGAACATGCACTTTCCTAAATTAGTATTACTACCTAAAATTGGTTGTGTTTCTAACTACCCTTAAAGGAAAACATAACCTTGCCTGAAAATGAGATGCTGAACTGTGTGTGGAGGCAGATTTCTGTAACACAACGTCTAAGACTGAAAATGTGCATATAATAATGCACCAATGAACTTATGTGCTCACATTACTGTGCAAATAAGAAAATGTAAAAACACATGGTGCAACTTCCATCTAGCAGCATTTGCATCCAGCTTTGTTCCTTCCATCTCTCTGTCCCAGGAAAGGGAGGGGAGAGGACCTGGAGGAGAGGGGAGAAAACCCCCATCTCCCACGGGGTATCCAGGGGAAGGACTGCTGAGGAAAGGCATTGTCCCTTTGGCCAGAGGAAATCTGACATGGGTTTATTAACATGGTTTTCAGTTGTGGGGTAGCCTGGGGAAAACCTGCCTAGAAAAGATGGCTCATGAACCTCTCACCCCATCTTCTCCCACGCAGACAAGTGTATGGTACTTACACAGGACCCCTTATGCAGATATGGCTCTGCTCACCCTTGGAAGTGCACACTCAAAGAACGCTTCACAATCTCAAGCTGACAAAGCCCACTTAGACTGCGGTGGGAGGGAAGGATAAAAAGCAAGAGGCAACTGTACCCATTGAGGGCCCCTGTCTGTGAAGAGCTTGGTGCTCTTCAGAAGTGGTTTCCAGCACACCTTGGGGCCAAGAGTCTGAAGACAAGCATAGCTCTGACTTCACACTCAGCTCTCAGGCCCCTTGTGTGGTCTGTGCTCTGTCCTATCGACAAAACTTCCTGCAACCCTGAGCAAACCCTGGGCCAAGCCACACCTGGCAGAGGAGACAAGGTATCATCTGCGTGCTCTGCAAACGTTCATAGCATCGGAGAGTGCTTTGGGTAGGAACGGATTGTAAAAATCATCTAGTTTCCACCTTCCTCCCCTGGTCAGGGACACCTTCCACTATCCCAGATTTCTCCAAGCCGCATCCAACCCATCCTTTAATACTTCCAGGCATGGGGCAGCCACAGCTTCTCTGGACAATGTTCCAGTGCCTCAGCACTATCAAGTTTTGTGAAGACCTTTTCCTACCTGACCAAGAAGGTGCTGACATGCCAAAGGCAGGCAACTTCAGCGGATCAGCTCCAACCTTGGGATCCACGTGGGCAATGACAGACAGAGAGTCACACAGGCGTCGTGCAGCTCCATGACAGACATAAAAGAGGACAGCCTCACTGAAAAACACTGGGTTTGTGTCCATTTACCCCAGCTGAGGACCCAGTCCATTATTTCCAATTAGGTTTGATGGAGGATGAATCCAATCTCAAGTGTCAGTGTTCTGCCCCCTGACAGCTGCTTACGGCGTGACGTGCGTGCTACAACCTGCTGGCCCACCTTACCTCTGGCTTTATGAAAAAAATGCCATGTGGAGTCAACCTTGGTAGAAATGAAGACAAATGAAAATCATTGGAAATCTCATTAGTGACCATCCAACAGCTTCGGTGAAAGGTAGAAGGTTTTTGCTTTCCCTTGCACACACCTGGTTAGGTTGTGCAGTTTTGTTTGCATGTCCCACACTCACACACACCCCCCTTCTCTTTCATCCCTTCCACAGGGTGGTGAGATAATGCAAATAAATTGCTGTGCCTACTTTGCACAAAGGTTTACATATTGTTCTGTTGATAACGTTTTTGGTATGCCTGATAGATGTAAGGGGAAATATCTGTCTGTAGCACTTCTAAAGTTTGTGTATTATCTAACTAGCTCATACTGCTTTAGAGGCTTTAAGCCCTCCATAAGAAGTCCTTTTGCCTGTGAATCTTTTATGTTACACCTAGGTGTCCTCATTATAAGGGCTCTACTATTTGACAAGCAATGCTTGTCTCTACAGTCGGTGATGAACACAGCATGACAGGCAATGTGTGCCTCTGTCCAAAGCACTGAATCACAATAAAATGGTAAATTACTGTCTGTCATAGCTAGAAACTGCAGTGAGTAATATTCAATTCCCTATTCTACATAAGATGAGGTGGTGGCGGGGGAAGGGTGCACTCGTTTGGTGGTGGTGGGAAAAGTTAGTTTTTTTTATAATCTTTGCAGTTGAAAATGTACCTGGACACTGAGAAAGAGAGGTAAAGGGGGGGTGTAGCAGGAGGAAAAGGATGAATTATTGGCAAATGGAGTTATCACTAGAATATTTTTGGACAGCGTAGAATTTGTTATTGTGTGGGGATCATCAGGACAGAGATATTTGCAAATGGGATTCACTCTTCTCACTCTCTGGCAGAAATACGGAATTCAGTTTCGATTAAAATGCAATAATAATTGTGAGTTGGACTGTGTGTCACTGCTTCTCTGAAAGGCCCCCATTAGAGGAGCCTCTATTTTAAAACAAGCCATTCATCATCAGAGTATAATTTCCAGTAAATATATTGTTTGTTCAACTGTATTGCTAGAGATAATGTTTAAAATTCTCTCCTCATATCTCATTATGAAATAATTGATAGCAACATGACCATTTCTTTTCATTCGTGAGGCTTTTTGTGTTGTTGTTTTTCTCCCCCTCTTCCTTTAAGGCAAACTCTTGAAACAATCAATATCAGCAGTTTCAAAAGTGTGATACAATAAATAAATCTCTCAGACAATGACAGAGAACATCCTTATTATAATAAATTTACCATAAATAAAACTGTGTGTGAAATTCCTAAGAGCCATTTTACATGAATGCCTTCAAATTTTGTGCAAGGAGAGAGAGGAAAAGGAGGGGGAGAGAAGAGGACAAAGATGTGTATTCAACAAATTGCTTCATTCTCAAAATATCTTACATTTGGCTGGCTGTATGATGCATGAAAAGAAAACTCCTTCCCCCCTGCAGAAACACACTGCAGTGTTTGGAGTTGTTTAATTAATATTGGCCTTGGTTGCCATATATGAATCCTTTTTTTAATAAGACACATTGCTACAACAGAGTTTGTAACTCAACTGCTGTCTCACAAAATACTTTTGGAATCTTTATTTTGAAATATTTTAATAGACCTAAATCAATAATGACCAGCTGCTTTTGCCACCGAGGTCCAGTTTTTAAGTGACCCAGTAAGAACCTACCAAACAGGTTTTAATACCAACACAAGTCTGAAATGTAGTTTATACCCTGATTGGTACATACAGAATTTCTTATTTTGTAGTTTTTTCTCATTTCATATGCCACAATCTGGATTTTCATGTGAGGTTGAATTTTCAGAGTAAATGTCTCCCCTCCCTCTCCTTCCTATTCCCTCTGGCTCTCAGTAAGACTGGGGCTCCACCAAGAACCTGGCACCCAGATTTCTCAAGCCTAAAACCCGTGCTTTAATTTAAGTGAGTATGTAAGGGATTTACTAAGGAGGAATTGAGTGTACTGTGAATCTTATAGAGATGTTTTCCTTGAATTTGAACAACGTGCTTCAGATGTCTGCACAAAACACCATAATAAGGAAGGGCAGATTTTTGTGTGAGACTTGTGATCTGTTAGGACTTCACACTGGCACTGGGACATCATGGCACAGAGGTAGTAATACAGGCAGAACCTAAGAAAATGGGCTCCTCTGAATTTTGGATTGCATAGATTGAAATGCTTTGCTGAAAATCTTACACTTTCCTTCTGAGTTTTGCTGGTGCAATCTGAACTTCAGAACTATATTTTTTAGGGGGAAAAGAAGAAATAATACCTGGTAGGTGGTATATGTTTTGTTATTAATAGTAATACTTGGCACTGAGGTGTCACTTTTCATCTCCAAAGCACTTTACATAATTAACTAATTCGTCTTCACCATCCCTGCATGAGATGGAGCTTTTCACTGAGGCAGCACAGCAGCTCGTGTGTTCAGGACTGACTCTGCTCACAGGGACCAATTTTGGGTGAAAAACAGCTGACTTGTCCTAAGGACAGGGGTGTCTTAGGAGCTTGTGCATGGATAAGTTCAAGTTTGAGACCATCTGAGGAACCTGAGGATGCACAAGTCCATGGAACCTGATAAGGTGCATCTGTGTGTCCTGAGAGAACTGGTAGGTAAAGTAGCTAAGACACTGTGCATCATTTTTGAGAAGTTGTGGCAGCCTGGTAAAACTCCCCGTGGCTGGAAAAAGGCAAATATCCCTCATTTAAAAAGGGAAAAAGAGGAAGGCTCACCTCTTTGTCCAGAAAGATCATGGAGCAGATACTCCTGGAAACTATGCTAAGGCGCATGGGAAATAATGAGGTGATAGGTGACAGCCACCACAGCTTCACCAAGGGTAAATTGACATATTTCATGGCCTTCTACAGCTGGATGAGAGCTCTGGTGGATGAGGGAAGAGTGACTGATGTAATCTACCTGGATTTGTGCAAAGCATTTGACAATGACCCACAGAACCTCATTGTCTAGACTGCCGAGCCATGGGTTTGACAGGTGGACCACTCAGTGAATTAGGAATTGGCTGAATGGTTGCACTAAAAGGCTTGAGTCTTTTCAGTGTCCAGCTGAAGAGCAGTGATGTGTGGCATTCCTCAGGGGTGGGCATTGGGACCACCACTGTTTGACAAGAGGAGCGTTTTACGTGAAAGTACTGGCATGTGGCATCCCAAGAGACACCCCAAAGCTCTGCCTACCAGTGTAGAGAGAGAGACACTGTGCAGTCTGTTCCAGTGACTCCCCTCTCCAGGACTATGCCTGTGTCCTGATGGCTCCCTGGCCCTCTGGGTACTTGGGGATGGGTTGCCAATCTCATCAGTTTATCCACACCTAGAGCACCTACACATCCATTCAGAGCCATTCTCTGCTGTCAGTGGGAGCTGTTGGAAGCAGGGCGCTGCTTGATTCAGGTCTGTTTTCAGAACCCACACATGAGGAAGACGCCTGTGAAATCTGCCTTTCCTTGTGTTTGGGTTGACTGCAGCCTTTTTCAGCAAATCACAGTGACAAAGGGCAACCTGTGGACTTCTCTGGAGGCTCCATGTATTTGCTGACATGATTGTATCATCTTCTTCTATATTTTTCTTTTTCTTAAACAATGACTTTTGCATTAGGACTTAATCCAAAGCACCTTGAAGTCTGCTTTTCTGCCCTTTTTGCAATGGGCATACCTATGGGCCAAATATCTCCACTCTCTCTGCAAACAGTTTGGGAGAATTGGTTTAATCCTGCCAAGAGCTCAGACATGCAGTGATGACTTCAGTGGCACAGGTTCTGACCCTGCACTAAGGTTCATAACAGGCATCTCCCAGTGCTAAACTCTGGGGAACAAAGCACAGCAGTAGAAGCTAGTTTTAGAGGACAGCAGAGGGCAGAAATTCCATGCAGGTACCCTGCTGGATTCTCCTTTGTCCCCACCGACAAAGAAGACTCATAGACAAATGACTTTTGCCACAGGCTCCACAGAGTGGCACCAGAAATTAGGCTGTCTGGTCTCCCCATGGGTTTAGTGCTCTGCTGACTGTGGGAAGTGATGAGTTTTTTCCTGCTGCGTGGCCATCCTCACGTGCGTGGGAGGACCTCTCTGCCAGAAGGCGATTTTTCAGAACTTGCAATGGAAGTCAAACCCTGCAATTATAAGGAGTGGCTGTACTTAAAAGAGAGATGTAGAACACCCAAGCACGGGCTTGGATTTATCATATTGAAGGAACATAGTCCTTTTTCTATGCAGTTGCACTTTTTGATAAACGGCCTACATTAGGGTACCTCAAAGGTGCTCTGCATCATTAATTACCAGGGTATATGCTGAAAAGGAAGTTAATAAAACTCATCTCTTGCATGGAAGTGAGAAATCTTACTACCTGATGATTCTTGATGGAAGAAGATGTTTCTGAAGCCACATGTGCAACCTTGTACAGGTAATAATAACAAAACACTCAAGGGAGTCTTTTCTATCTGAGGATGTCATTTTTCTTTTTGATTTATAGGATACTAATGGCTTTTCTCCCTTTCTTCCTTTTTTTTTTTTTTTTTTGAGCCAAGCGCTATGGTAAAAATCAACTGATGATGCTCAGATTCAGAGAGTAAAAGAGAAAAGAAAAGAAAACAAAACAGAATAAAATGGGACAAATAAGAGTTCCTCTGGGAGGAATGCCAGCCGCTAGTTTTGCTATTATTATACTGGAGAATCTTATAAAACTCTAGCCATTAATAACGGGCTCTGCCAGATATTGATAATTTATTCAAATTGTAGGTCTGGATTTGAGGGAGCAGATGTTCCTCATGCAGACACTTTCAGAAAACGAATTCCAAAGAAACAAAATAACATTCCGTGCTATCAGTAGAGAGGAAAGGCAGTATTTTAGTGTGCAGTAAACATCTGGACTGCCTTCTATTTTTATTGCCTCTCTCGCCCCTGTTCTTTCCTACCCATCTACCCTTAACTGCTGGATGATTCTGTTGCTCTTTTTCTTCGGTGTCAAATAAATAAATAAATAAATACTCTGCTTAGCCTCCTGCTTGTGTTAGAGTAGATCATGACAGATTTCACTAGGAGTAATGGGACCTGACCAACTTCAAATCACTTTGAGCAGGAGAAAAGCCTCCAAACAAGCCACCCATTAGGAAGAGTAAAAATTAATTTTGATCGAGAACAATTTTTTTTCCCTGTCCTTTCAGTATTTTGATGATGCTCTTCCCAATATGGAGCTTGGTTTTACCCTCCAGCAAATTCACAGATGTTCCCCCTTTCTTTCTCTCTGTCTCTCTGCCTTGCTAGGTTGGAGGAAGGCTGAGTATTCATAACCCCAAAATCTCACTGTCACAGATGGTCCAAATTGAAGCAAGCTGTTCTATCACCTTCTCCAGTTGTTGGCTGCTCCATTTGAAACCATCCTCGACATGGTGCAACAGAATGTGCTGTGTGTCCAAAAACTGTTAAACATATTTCCTTGGGCACAGTGACAACTGTTGATGAGCACTAAACTGCAATGCTTGCTACCAGTGGTCCTGTTCTCTCCAAAAGAGAAGCTAATCTCTAGGACGAAATCCAGGGGTTGTAGTGAGATCATGTTGGCCAGATCTTATCCCTGGGAGATCGCTTTGCTTTCTGCAGATCTGTGTGGTTCTGCACTGTTTGGAAACGTAAGTAGGTCCAAGACTGCCAGGGGAGCTAGGATGGTGGTCTAATATTCATCTCTTTGCAAATGACTGTACAGAATTACACTCCCAACCAGTCCCATTTTACAATTCCCATCCATTTCCAGCTAATCTCATGCAATAACTTGTCTTCCAACCGGTCGCACGTTGCCATCTGTCTCTGCTCCTGACTGATCCCAAGCTGCCATCTGCCTCTGGCCGGCCTTTTTTTAGCTCTACCCCATTTGGAGAGGTACATAAATGATGATGCTGAAGGATGTCAGTCCTTCAGACTGTCTAGTCCAACCCCCTGACGGACACCTGGGTTTCACAGCCTGCAGAGACCGAGGCACAGCCCTCCCTGTCACACACGCAGCCTCTCTCTTTGCAGTAACTGCTACAGAGGAGTGTTTGCCAGCAAAAGGAACCAGAGAAGGGTTAGTCCAGGGATCTACACAACAGGATGTGGGAAGTACCAGGGAAGGGAAAGATCAGTCACAAGCAGTTTGTTTGCAAAGGGTATGCAAATGTGGTTGTGGGTCACTGCACATAGCAAATAACCCTAAAATTAGTTAAGAGTCCCTCTGTTTTCTCCCCAGTTCCTGTGTCCATTGTCTGCAGTGACAGGCATCCAGGGAAGGCTCTTGCATGGTAGGAGCCTGAAAGTGATCATATCTAATTTCCCTTCAAAGCTTGAGTTACAGCTTTTGAGACCTTTTCATGAAGAACTCGGGCTGCTTCTGAGGCTGTCACTCTTGGAAGTATTTTTCTTTTGTGAGAGAAACAGAGCGTAGCTGTTGCAACATTCCTCTGGGGTAAATTGTCTCCTTTTTGTCTTCCCTGTGTTTAGGTGACAGCAAAAACCTCCAAGTTTCACTCTGATGGTGACAGCACTTCACAGTTCGATAGTAGAAGGGGAATGGAGTCATCAGTTCACTTCCCATCCTTTGCAATGCTGCCTTGGCCTCTAATGCTGCACTTCCCATGCATGACGTATGGAAACAAGTGGAAGAATCAGAGCCTGAAAAGTGTCTCCTAATTTTTCCTGTGCCCAGTTACCAGCTGCCACTAACTTTGCAAACTTTATTGACTACTGCTGTGTCTGGTGCTAAGTATCTTCAGACTTCATTCCAAGTAATAGGAAAAAAAAAAGAACGAGGGGCAATCAGCTAGTTCCATGATGAATGAAGCCCATGTCACTCAGAGAAAATGAATATTTCTTTGCAATAATGACCAGATGGTAGCAAGACTCAGATCCAAATTAAAACATGCATGATAAATGCCAAGAAAACACAGAAAGACAAAAACCCAACCTGGAGTGAAATCTCTCTATAAATCTTTCCCCCCTACAACACAGGCACTTCTAATGGGAATTAAATTATTAAGAGATGTTGCAAGGAGAATACAAATGTGAGACTCTTCCTCCTTCTTGGAACTTTTTGAAAGAGTATTTCAGCACAGCCAGCTGGCTTTTCTTCTCCGTATGAGACAGCACTGGGCTGAATAGGATCTTTTCATGTAGAAGCACAGGCAAAATACTAATCCAGAAAATAAATTATACATTGGAGTTGGCATAGAAATAGCATATATTTTGCCTTCTCTAGAGTTGACCTACGGAACTCCTTGCTGCAAGAAATTATTGCAGGTGAAGGTCTTTGAGGACTTAGAAAGGGGGTAGTATTCATAACTAGATGATCTTTAAGGTCCCTTCCAACCCAAACCGTTTTATGATTCTCTGATTCTCTGATTTGCAGATAGTAATAGAATTCAAAATTATACTAAACAGAGAAAATGTGGGGAGTGGTTTTACAATATCTTATTTCCAGGTGAGCAGTAAAAGTAAATCATGGGTGTTAGAAAAAAATGCTGCTATGAAAAATGTAGAGTCTGCAATTTTTTCTGATATTTTTTCATGAGGTGTATGATATTTGAAAGTGCTATGATCATGACAAAGGACAACAAGTAGTGCTGGAGATGAACTAATATGGCATTTGCAGGGATATTTGAAGGAAGTCTGTGTTTTGGCATCCTCCCGTATGTCTTCTAGGTGAGCCAAACCTAGCCCTTCATTGTCCAAAAAAAATAATACCCACAGAGACTTTATTTTTTAACCTCCTGTTTCTGATCCTGCATGGTCCCTTCTATGCCCCCTTCCTTCTATTTGCAGGTCTCATGGTGACACAAAATAGATGGACTCTCATGGGGATGTCTGGCTTCTCCCTGTCGGCATTGACACCTTTTCCCAGCGCTAAGTTAATGAGAAATATTAAATTACAGAGGCACACACACACTTTGGAAAGAAACATGGTGTTTGATCCTGCCAAACTGCCAAGCTCTACTTAAAACCGATAACAAATGTTCTTCCCCAGCAAGATGTGATTAGCTTTTATACCTGTGCAGATTGTACAAACACACAGGAGGGAGCTTTTAAATATCATTGATTTGCCTATTTGAAATTATTAATTTCAAATTCGGCTGGAACAACCTTTGCTAAATTACACTGTGCCAGTGGGAGTTAGAGGACCCACAAGTCTAAACTTAACTTTAGAATGGGAGGAGGGAGGGCTAAAGAAGAAGGAATAAAAAACCTGAAACAACTAAAAGTCCATTTAAACTCAGTAGGTTTCCAGTTAATTACATTTTCACACCTATCTCAGTAGTTACAGATGTATTTATAATGTATGCCTGCCTCTGTGGTTACTGAATACTGCATTCTCCACGGACTCTAAGAGCCAGGATTTCTTTCCTACATCTAAAAGACCTTCCATTTTAATTGCAGTCACATCCAAATACTGTCTGGGTTCAATTGTAATGGCTCAAACTAATTTTCCTCACTTCCCATTTCCCCCCTTTTCCCCCCTCTCCTCTCCTCATATAAAAGGAACAGCTGGATATCCTGTGGGGAGACATCACTGGTGTCTGGAGAAGGACACATCCATCGTTTGACTGTGCAGTGGGATAGATGGACTCAACTATTCACCACAACACTCTCTTCCCATCCTCAAACATACCTCAGCTCTTTTGGATGGGGATACACTAATTCATCCTCTCCACAGCTCCTTCCAGGATGAGAATGCACTCCTTTCCTCTCTGAAGCATTTCTCTTCTTAAACCTCGCCCAAGGTAGAGCCCTGGGATCTGCTCTCCGTGTTGTAGGTCCCACAAAAGGGGCCACAGCTGAGATTCAGCCTTTCATCTCCGAGCCACAGCTTATGTCCCACCGCTCTGTAGAGCAACAGAGGTTCCTCCAGAAGTCAGCTGCCCTGTCTTTTTTTCAAGAAGATGAATTGCAACCTGGAATAACTTTTGCTCTCTGCTGGCTTTTGAAGGAGCCATGGGTGACTAGCTCAGTCCCAAATAAACTTCCACAATACACAAATTCTGGCAGAACCTAAGAGACTTGTCAGGGCCATTTGACGAGGCTGTTGCTGAGGGAAGAACTCAGTGTGAGCATACCTCAGTTTTACTGAGCCCATTTTGTTCCTGCAAAGGGTTCCTACACCTTTGAAGTGAAGGACCAAGGAGTGGAGATAGAGATGCAGATCCTCTCCACTCCATTTTCTCTTCCTGTGGAATGACCAGCTTTTTGTGAGCCTGACCCCTTGGGCCAGAAGTCCCCAATTCTTCTATGGAGCTCTGGAGGAGAGCCCTATTACTGCATTCCTTAACCTGTGTAATTTCACTTCTCCAGATATCCTGCATATTCACCTGGAGCCATCTGAGCAACAACTTCCCACTGGAGTAAGAGGCACTGAATGACAGCGTCAGGTCTGAAACAACCCAGAAGTTTCTCAGGGGCTTTGCAGAAGATGCTCTCACCAAAAAAAAAAAAAAAAAAANAAAAAAAAAAGTCCATCATAGGTTGCAGATATATTGTAGTTGTAGAACTAGGGTCACTTCCTCATCTTGCCTTCTCTACTGTACACTCCAAGAGCAGACATTGAGACAGACTTCAAAAATAAAACCAACAGAACAAATGTGATCATGTACCTAAATTTGTCCCCCTAAGAAGAAAATGTTGGAAGAGGCTCACTGCTGAGAAACTGGTCATATTGCTTAATGCGTGACTGGAAGGCTCTCTAGCATGCTGGTGCTGAGGATGGGATGAAAACCTACTTGGAACAGAATCACACTCAGGAGATTATTCACAGCTGCAGCATAAATGGTGAAAATTTACTGAAGTATATAGATCACCCAAGTATACAATAAATGAGCTTCACAGTAATGGAATTGCCATATCCCCTTGCATTGTACCTCCGTAAGGCTGTCCTGCTGTCTCAAAAGCAAATTCAGACTGGATGGTGGGTGCCCAGGTGATTAGAATACAAGCCACGGTGAGAAGATAAACCATCTAACTTGATAAAGGATAGTGTGGACTGCTCTGACAGAGCAAAACCAGTGCGAGCACTCAAGGAGACAAATGGGTTGTAGAAGCATGGCAACAGCTAAGGTTTGCAGAAACACTCACCTGAAGTGATATCATACTATCTGGAAAACCAGCCTGTGATTGCTATAGAAGGCAGCTATTCATCTAGTGTCAATCAGCATAGATCCATTGATGTCAGCATCTTTTCTCAGTAGTGTAATGTGCTGTTTCTTTGCTTAGTATAATGCAATATAATTTCAGACTTTTTAAAAATTCGGTGGACTTACTTGATTTCCACCAAGTGGGGATTAGGTTGACAGCCTCATGCTGCACATTCAGGAGAAGGCAGTGTTAAGATGACAGAAGCCACCTTAACCTCCTTCCCTGACATCTGAATGTTTGACTGCAGAGCCACGACATTACTACAGTGAGGTGTTCTCCCAAAGCACATTGGCCCCTACCAACCATTTCCATTTACAGTCCTCTCCCTGCATGTCTTGAACAGCCTTGTGAGCACAACTGAGTGCAGCCTTCCTGCCCAGCTATCACAGCTGATCAGCAGGTGGCAAAACTGATGCAGAAGATGTTGGCTGGTTCACAGACATCACACAGGTTTACCTCTTCTTACTGATTTTTCACTTTCTCCCTGATTACACTTTTATCAGCAGCAGTCAGCATGAAGCCAGAGCCAGCAGCTTGTTTTTTGTAAGCTGAGGGAGGTCAAAGCACCGTGGTCATCTTGTTGACCAAGGAGGCAGTTTGGGCTCAGGTGTTTTTCCCTTGTTGTCCCTGGCACACCGCCAGCCCTGGCCAGCCAGCACTCACAGTTAACACCTGGGAATGGTTTGGGGTGTACCACGAGGCAGAAACCTTTCCCAGCAGGAAAAATGTATGATGCCATCTGGCTTTGGGGAGAAGAATGTTTCTAGAAGTGTGGGCGTGAGTTATGCTGGTTCACCTGCTTGCAGAGGAAGTCTGTGTTTAGAGTAGAGGTAGCTGCTCAGCCATCCCTCTCCTGGCACTAACGTCATTTCAGTGACTTCACCTTTCTTTTAGCCAGAGCTGTTTAAGTGAAGTATCTCTACTAAGACATAAAGTCCTACACAGAGTGATTTGCAAGGGGGAGGTGCCTCTTGATGCCGAGAACATCCCGCCTCTGAGATGCTGCTCAGCCAAGGGGGTGGATTTTGGTGTCCCCCCTGCCAGCTCACAGCTCCTGGATGGTGAGACCAGGAGTGGCTGAGCAGGACAGGCTCCCCCCTGGGGGGCAGGGCTCAGCTACTGTCCTTGGCTTTTGAGTGCTTACTCAGCAGAGGAGGGGAATGTGAGATGGGGAAAGACAGCAAGGAGGGAAAGCAAAAAGAAACCCTACCAAACCAAACAAAAATGTTTTCAGTTCCAGTCAGGAAAAGAAAGATTGAAAATGACATCAAGTCAGCACTCATTGATTCTCTTTTGTTATAACCATTATGTAGAGCCTTTCAATCCCTCATATTCTCCTGACTGGCAAAAGCTGCCTGAGCATCTTAACCCAGAGTCTCTGGGCCACCCTTTCCATCTTCTCTTTTAAAATTATTATTATTACTATTATTATTTTTTTCTCATTGTTTTTAAATCACTCTCTATACAACAGTTGTTTTTCACATTAAATAACATCAGATGAGAGCTCACCATAGTCAGAAGAATGAAACTGTCATCTCTAATTTGCCTGGCAGAAGCCGCGTTGACAAGAAGTTGTCTGTGGTTATTTAGAAATAAAATAATGCTCTGAGGAGAAGTGCAGAAACTTAATAGGACTTTAAAAACAACAGGAGCCATGGGGACTGCAGATGGTTCCTAGGCCTAAGGACTAAATAAACAATGATTTTATAGGCAAGAATGTAGCCTAGGGGAGATGGCCTCTAAAGAGATGTTCACACATATTGTGTCCAACATCATTAGACTGCCCGGTGGGAGCAAACGTTCGGCAGTTGAAGACATTTTGAAAAGGAAAAATCAGCCTCAAAAGATGCTTTAAATGAACAGGAGGTGGAAGAGCAAGCCGTCTAAAGAACTTCGCACAGCTAAATGACTCACCAAACATCTGTCTCAGGGACCAATAATTTGAAACTGATTGACTTACTGGGTATAAAATATATAGATAAATGTAGAGGAAAAAGAAAAGTAAAAAACATCCAAAAGGGAAGGTGGGATTTGCTGCAGGAAAACAAGAGATGGAGGTGAGGAAAGGGGGATTGGGAGGGGGAGATGGAAGATTCATAAATAAGTAGCAGTAAAGGCAGCAGGGATGAGCTCTTTCAAAGGTCCAGAGTACAGCTCGTATTCTCTCTCTCTCTCAGGTTTCATTTAAGCCTGGCACATCTGAGTGCAGAGAATAAAAAAAAAAAAAAAAAAGACAACCTGATATTCACTGATTGAAAACGCAAACACAGGGACCAGCTTTGAAAGGGATCCAGTGCTGCGATTTTGAAAATAAGGGCCTTGAAACAGCAAGTGCAATCTTCTACCCAGGGCTGCTAAACCCTTTCTGTCAAACCATTTACATTTATAAGGCCTTCAATCATGTAGTGGTTTTATTTTTTTCCCCTTTCCCCCCTTCCCGCCTCCCACCCCACCTCCTCTCTCCCTTCTTTTCTGCAGAACACTCATTTCAGACTCACTCTTTTGTTACACCTGTTTGCAAGTGGGTATTTTGCAGTTAACTTCAGCTGGCCTCTTCATATTTATGGCTTTCAAGAAAGGCAGAAGGTGGGGTGAGGGAGAGAGCCAAGAAAGGCTTTTTGTAAAGAATGTGGTAAATTTTGCATCTAGCATTTTTTGGCTGGAGGGTTTGCTGCAAAGAAAGGAATGTTGATGTTGCAGCTGCTGCTGGAGAGACCTTTCTCTGCTACGGATTGAGAAGAACAGCGAAATCCCTATTGTGTTAAAGCCAAATCCTTATTTTTGTATCTTGACAGCTGTATATACAAATCTGTTAGATTCCACACATTTTCTTGTATTAATTACCTGGGAATAAGATTACATTTCTAAAATAACAAATTCTATTGTAATGGGAAAGAGCACATTTTTTTTATTTGGCAGCTATGTCAAAATACAAAATTTTGACAATTTTCTGAGATTTTTCTCTGTATTTTTTTTTCTCCTAGATGAAAGACACTCTTTTCAATGATCTGGCATTTCCTAGCAAACTTAGTAACAACGGAAGCCCACCCAAGCCAAGCAAAATGCAATTTAATGGAAAATTCCCAACCCTCTCGCTGGACAAGGTCTGCTTTTGTTATCCAATCTTACTTTTCAGCCTTCCCTTGGAGCTGGCAGTTTAATTGATGTGAACCAGGTTGACCTGTTTTTTTGCTCATCTGAGGGTACTTGGATCATATTCTGTGTCCCTTGAAGCAGTAGAAAAATAGCACCAGTGCTCTTGAAACTAACAAGATGCTCATCACCTTGGGTTTGTAAGACGAACACCAGATAAAGAGAATCAATAATCTATCTCAGAGCAGCAAAAACATCAGAGCAAGCCCTTCCACACAACCCTCAAAGGCTCACAGTGAGTCACCATCAGCAAATGCGGATCTTGTTTATGCCTCTCACGCTATCAGGATAACGCACTAGAAATAACACTGCTATTTAGATCTTGCGTAGCATTTGTAGGAGGGAAACAAGCCTCTCAAAGCTCTTGGCAAAGGTGGTTGAAGCATCACTATTCCCATTTTGCAGACTGGGCAGAAGTGTGACCCTCAAAAAGGGTCTATGAGTCAAGCTGGAGACTCCCATGAGCAGCTCAGTGCCCTACCACCCCTACACCCCCTTGTCACCACAGCCATCGGTGAGGGTGCCAGCTTCGGCTGAGGACACTTGGGGTGGACAGCCATTCCAAACCCTCACCTCACCCATTTCCACAAATACTCCATTCCCAGGAGCCAGCTTTAGCCATGCCAAGATACAAAGGGTGATTCCTAACACTAAAGGTCCAAAACACCTCTAGAGGGGAAGCAGGTGGTTGCTCCTGATTGAAATGAGCGTTGAGGAGCAAGGTTGGCTCTGCCCTTACTGCTCAGCCACCACCTCCGCATGTGACCTTCATCCTCTCACCTAAACCAGTGTTTTCAAATGTGGGTCCCTGAAATTAAATGTGTGAATCCTTACTCAGACATCAAAATAGTTGGCCATTTACTCAAAGCTGCTAAGTAACCATTGCTCATATCAGAGCCAACTGGACATGGAAAGATGCAGAGGTACTGTCTCCAAACACAAAGTGATACCACCTCTGGCAAGCAGGTCATCCCTCTAAATACTGAAGAAATTTACTGCCTTTAAGCACCTGAGGATGAACTTTCTGACCTTAAATTCTTTGTGCCTTGGTCCTTCCTGCTATGAAATAGTGTTGCACTTCACTGAACATGGGCAGCTCAACTGCAGCGAGTCTGCAAAATGCCCCAGACTGCTCAGGTGAAAGAAGCTGCAGCAGGAAAGAGGCAAAACAGGATGGCAAGGTAGGCAAGAGCAAGTGAAAGCCCCGACATACAACAATGCCACACTGGGGCAGTGCAGGCATAAGTGGATTCCTTTTTGTCTGTGCTTGTGACATATAATTAAATCCTCCTATTAATAACTGACTCCTTACAGACAAGACCCTGATAACTTCATATGCCAGTGCAGAGACCTGTAACAGGTGTTTGGAAAGCCATGTATGGGGGCTGGGGTGGGGAGGTGGGGGCTCACAGGCAGCTGCGAAATTCAAAGAGATTCCAAACAACATTTGGTGTGAGGGTGAGCAGTCTGGGGGCTGGCTAAGAGGTTTATTTGCAGCTGGGCAGGCGACTGACCAAAATGCATTGTGCTAAGACAGTTGATGTCTGAGGGAGGGAGCATGGCCCCCAGCCTGCTTTTGGGAATGTATGATGGTGTATAAAGAAGCGTGCATTGGTCTGTCACCCTAAATACCTCTTTTAGGATAAAAGTGGTCGTAGTCTAGACTTCAGTGACACAAGGTGCTCCGTGTTGGTTGGCCTCAGTGGTTGAGAGAGATCCCAGCAACACTTACTTTAACAGCCACCAGAAAGTCAAGAACCTGCGTATTTTTCATCTAGTACAATCTCCTGAATACAACAAAATTAAATATTTCACCCATCAGCTTCTGTGTGCAAATGATTTGCCTCTCTTTAGGAGAACATTCAAAGTCAAAGTTTGTCCATGGCTTCTTCTGTTGCCCCCAGGGCTTCCTTATCAATCAAGAGGATCTCACTAAAACAGCTATGAAGTCATCTCCCGTTTTTATAAGCGGGGTTAGGGGAGGGAAAATGCTCCATAGTTCAGATCAAGAAGAACCTCAGTTGAACTGGGAGCAATGACGAGCAGCAGGGATTTAGAGTCTGCTCCACATCTGCTGGGTGAAGCTCAGTCCTGTGTGGATGAGGAGGGTGGTGTCTGGTATGAAGAAGCAGCATGGGATACAGCAGATAGCGCGGTGCACCGTGGTCAGCAGCAGGTGAGAAGACAAAGAAGAGTGGCAAGAAATGAAATGGGATGAGGGACATGATTGGGGTTATTATTATGGCTCAAAGAAGAATCAAAACACTTGAATTTGGTCCATCACAGATTGCGTGGCCATTTCAGTGGGATTCTTGTTTCCTTCCTCATCCAGGACTTTTTCCTAAACTCATAAATTCCTTCATTGTTGTTACCATTTTCTCTCTGCCTTTGCTGTGTCGACCTAGAACTGAGTTTAAGAAGTGCAGGAATCTCAAATAAATGAATACACTCCTTTTTTGCAAAAGCACCAGATGTAAAGAAAAACTGAGTTTGGAAGCAGAAAATTGGGCAAATTCTTACTGTTTGCAGACTCCAGGGCAGGAATGTTCAGTTGCTTTTTTGTCTGTAGCTCTAGTTCTCTGGCCTGACCCCACTCTTCCCCTCCCCTCTCTTCTAGGAAATAAATGAAGAGAGATTCTGATGAGCAGGGACAGGAGGAAGCTGTGACATGTAAAATGGCAGTCTCTGCCAGGCTGTGCTTGCACAAACAACCCCCCCAGTGCTTGTGAAGGGGACAAAAGTGGGAAGAGAGAAAGCAGGAGCTATAAGCAGCCTGGCTATTTTCAGGTTCTGTTAGAGGCGAAACTGGTACTAAATTATTTACCAACCAATTGTGTGAAGGACTCAAATCCAGTGGCATCCACATGCGGCACTCATAACCTACTAACTGCATTAACACAGCTGAGGATTAACGGAGATTTGAATCAAAGTAATGGGAAAGAAATCATGTGCTGAAGTATTTAGATGTAGTCACTTTTCATGCTGCCTTGATGCCTAGGGACTCATCTTCCCCCTTCCCTGGCAAGTGGCCGCAGCCAGCTACTAACCATCGGAGCTGACAGCTTCCAGCTCAGCCAAGCTTCCATTTTGGAGATGGAATTTGCAGAGATGCAGCTGGGTCCAGGAGGCAAAAAAAAAGGAAAATAAAACCAAAAAACGCACACCAACAGCAAAACCAAGAAAACAGACAAAGAGATGGGAAACTAAAATAAACCCCCGGTGCTTTGGGGACTGTTTGAATTAGTAGCAGGGGGCTGGCAATGGGAAGGGGAAGTCTGTTAAGGGTCTCCCAACTTTTCCCAGATGATTCTGCTAACCAGCTGACATCTTTTACTGGATTACTGCCTGATGGGATGGGGAAGCAAATATGAATAGTAATAAGGCAGAGAGCTGGAGCAGTTAATCTGTGAATGAACAGCCAACTGCCGCGGTTCTGGAGACAGACACCCTTCCCCTTGATTGAGGGAGGAGGAGGAGGGAGGGGATCTTAGAATTTGGGAAAGAATAGGGGAATCGGTGACTACTTTTAAGATTCCCTCCTGCATTTTACCAGTACTAGAGAGCTGCTACACCAAAGCAGGACTATAAAGGCACAAATTTAGTAGCCTGTTTCCAGTACTGATAAGATATACCAGTACTGCATGGTGAAGGGGAGAAATGAGCATGGGATCTCCCTTATCTTTTCTTTCTGCTCCGGAGCTCAGCCAGGCTGAGGAAGAGCTATGTGAGTGAAACAGTGAGAAGAATAGGATGGAACAAGTGGAGCACATAGAAGTCACAGAAGTAAGAGTTAGGGTTTAGGCCAATGCTGAGTTACAGCCCCAGCATACCTTTATTTTATTTTTCACTGGGGCAAGTCCAGATTTTGTAATCAGGCAAAATCTCAATGCAGAGGATATTCAAATGGGTCGCAGAGAACCCCTGGCTTTGAGACTGAGCTTCATCCCTTGGATCACCACTCAGACAGTGCACGGAGTGGTGTTTGGTGACAGTGGTGGTGGGGAGGAGGGTTGTTTCTGCAGAACCAGTAAACCAAGGACACAATCTGCCCCTGCACAGATAAAGCCTGGAAGTCATCATGTGCTCAGCTCACATCTGGGCCTTGTGTTAGCACGAGAGGGGAGTTTTGGCAAAGACATTGAGGCGACTTCTCTTCTGGGAAAGTTACACTGGGATCTTTCTAAACTCTTTTTGAGCAGCAGCCACCCGAGAGAGGCAGGACAAGGGAGCTCTGGTCAACAGTTTATCTGAAGGACACCAGTGCTGAGGATGCAGACCTGCACTCTGGGGAAGTCAGGGGCTGAGGGATGGGAGCAGACACCTCTCACTGAGCCGTCTTTACTGCCGCCTTTGTAAGGCTGAGCCTGAAATCTTTATTCACTCCCAATGCCCTATGTAATGCGGAGTTTTTACATGTCAATCATTGTGACAGTTTCAAAGGGCAGTGTTTACTCTTGCTAGTAAAAAGTGTCAGGATCAGACCTTAATGACGGGAGAGGAAGGAGTCAAGAATTTCATGCTAGGGTTGAAATCTCCAAACATAACAACTGGTCTGGACTTCCCACAAATCCAATAGTAAATGAAATCTAATGGGACTTTTTTATTAATTTCATCCTGCAAATGTTTCTTTTCCCCTCTCTTGTGACGACTCTACAAGACAGATCAATATGTATCCCTTGTGCTTTGCTTAGCTCAGGAAGCTGAGGCATGGGCAGGAAGAAGAGGGGCATGACTTGCTCTGGAGAGCCTGGATTCGGACTGGCATTTTAACCCTGGCACAGGAAGGTGCCAGGACTGGCTGAAGTCTCAGGAGCTGGTCAGTCTCAGCTGCAAACAGGGTTGCCTGAGGGATGAGAGAGATGCACTGTAGGTATGGGGTGTAGGGAGAGCCATACCTGCACCTTTACCTCAATATATGCAGCACCAGCTACAGCAACACATCTTCCAAGCTGCCCAACAACCCTCAGCAAATCTTGTTTGAAAACTACAGTCCGTTCCTGTCTGTGTGAATGATTAATGCTATGGACTTGCACGTACAGACAAGGGCTCATCAATATCTTTAAATGGTGATGGTTCTCGAATGCTTCAACTAATTTCAATGAATTTGCAAACCCCATTTCGTTTTACTTGAGCCTGTCCCCCAAGGGCTTACGTTGTGCAGTTTCTCTGAAAATGTGTATTGCTTTAGATCTGTGCTTTGGAGCTGGTTAACCACCTACTTAGCCTGTCATTTGGGAAATTTGTTTGTTTTTTTTTTTTTAAATAGTCTTAAATCTTATCAAAACATGAGTCCTAAATAAAATTCCTTCTGCTAACTACCAGTCATGGAGTCATTATTGGAAAGGGCAGCTGGTGGAGGATAGCAAAGCTGAGCTCAATGTTCCTATTTGGAGTGGACAGCTTTGTACTTAGTAATAAGAAAAGTCACTGAGTGTTTAAATTGTGTTTTCCTACATCTCAGCATTCAGCCTGATCAGAGTTTGACTTTCCTGTAGAGTGAAACAGTCGATGCAAAACCAAACTGATCTTCTTTGGTTAATAATAAAAGTAATAGTAATAGTAATAATAATAATAATAGTAGTAGTAATAATAATAATAATAATAATAATAATAATAATAATAATAATAATAATAAAAGTAACAATGAAAAAAGCAGTGTTCATGGGAATCTCTTAAACAAAAGGAAACATTTAAAATCATACAGGTGCCACATTTCTTTAAACCAACACCTTATGAAAACAGGGTCTAAACAAAAAATCCCAAAACTTTCAAGCAGCATAGACTCCTCATATATTTTAACTTTTAATCATCCTATCAAGCTGATTAAATAAACAAAGGAAGTGATGATTTATTTGGCTGAGGGAGGAAGGTGACAGGGAAACTTTAAACACATTGAAGGATTGCATGTGATGAAAAACAGAAAATCAGGTAGAGAAGGAGGTACAGCTCTAAGTCAGTCCTTCCTTTGGACTACCTTGTTTCTATCTGACCTGTCGTGCCTTATTGTGAACAGATCCGAAATCTGCAAATGAGACAAGGTTTAACTCACAGAGGAACTGAACTGTCTGCCTCTTTTCATTATTTGGGGTACTGGAGAGTGTGAAGAGGAGGGCAACAGAGCTGGGGAAGGGTAGGTTCAGTTGGACATCAGAAAGAATCTTTTAACAAAAAAATGACAAAAGATTTTGTCAAAAATCTTTCTTGACAAAATCTTTCTTGACAAGAGATTGTCAAGCATGCTTTCCCAGGAAAGCCCAGGGAAGTTCTGGGGTTACCATACCGGGGGGTATTTAAAGGACGTGTGGGTATGGTGCTCAGGGAAATGGAAGTAGTGGTGGAATTGGCAATGCTGAGTTAACAGTTGGATTCAATGATTTTAATTTTTTTTCTAACCTAAACCAATTCAGCGATTCTCTGGATCTATTCTAGCACAATACCTGAAATCCTGGACATAAAGCCAGGCAAAAAAATGTTCAGATCTGAGTTCTCATTTCAATGTTTTTGTTATTTTTGGTCCAAGTCTAACCATCTTCAACATTGGTACAACTTGGAACAAGATCCAGGAAAAACCTTTACTCTTCATATTATCAAGTCTCCCTCAGCTGTCAGATATCACTCTTTAATTTTGTTTCTACCCCTTTCATTTGAGAGTTACAATTTGAGAAACAAAAGCCATAGAAAACACAGATGAATCATACAGGCAGGTTAGGGTGAACAGCTCTTGTGTTAGTCACAAAAGCCTGAAAAACGAGATGAATTATGTGCATGCCAGTCGTTGGGAGAAGATTCATTAGACTGCTGAGCCTTGAGCTTGGTTAAAATCACACCCTTTTAAATCACCCTGGAGAGGTTTTCTGGTGCTGGAGATAACTCACTAGAGAGTGACAGAGAGTGCTGGGGTCTAGGAAGGCTCTGACATGGTCAGCAATATGACCTTGGAAAAGTCATTTCCACCTCTGTGCCTTTGTTTCCCCTCTCATCTTCTGTAGCCTGGCAGTATCTGCAGACCAAAAACTACTGCACCTTATCGGGTGTGAATACATTGCTTGGAACCCGCAAATCCCTTGCAGAGAGCACCTGGAATTGCCACCAGCAGGCAAAGGGAGGTGCTGAGCCCACACACGCACAAAAAGGCAGAAAACCCACAGTAGCAATGCATGATTCCCATTGCAAGAGTCCTTCAGAGTAACAATGTAGTTAGGGAACTGCATCGGTCTTGTGAATTAAACTGGGGTTTAATTAACCATCACAACACAAACTGAAGAGAGGGAGGAAAAGAGGAGCTGAGCCCTTACCTGACATACAGAAATGGAGGCTGGCCCAAAAGCTGCCAAAATTTTACAAAAGTTTCAAGGAGCAACAAATACACAAGCCAGAGGCTGCATGTAACCATCAGGCAAGATGCAAGGAGCTTATTAAACGTTAAGTATAAACAAATACAAAAAAAAATGAAATTAAAAAGAGAAAAGATCTGAGATCAATACTCTCTCAAATACCTGTCTTATCAAGCCTGGCAAGTTGATTGCAGTCCAACCAAAATGACCTGCTGTGAATGATTCCCCATCCTTTCCCCCTTCATTTTTATTTTTTCGTTCCTGAACTGGGATAATCTTTTATTGATATGATACATGCTTGTAAGAACAATGCTGCAGAGATAGTGGGCTTGCATCATTTCACAGGCAATGTCATGTTCAGGACTTTTGCATCCTGCCCACCAAAAGTACAGAGTGACACAGGCAGGATTTTCAAGGGACTCTAACCTCAAACCAAACAGATTTAAATAGGAGTTGGAAAGTCCAGGAAAGCAATTAAATTCACACTGCAAGGGCTGTTTGGAAACAGGTAGGAAAAGTGTTTTTGTGCTCAGTGCTGTTAATTTACATCGGGGGATGATCTGGCTCTTTGTTTTTTACTTCCACTTTAACAAAGGTGAAGCTGTGGCTCAGAGAAACTAAATTCTAGTAGGAAAAAAACCCTACAGCCACCTTGTTGTCACTGAAGAGAATTAGTGAGCATAATTAACCAGTAAGGGTAATTAACCATTGAGACTAGGGATGGGGAAACCTCTCCCTTGCTATGAGACTTTTCAAGACAATTAGATACCTCTGGCTGAGCCATACGCTGTGGGACAGATGCAAGAGTCACTCTCTGAAATTCAGCACTGTGTGTGAGGCCAGGCAGAAGTGTCAAAGGCTACTCCAGCCTTCAAACCTCCAAGGAGGAAGTGCAAAAGTTGGAAGTGGTGTTGCTACTTGAACCAGCCCTTTGCTTTATACTCCCAGTATAAGAGACCAGATCTTATCCATTCAATTGCAGCTCCATCTCTTTTCTGACTAAGGAGTTGCAGCTTCTACATAGATCTGGATTTTCTGGGTTTTCCATCCAAATGTTCTCCCTTGAAATATAAAACAAAACAAATAACTCTTCCCTGCCTCAGGGACTCGTTTGACCCTCCACCTCAAAGGAATTCAGGAAGGAATGTCAAAGAAACCAATTTAAATGGCATTATTTGGACACAGTAACCAATATGATTCAAACTGAATGATTGCATGAATGCTTTGCATGTATTCAACAACTCATGGGCCATTACACCCCCTAATTGTATGAGTTTGATGTGCTGGATGTTATGAGGCAACATCATTGAAAACTCATGGACCTGAACAAGGCAGAACCTGAGGTCTGAAATACTTCAGATCTAGAGGATGTTTTGATTTGATTCAAAATCATGTATAGCAGTCATGGAAAGTCTTGTTCATCCCTTGGTCATTTGGATGAAGGGATGTTTAGGCAGAGATGGCTTTTATGTCCTTGGAGCAGCAGCCTACAGTCATTGGTGTTGTTAATATCTTCCTCAACTGCCCTTTGTAATAAAGAAGTTCTTCCTCATATTGTCATCTTCATCAAATTCACCATCATTCAAAATCTTCATCATCTTGTCAGCTCCTTATGCAATCTCTTTTTACCCCTCCAACTATCACCACTTATTCACCTTTAACTTCACTCATTTAGCAATACATTATTTGCCAAATAGAAAGTGTGGGCTCCTACGCACAATTTGCCATCCCTAAAGGGAGCATCTGGGGCCCACAGGTCTAACATTTCATTTGTAATTTGCCCAAAGCATGCTGAGATGAGACAAAGGACAAAGCAGTTGTCCTTCCTGAGAGGGCTACTGGACTAAGGGGATCAGATTTCTCTTTTCGGTCCTCTCCTATCTTTCTAAATCCTTCTATCCTCTTTCACTTAGGATGAAAGAAGGAAGTGAGAAAGTCCACAAAAACATCACAGAAGCTTTGAAAATAAAAGAAGCTCTAAGAAGGACCTGATAAAGATGATGAGGTTATTCTAGAAACAACCCTTACCCAAAAAGAGGCCTGAATTTAACCAAGACACAGAGGGATGAGCTCCAAAGTATACCAAGTGGCATCAGTGCATGTTTTTGTAAGAAAGGCAAATGCGGAGGGCTTGGGATCACACCTGGTTCTATTGTAGGGAGTTATAAATATCCCTGTCACTGAACAGAGTTAAGATGGTATCACCAGTTTACACGATCACTGTTGCCCAGTGGATTGGATCAGCTACCCAAGATCAGGTCAACTTCAAACAAATGTGGCAGGGTCCAGGAACACCACCCAGCTTTCAAGTGCATGCACAAAGGGTAGGACACGATCACCAGTTGTTGAATCAGTGCAGACGAAGATTGTATCACCCTGCAGTCGTCATCCTTCCAAATATAGAAGGGGATTCACTGACAAGCTCAACTTCTTATCTCTGCTGCTGACCTTTACTGAGTTACACAATTGGTTTCCTGAAGAGGACTCAGATTCTCAGTTTACTATGCACCAGCTGTCTCCACTTTTATGGTTTGCACTTTTACTTTATTATCTTTAATTTTCCTCTTCCAACTCTTGAGTGGGTATTAGAAAGTCAATACAAAACCTATTCCGGCCTTTTATTCTAAAATAACAGCACTAAGCTTGTTTATTTACACTGAGACAAGATGATATTTGTGACAGCCTTGTCAATAGTTCAATGGCATGACGCTAACTTTTTTCTTTAAACTCAAATGCACTTTATTTATGTGTGCTTGTCTGTCTATCCAGATTAACTCTTGTTTTCCACAATCAATATCAATATTCTCCAAAGAGCTGAAAAACTTCTCAGACAGCAGCTGGTGAGCAAGGCATTTGGCCTTTGAGTGCCTCACCCTAGAGTAGGGATGTGCTGATTCCAATGAATGAAGGGTCAGCTACCTTGAATTTGCAGTTTTCAACTTAGTTGAGCAGAAGACTTTGGCTGCTCTTACCAACCATCGGAGACTCTTGTCTTTCAGTCCTACACCTTAATCTAAGTCTTATATGTCTTTCTGTGCCTCAGTTTCCCACTTGTAAAAATGGATGGTTGTAAAAAACCACATTGGTGGTTTATAGTTATTAGTTAGTAACACCATCCATATTTTCGAATTTTAACAGTTTGATTTTCAGAGGACCTGCACACACACATTTCCCACAAAATCAATGGAAAATGTCTTCTAGCAGTGGCAAAATCCCAAAGTATTAATAGTGCACGTAATAGTTTCCCTGAAAAACTTAGTGTTGGGGGTAAAGCCGGAAACATGATTGCTCATCTGAACTATGCAAAACCCTCAAGCCTGAGGAATGGGTGACTGAATTAAGAATGCCCCGCCAACTCCCATCTTCCTGGCTGATATAAAGAAAATCCGCAGCATATTTTGACTCAGAGCCCCAAGCGACTGTGATGAATACTGGTACATTTTCTTTTCTCTCTTTATCCTTTCATAGGTGCAGGTTATCCATGTCCTTCAAATCCCAGACAGATAAACTCTTGGTTTTTGATTCAGACCTGGCTACTCTTCGAGATACCAGCTACAGCTCTTCATTTTATTTGAACACTTTGTAAATGAAATTAGAGTATTGCTTAAATCCAGTCCATTTTCATTCCATGTGAAGTCTGGGGGGAAGACGAACCCCATAACTCCAGATAACATTCACTCTAAGTTATCTAACATTTGGGACATCTAACCCCAATGTCCAGTTCAAGCATAAGCTATACCTTCCTAATCTCACTTGTTGCTGAGCACTTTTTCATGTTGTACTCAGCACTCACAAGGATTTTTGTCCCATCTGCTGGTCCAAGGCGTCATTTTGCCTGACGTTTGTCTTAGACCAGGGACCTGCTCTCAAAACTTACTGGGTTTTCTGCCCTCCAGGAAGGGTTGCTCATTGTTGCTACGCCCTGCTCCAGAAGCAGCTGCCTTCTGGTACCAGCTCTAAACAGATTTTTGCCAGTTTCTCTATGGCCACTGTGGAGAGAAGGTGTGCAACAAGGGCAGAGGTAGGTTGTGAATTATTTTTGAGCTCTGATTAGCGGCGAAGAGGTGCCTGGGAATAAGCACTAACTGTGGAACTCAGATGTGGCTGGATGATTATTTCCCATCTCCTGTTGACCCTAAAAGTCAATAAAGCTCCCTTACTGCCCTTCTTTGAGATTCCTCTTTCCTCTATAACAGTGTGATTAAAATACCCTAGTTCAGGTCCAGCCTATTTGGGTGGTGCCATGTGCCTCTTCCCCATGGATTTCTTCACCCTGGCTGCCGGCCAATCAAGGCTTCAGCAATCTGATCAGCTGCATGATTTAATGAACCCTGCTTTCGTGGGGAAGGGCACATTCCTTTATAAAAACTGGTGAGCTATCACATTTCACAGGATGACCTCTACTTTCATAAGATGATGGGAGAAAATTGGTTTTGGAAATCGAGGAAGATTGCATCTTGTGCAACAGAATCCAGAGAGTGACACAGAGACCACCTTTCCATTCCAGTCCATTTAATTTTCAGGTTTTGGTTTTGATGGGGAGCTAAATATAGTTTGGGTCACTAGACCGGAAGCACAAATAATTAACAATGAAAGAAACCCCTCTCCAACTCCACTTCTTTACTCTGTGAAACTCTCACAGCAGATGTACTATGCTCAAAGGTGAATACGGAAAAAGAATTTGTCCTCCATGCTCCTGCAACAGCAAGCTTTGGGGGGAGAAGTGTACTTCTAATAACAATACCCTGCAATGTTGTTCTGTGGCTACTGGTCTTCCCAAAAGGCAGATTTGAAGTGGCAGAATGCAATGATCCAGGCATTAAGACTTGGACACAGAGATTATGTCTGTTATCCAAAGTTTGGGACCCATGTAATATTCAGGGTGCTATTCTTAATGCTTGAGGGAAATGGCAAAAAATAGTTAATGATTAGAACAAGTAGAGATTAACTTTGAGAGTTGTTTAGAGAACTTAAGAAAGATTCTCTTTCATGAGGTCATAAAGTTGATGCTCTAGGCTAAATAGAGTCTGACAGGCATGTTTGTTCAGGATACATTTATTACTGAGCTATCCAGGGACATCCACAATTACTGTCAGGAGTCGTCTGATGATTAAAGAGCAGAATGAGCAAAATGGAAGATTAAAGGCACAGAACAAGGAGTGGTGATGTCTGTCTTCACTGAGAGTACCCAACTGACAGGAGGTTTTAAGCCATTCAGGAATCTGTGTGTGTGTGTGTGTGTGTGCGTATACTGAAATTTGATGTATATTTCTTAGACAGAGACTGCCCTGCTTCCATAACCTTTTACACGTGGAACAGACCACTAAAAGGCACAGATCCTCTAGTCTGCACCCTTGGTTCTTCACAGATCCCGTTGTGAAGAATTTGGACATTAGAAGGGACGTAGCAATGCTGCTCAAGTGTTAGCTTTTCTGTGATGCCTTCCGTAATCCCTACAAAATTTCAAACTCTTTTCACCTTCAGGATTCTCAGAAGAAAACTGGAAGTGGCAGAAGTGCCATTATTTTCTGCTACCTAATGTCTTTCCCCGGTATTGTCTGGCTTCCAGTTTACTGTAACCCTTTTACTGTGATACAGGGTGAACACTTTTGCAGAGGCGTTGCGGTCATACTTGCCTTATAGTGGAAGTGCAGTGACTGGAGTGGGGAGAACATGCCAGATTCCATTTGAAATGGAGGAAAAAAGGTTTTCCTTGTGTGTGTTCATTCACTGCCCATGTGAAGCCAGACCTACCAAGACTTTCTTCTCCTGGGGAGCTCCCTGGAGATGACCAGCAGTGATAAAATCTCTTCATTTAAAAGGGGATTTGCTTGAAATGTGTACAGAGCCAGAAAGTATGCCGACCGCAATATAATCGCTAGGATCCACTCTGAACAGCCAAAAAGAGAGGAAAAAATTAAATAAATAATGTTCAATCTGTAAACTGTGGAGGGAAAAGAGGTGTCCCAAAAGTTTTACCTCCGGAAATTACGAGATGACAATGGAGTAGGAATGTTTTCTAGTACAGCCTGAAGCTGAGACAGCTCAGTACATCTTCACTTACTTCTTCAGAAATCCTTCTCTATCTCGATAGAGAGATCCATCCAAATACATCCTAGGAAGTGTGGGGATACTCATGAAATGGCCTATTATGGACAGAGCATGTGAGGGACCAGATTATTTAATTGTCTGCTAATATCTACCTGTCAATTCTTCATTCCTCAAGGAATATTTTCCCTTTGTCCTTACCTAGAATGAGCCTGGAAGGCACCCTGCCTGCAAATGGGTTTGAAACAAACAGAAGAATAAAGAAAAAAGAAAATCCATGTCCCAGGAGTCTCTTCACCTGTGAACACTTTTCTTTCTGTGTGTGCATGGCTACATGTACTACAACTTTATGACTGCACTGGGTTCCCCTGGGGAGCTCCAGACTCTCTTAATGCTTATGACCACCAGTCAATTTCCATCCAGAAATACCCTCCATAGAAAAGATGAGAAATAGGCAAGGAGAAAACAAATAGTCATTACTCCAGGAGTTAAAGTAACATCCATTTGGATTGCACATCTGTAAAAGTCCAATAAATTGAAGGCAATGCACATAATTATATTACAGGCCAATCTGAAAAAATGATGCATTCCTCCAGAGCAATTTGCTGTTGTTGAGGTTTAGAAAAGTTCTCTCTTCCTGCTGCTGCCAAAAGGAAAAAAAAACCCAGAGAGGGAAAAAAGATACTTCATTTTTTGGATGTTGATGATTAAATAAAAGAACGCTGAATGGCAGTAGTCATTAGACCAGCAGGAGGAATAAATAAGGAACATCACTGGTAGTAGTAAATAATGGATGCCGTTTTGAGCACAAAGCAACACATCTGGTAATTATTCTCAATTCCACTCCAATTGCTTTGATTTGGCGGTGCAAGGTGCCACAATGAATTCTGCCTTTATTTATTTATTTATTTATGTGCAAATCAGTATTTAATTGTGAATTGTCTCAGAGGAATCAATGGGATTTATTGCTTCTGCCTTGTGAGGTGTGAAATGTTTGCTATTACTGAACAATGGACTATTTTTTAATAATCTCTGCCTAATGTCCTTTTTGTTTGTAATAGGGTTGTTTTGGCATGGGCAGAAGTTGCTTTTGATCCTCCTCTTTCTCTCATACTTACTCTTTTTGTCTTGCTACTAACACGTGTTTATAACTGCTCATTTGATATCTTATTATTTCCTTTATTAAAACAGAGTTTAAGCAAGACTTCTCTGCTAAAGCCTCTTTATGCGATGTTTTGCAAATTACTCTTAGGCAGAGGTTTTGGAGGGGCATGTTTGGACCTAACCAAGACATTTATTTCATTAACTAAAAAATATGATTTTGGGGGTTTGTTCTTAGCCCTGATTTTTTTTTTTCCATTAGAATTTGTGTTTGTTTTTAGAAAAAATCCTTTCTGTCTATTCTTTCTTCTAGAATTCAAGATAAAATTCCTTCTCTCCAAAACAAAGGAGTAATGAAGACAGAAAAGCTTTTCTTATCCTTTTCAGTTGTTATTAGGAAACTTGAAAGAAAAAAGTAATTTGGAAGAAATTTTCATTTTTAGATGAAAATGGCTTTGACTCCCAGCATTTGTGGATGTCCCTTTCCCCTGTCAAGAATTTCAGTTTAGTCTTGGACATAGTATAGCCAAAACGACACCAGGGGTGATGGTGACTTGGTGACTATAATACCTTTAAAATGTCTCTGGGCTTTGGCGTCTTGTCTACGACACAGTAATATTTTTTTTTTTTTAATTGTCTGCTGAGATTATAACCATGCCAGGACTTCTCGTCTATTACAGTGCTTACAGTACTTAGCAGAACAGGGACATAGTCACAGTTGCTTTCTCCAGATGATACTGTAATTACCACATTAATTTGTATAACAACCTTCAATCCTCTGGCTGGGACACTCCTTCCCTTGAGCCACACTTATTCCTGTACTAAGCTGACACATCCTCCCTCCTTAGGATAGGACTCAGTTTGGTTGAGCCTGAAATGCTATTTTTTTTCTTTTTTGAAAAAGAGTGTAAGGAAAAGAAGGTATTTTATTTTTATTTTAATGAGGAAACATTGATTTTCATGACATTAGCTTTACTTTAAAACTAAACAAAGAAACAATCCCCCCCTCCAGGCCTATAGCACATCAATCTGAAGCTAATCTCTAGGGAACCAGAGCCCATGTGGTTGCAGGGACAAATTCCGAGACTGGACTGCAGATCTCTGGGCTCCAGTGGAGACCAGCAAGCCCCAGGAACAGTCTCAGAAAACCAGGGGGAAGGGGAGGACCCTCCTGTTTGCCAGCTGTACAGACTCTGCTCCCCTGGGGATGACTGGAAAACTGCCTCGTTGAAAGCCACTCTCGTGCAGAGCAGCAAAGTCTCTGGCGCTGGGCACAGAATCCCCTCTCCCTCCGGTGGCAATCACCGCACATTTAGCTCCACTGTGGAATGGAGCAGGCGAGCTAATTAAAACAATAAGTCATAAAGAGATGGTGCCAGTGGGGAAAATGGATTTGGGTGAGCTGTCTGTGTTTGCACCCTGCACAGTCCTCTGTCACAAGGCTGTAAGTGTATGATTAAGAATGACAAGTGTTAACCCCTCCTGTCCTAGGGTCTCTTGGCTCTCCTGCTGCAGTGCTCTAACCCCATTTTCTTTCTCAGAATTACAGCAATTAGTGACAGAAAGGACTTATTAATTCTTCTATTCCACACACTTGCTCTGCTCCCTGGATGGAAGAAAATGAATCCCTATATTCAAGCAGTTCATTGTCCAGCCAATTTTTAAACATCTTGAACAATGAGGGTTTCTTCAGGAAGCTGTTTCATTGACTAATGCCTCTCTCTCAGACTGATTAACTCCCATACTTGAAAAAGTAAAATTTATTTGGGAAGGGGGTGAAACAAACATTCTCCTTGTAAAACATTCTCCAGATGGCTCCTTGGCACGGGTTAACCCTCTACTCAGCAATCATATGTGGACCAGCACTCTCTGTTTTGCCCATGGATTTTGTTTTTGTGTCCAGTTGACATTTCCAGATCTGGCACACAACTTCTGATGAACCACAGAGGCAAAACTGGAATTCACACTGCTGAAAAACAGTTATCTGGTAGCTGTTTTGTTTAAAACAAAAAATAAATTGGTCTTGGGGGTGTAGAGGGAGGAAAACCTCCAGAGAATGGAAATACACAGACCTGATGATGTTCCCTCAGCATGATTAAGTTGGGTTCAGGGATGAGTGTGGCTTGAAGCCCAGAGTCACACTTTCAATGGGTTTTTGTTATATATTGCAGTAGCTGAGTGTGTGGGAAGGGAATAAGGGAAATGAGCGTAGGAGAATGAAGGAGAAAGCATTCAGTCTGTTGATCCAGATTCATCCAAACTCAGATGGGCTCTCAGACCCTTATTTCCCCCTTGGAGGAAATGAGGATAAAGACATATCTTATAAACAGCAGAGTCAGAGGATCATCTTTGATATTATTTTTCTTGGAGCGAATGTCCCTGCTTAAATTCTACAAAATAATAATAATTGAAGACATGCAGAAAAGCTAGGTAAATTCCATGCACAGCGACCCATTGGGAATGAATGCTGTTTTCAAGTAATATTTGGTTTTGCATTTGCTTTACTTCTTTTTAGCTAACATACTTAAATATCCCCTGAAGGGAAAAAAATATTAAAACCTACAGCTGACATAAAGGAAAGGATTGAAAAGAACACCTGACTAAAGTGGTTATTATTATTCACCTTCATACACACTCACACACACACATAGATATTAATCCTTAGTGAGCTCTGTAATAGCAACTTCTCTGACAGTTGAGAGGGTTCCACTTCAGTAATAATAGTTTATTGCATTTTATCAATAACAAGATCAAAATTGCCCAGGATTGTCCTTTCAACTCCAACAGGCATGTGTGCACCCAGACATTCTGTAAAACTTTGCAGGCTCACTGATAGTCACAGTGCTGTTAACATGATCTGTACTGGGTGTCAGGTGAGACCTTCAGGTTTGTTTTCCATCCTTGCCCATGAGAAAAATTAAAAAGAATATTAACATGAAAGCCTGATCCTGGCAAGAGAGACAAATCCTCAGCCCACACAGATGGAATATTTTTTTAGTGGATTATAGAAATTGAACAATATGGAGGAGGGAGAGAACTAGGCATTTTACATTCAAAAATGAGGAAATAAAGATTTTCACTAGGATAGATCACTCCTAGAAATTTTGTGAAGAAATTTCTTTATCTGTCTAACTCATTGCTAACATCACCAGAAGACAAAAATGTGTCCAAATCAAGGAACGCTGCCCACCTCAGATCCAAAGTGCTCACCGTGCCTTACGAGTAAGTCCGAGCAAACCCAACAGAAGCCAAGTGAGTAAAATAATTTTTTCCAAGACCTAGCTGAATTTCATCCTTAATAAAGTAAGAGAACTGGAAATGAGTATAACATTCAGCTGCAAAGATAACTGCTATAGGTCACCATGGAGGAGTATCTAGGGTCTGGGGCTGCAAGCCAGAACTTCAGCACTTTGAGAACAAGCTACCTCTGCAGGTCTTCTGCCAGGAGTGAAAAAAAAAGAACTATTAGAAGTTGTTCAGGCAATCTGAATAAAATTTATTGAAGGCTAAGACCATACTAAATCCTGACCTGTAGAAATCTAGTCCCAAAACCACCAAGGATAACTTAGGCTTGGGAAATAAGTATTTCCACTAAAAAAAATTATGTTCTCAATCCAATATCAGAACAGGTACGGCCAACCATGGCCTGAGGGAATGTGGTCACTGTGGTATTGCCCCTGGTTTCCTGGCTCAATGTTGCTTTCAAAGGCTCACTGTAAGATTGGGAACTGGGAAGAGGAACTTGCATGAAATATGAAAAGGAAGTCTACAAAACTTTCCAAGGCCCCAGGTTTTTTTTTTTTTCCTCTCTTATTTCAGAGAGCTCTTCCAGGTACTGGATAGTGTAGAGACCTCACCTGCTGTACGGACCCAGATGCACTTGTGGTTCTGTCCCTTTACCACAGAACATCTCACAGGGGTGGACATTAATGGTGATGGACAGTCACAGTGGTGGACATTATCATCATGGCAGACCAGAGACCAAGACAAGTAATACTACTGTTTTAACATCAGCTGAGTGCAAAGGTGATTTCCCCTTGGGCTGGCTGTGCTGCTACATGGCAAAGGCTAAAATCCGGTCCTGCTTGGCTGGGACATCGCTCCCAGGTCATTCAGACCACAGTGAGGCTAAGCTAAAAGGAATATTCAAAAGGTTTAGATAACTGGAATTAACTCCGCAAGCCTGTGTCTGCCTCTTGACTTGTTTCTTCAGGAAGTTGGGAAGTACTAGAGACACTTGAGACAGGCATTCCTCATGTGATTCCTAGCTAGATGTTTCACATGAGGAAAACAACATTATTAGAGACAAATAATTAAATTGTAAGGGCTGGGGTGAATAATGGTTGCAGAAAGGGGCCAACCTTCAGAAAATAAATCTCAGCTTCTGCATAAGACCGCATTGGCAACATCTTCTGCTGCCAAGTTGCTCTCTCTAGCTTGGTTCATCACTTGGCACACATCCAGCTATAAAGAGGGTGGTCCACGGCAGGAGAGAGCACTGTTCAGAACCCTTGCAAGCAGAAATGCCCTCCTGGTGGAATTGTCTCCTCCTTGCTCCCCTTCTCCCCTCTTCCCCTGTTTTCTGCTTCCATTCATTCAGAAGGGACAGAAACCAGCTTTTTTTCAGCTTCATCCTATTGGTCTTCCATACATATAAACAACTTCTCTGGCAGGATAATGTATACCAGAGCCTGCTCTAATGTACCCCACAGTAAATCAAACTGACTTTTAAGAACTTATGTGGAGTTACTGCTTAGTCACCACCATTTAAAAAGAAGAAGGGCCGGTCCTATTCTTTTGCCTGCTTGTTATAGCTTCTAGAAATTATGGTCATATTACCTAAGAGAGAGGCAGGCAGGCAGGTGAAAGAAGGGAAGAAAAGATGAAAGCCAAAACCAAAAGAAATAAAGAAGGTAAGAAAGAAAGAAAATAATATATTGTACTTCGAGCAAAAAAAAAGTATAGAAATGAAGTCTAAGGAAAAAAAAAATCCAATACTTTGACAAATTGAAAATAAACCCAATAATTTTTTCTGTGAAATTGCCACTGACTTTTAAAAAATGTAAAAAGACATAGGACCTGAACAATGCATGTGCACACACAGCCCACAGAGTACCTAGTTATGTGCAATCCACATATTCAAATTAGTGTGATTTTCTTTGAAAGGAGGAATTAAGCTGACTTTTCTTTTATCCAGAATGCTACTCTGAGAACAAATAATGTAAGTACACACGTAAAAAATCTGGATCTACAGAAATAATAGGACAGAGAACTTTCTGGTGCTCATGAGAAGCAGTAACTCTGTCATGACGTTAATTTTGACTTGTCTTTCTCTGAAACATGGGTTTCCATATGACTGGTACCAGCTGGGGGTATATTCCTGTTGCCATTCAATGCTGTTCTCACAAAAAAAGTTTATATATATATATATATATATACACATTTTTAAATGTCATTTATTCCTTGCACTTTTAGCCAAGTTATATCAAATCTACTTCAAAAATGTTTGTTAGAGACAAAGAGCCATAGTTTGTCTGTAGTACATTACACTGTATGCTGTGAACACATCCATCCACATACCTCTGTCCAAAGGTATGCTTGGGTAATGGCCAGAGATTTGACATCCACCCAGGAAAGCACAGGGATTTCAGAACTAAATCTGAAGAACCATCTCTCCTGTTGCTACATGCACTGCCACATATCTAGAGCTTTTGAGGTCTGCTTCAGAGTGTGCTTTCCTGTTTTAAACCTAGATGCTTTGAGCAACAGCTCAGATTTCTTTATTCCACAGAACAAAAGAAAAAAAAAAACAACACTACTAATGCAAAAGGGTTTGGAAGAGGAATTGAGACAGTCTGGATGATGTTAAATGAAATTAAGATTTGTTCTCACAACTTTCTTAATCCTGAAGTCTGTTCTGGACAACCTGAAGATATGATTGAGTAACAGATACCTGTTTAAGTTCAAGTACGACTTTTTATGATGATAGACAGAAAAATTTCAAAAGACTGTACTGTTTTTCTTGTTTCCTTCAGGTACTCCTCACTGAAAAGCAGCCACTTCTGATGTTGTGCTACTTGTTAAACGTTGCACAGAAACTCTCCCCAGTGGCTTTGCTGAGGAGGGAAGGGAAATGCAACCAGCAGGCTGACTTTTCTGCTGTGTGAAGCATTGTTGAAATCAGCAGAAAGGAGCTAAGAAATCTGTCTGACATCCTGTTAAAACCAAGAAGCTGTTACTACAGGAGGCCTCTTGACAGGGTATCAGAGCTCACACACCGAAACAAGTTGCTTCATGGGCAGCCGAATGTGTAAACCCTCTTCCAGTGTCCCTACCCCCATGAGTTCATTGATGTCTAATAAAAGATGGGCTTATGAACACTAATGAGAACCCTCTGCTCTGCTTGGCTGCCTATTTTCATGAAATTTATAGGAACAGAGTAGCTTTGGGACCTCTTCCACCCCATCAACGATAGGTTAAATTACCCAGTGGGTTCAAAGCTCAGAGGAGGAACCCTTGACAGATTGACTGATAGATAGGCCCAGACATGCACATACGACCAGCTTGACTGTGCGAGTCTGACTTCCTTTGGCAAGAAGGAGCAGGGATTTTATTGGTCCTAGCCAATAGACTGGATAACTTACAGCAAATTGCTTCATATTGCCTTCTGAAGATGTTGCTTTAATATCATCTCAATGGCAAAACACTTTCTGAAATTTTAAGACATCACTTTAATGTCTCCCTGGGCTGAGTGTCCTTGCTGAACTTGAGAAGCTATGATACCATCACTGGCAAAGGTGGTACATCTGCAAACGTGCTGAAAACAAATGTCTGGAAAAGAAGAAGAGCTTTTCAGAAGCATGTCCTTCATTTTAAAGGGCAAGACTGTGGCTTTGAGAAGCCGAACAATTTCTCTGAAGCACGATTTTTGTTTGTGCTGCAGGGGTATTTACTGTTCTAAGACTTCCTGGCATTTGGGTGGTGTAGGTAGAACAGATTTACATAAAAAGGGGGGAAAAAATTCAAACCTTCAAAGGAGATTTCAAAGGACAATATCCAAACTCTCTGTTTGGGGGATTTTATTTGGTCAGAGCTGTTGCTGAGCCTTTTGTGACCAGATATTTGTACGTGTTATGCTGCATGTTTGCAAGGCTGCACGCAGGAGATAATATAACTGACAGGAGAGTGATGATGAATTCCTACAGCACAGAGGATGCAGGGAGGTCAGGAATGGGGCTACATCCTCCCCAGCATTATAGCACCACCACCTTTTCCTTTTTTTCCTACAATGCTAGCAGCAAGGTGTTCCCCATCCACAGGGAAGATGCACATGGGTGGGTGCTGTGTTGCTGACAAGCTGGGCCCACAGGGAACTCCCCTGCAAACTCCCCACCCTTATACACTCCTATGCCCTCTGATTCACTTTCTAGCACATTTACAAAAGCCAGAAGACTCATGTGAACTGAGGGGAGGAAGGAGGGCAAAATGAATGAAGAAGACCAGATTTAAGTAGGGCACTGAACAGGATTTAGAAGACGTGACTTCAGCTCCAAGCTGCGTAGTGATGTGCTGTTCCCAACCACATTAGTCACAGTTCCTCAGTTTCCTTATTCATACACTGAGCAAGGTGAAGAAGCTGATTACATCTGAAGGAGGCTTTGAGAGTCACTGACAGAGATGCAGAAGTGCTAATATTATCTGCATCATCCAGCAGAGCAGCATCCATTTTAAATCCGTCTTTCTGCCCTTCTTCACTATCTGGATAAAGATGAGGTGCTTTATGCTACTGCTACAGCAATGGGGATGGGAAGGAACTGCAGTTTCACTTTGTGTCCAACTCTCTTTTTGTCTAAGGTTAGGAGTGGGTGTGTTCACAACTGGTATAGCATTTAAGAAATGTCCATAGGAAGCAATATCTAACTGTGGAAAGCGACAGGAAATGCAGGGCAGAAAAAAAAGAAAAGAAGAAAAAAACAACCATTTGGAAGCATACACGCACAGGGAGAAACCCTCCTGCAAAATTTCTATGCCAGTTTCTACTACCCTCAACTTATTCTTTTTAACACCAACTTGCCAAAATAAACGATAGTTTGCATTTTCAGTGGTTGCTTTTTTGGCTCTAACTTTTCCTATGCTCAATTTCAGCTCTAAATACATTTGCAGGAAGGGAAATGAATGCATGCCCTTCCTGGTAGCAAATCCACTAACTGTCTCTGCACTTCATCAGGCTGTGAAAGGCAGACTTCACACCGTGAGAAACAGTCCAGGATAAATCAGCCCATTCACTCTCTTCATTCATCTTTTAATGTCTTTTTCATGTGTTCAGATTGTATCATGGCATAGATAATGCTGAAAGACTCTTCAATATTCGCTTTTAATTATTGGCTGTTACAGTGCTCAGCTTTCAGCGAGGGAACATGATAGCTGATGAAAATTCAAATAAGCTAACACCAAAATGATGGTGAGAGGATGCCTAAGGCTCAGGTCCTCAGACTGTTCTGGAGGAACACTTCCATAGTGGTGTTGGTTCAAAGCCTACTCAGACTCCAGAAGTCTGATTCTGAGTGGGTTTTGAACCAAATCCTAAATAGTTTCATGAGTACACCCTGGTTTCAAAACTTATCTTTGTACCACTGTAGACTTAGGAACTTTCCCAGAGTATAGACAAAACTTTACCTCCATTCGTGACCAGACTGCTTGCCCTGGTTACAGAATGTCCTGCTGACAGAGAAAGCAGTTGTTTACAGGTAGAAGACACTGTTGGGAGACTAACTCGTGCATATAACTTGGCCTTTTACGTGAGGAAAAAGAGCTAGACACAGTCATAAGAGAGAGGGCACATCACAGCTTGTCAAGAAACCCTACCAAATCTAAGCATTTATGACAGCTTCTGCAGGAGTAACTGATCATTTGGATTATGGATACCCAAACTGCAATTTTTCAAGGACACCAGCTGGTGAATGCGAGGATTCCCTGGATTCCCATCTTTACTCTGAAGGCAAAACATGTATGATCTCTTGGCTCTGCTGGGTCATGCAACCACGGTGGGTCCAGCCAAAGGCCATGTGTTTGTATATGAGGCAGTAAAGAGCTGTTTCCTGGTATAAAACCAGCAGAAGTGTGTCCTGCACCACCACAACTTTCTCTTTTTCAAGGTGCAGGAGAGGGCGGTTTCGTAGCAGAGAGGGCAGTTTCATAGCAATCTGCTTGTCCCAAGCTTAACGTGTAACAGAACAGCCATGACGTTCCCCTGAGGTGGGATCAGGAAGAGTCCTGCAACCCATTTGCTGTTTTTCCTGCACTTAGTGGCAGGATCTTGAAAATGGCTGCTAGGAACAATGGAAACCTCAGGGTTGGACTGGCTTCAGAACTTTCCTTTGAGCACTTTGTAGGCAGGAAGACAAGCTTATCAAACGAGAGTCATGTGAAGTATAATATTCTACCTTGGCACTGCTAAATAACAACACTTATGATAACTCTTTCCCATTCTGCTGACTGAAATAGCAGCAGCAGGTACCTATATGCCCACTAATGTAATTCTTTCTCCTGTAGGCAATGGGAAAGGTCTCACACAGCATACTGCCTTGCATGCTTAATCTTCACTGCACACTGAGCTACAGGGAGGTACAGATGTAAAAAGCAAGCAGAGATGTCCCAGAGGAGCCCAGAGATATGGCCAAGGTAACTCAGACTGTTAGAGACACAGCAGACACTTGAACAAAACGTTCAGGTTGGATCTTTAGCTTCTTGGCTGTCCTTTCCTGCTGATAAAAGAAGCAAGTGACAGAAGGAGCCCAGTAACACACACCAGCTTAATAACAATCATTACTATGCTGGGAGACTGGATGGATAATGTAGTCCCAAAGCATGGACGTGAACTAATGTCATCAGCATTGGTATAAATAGGGTGTCTGCATTTAATTAATAAATAATAGGCTGCAATGCTAATCTCCTTCTGCTAACTTTTTCTAAAGGTGCAATCTATTAATCACATGTCACTGCCAGCCTGGTCACTTCTTTTTTTAGCTTCAAGACTGAAAAAAAAAAAAAAAGCCCAGCTAGAAATAAATGGATCCTAAATACAGCAGGGCAATTGAATAGCACAGCCAGCATTATGATCCACTTCTGATTTCAATCCTTAGCTACAAGTTTTTCTCCCTGAGGACGGATATAATACTTTAAAGAGAGAGTGAAAGCTTGCGATGTTGTTAAAGGTCACCATGTTACTAATGTCTGCAAAATGGAGGATTTCTCTCTCCTGATTAGTTGCCCATGGAAATTCTGTCGCCCCACGATGTCTGTGGACATACAGTAACAACCATTTCCGTGGTCACTGGCTAAGGCAGATGAGATATTTCTTTTGAGTTGGGGACAGAATAACTTTCTGAAAAGCACTGGGCATATCTTACCTCTTCAGCACATGGTCAGACTAAGAAGACAGAAACTGAAGAAGGAGAAACATTTGTGCTGGTACGGAAATGTGGCAAGAAGAAAATGACAGCACTGGGACCACATAGGAGGAGTCATTCAGGTTGCTTCCTCTGCATGGGAATATCTGCTTTCCAGGAGACTTCCCTTTTATTATTCTGAATGAAATCCATTGTCCACAGACATGAATATTTCCACTCATTCAGTTTTAGGAGAATTACCCTGCTGTGTCTTTTCAAGGGTCTCTTTACAAAAATCTGGAAAATTTTGTCCCAGGAAAAGATTGCCCCTTGTTTTTTGTGGGGGAAACTGGGGAAGGCATATATATTTAGGTATTTGATGGAAAATATATATCCTACTGTCTCTACTTGTAACATGTAATTGATCACCAAAATGTATCCTTACTAATTGAACTGATTTGAAAAACTATTAAAAGCTTTTTAGAAGGTTCATCTCTGCAATTCCAACCTGTTTGATATCAAAGTTGTACTGAAGCCTCAAAAGAGTCATTCTCTGGCTAAATTTCTTTATTCTTCTGTCAAATACAAGCCAGAAGTCTCAGCACAGACCATCTGGGTGAAATTTTACAGTCAGTTTATGCAAGAGGTTAAATGAGATCTAACGATTCCGTCTAGATCTAAACCCTATTCATTTCCCTTTTATCTAGACAGAAACACCAGAAGAATGGCTAGTGCTCCAGTGTTTTGGCCTTTCCTCTCAAAGTCCAAACTTCAAACAGGGAACATTAGAGCCTCTAATAAAAACCCCATTGCCTGTAATACTAGGGAAGAGTGCGGGATCACACACTGAGATCAACGAGAGGCAGGGATAAATTCTGCTTATTGCAGACACTGGATTTGAATTTCTGTTGTGACACATGATTTTTTGACCTCTGTTTTGTTTTAAGTGGCCTTGGTCCCTTTGAAGGGCTCTCTGTAAAGATATAGTTGGTATTTAGGGACATCTATATCCTTCCACTCTTGTTTCTACCACAGTACTCATGGACCTGCCTCCCCTGTAGGGAGTGGCATGGTGGCACAACAGGCTCCTCGTCATGTCCCTCAGGCATCTGCTAAACCTCAGTTTTTTTATTTTTAGCAGACTTGTGCACCAAAGGCAGCTGTTTGGCCTTAGGGGTGATCATATTCACCAACCCTGGAGTGTGGGAGTGTAGGAGACTGGTTCTTGTCAAGAAGGAGGCCGTGATATTGGCTTAAACTCTTGTGTATGTCATTCAGGATGTCACTTGCTTTGCATCAGAAGTTGTGTCACCCAAAGGAGCTTTGCTTGAAGGCCACCCTACTGCTTTCTCGCCCCGGGCAGATCCTAACTCCACAGCCCATGGCTTTCACTCCCAGCTGTGCAACCCAGCACAGTGCTTTTTGTCACACCTGGGAAGACACTGTATGACAGCTCTGTATCCAGACACTGCCTCCGGTCATCTTTAGAGACTAATCTTTCAAGGAAAAGATGACCTCTGTCTGTTCCATGTTGTACAGTGAACCTGGTGGGATGGTTCCTGGCTGGTCTTCCAGGCACTGCCGTAAGAAAGATAATTAGATTTCTGATCTAGGGAGTGGAGAGACTGTGTTGGTTTAGTCTAATCTCTAAAGTCATTCAACACACACAATCTTCATTCCCCCTTGCCTGTGGTTTTGTCCCATTCTTCCACATCTCTTTTTCATTAGCTATTCATAATAATAATAATAGTCATAGTCATTTTGGGAAAAAAAACCCAACAAGGAAGCAACACATCCCGTGCACCTTACATTGTGGCAATATCATTTCATGTTAATTGGCTGCCTGCTTGGAAGTGTTAGTATTTTGTGGTTTATAGTCAATTCATCTGGCCATTCATCAGTGAGTCCAGAGATGGATAAAATAAAGATTTTTGGGAATTAATTACCATTCAGGTGGCAGTTCATGGGCAAGAAGTATTTTACTATCAGTTACTGCATTCCAGGTTTGATGCTACGAGAGAGCGCTCCCTCACTAAAGCCACTCCTAAGATATTTAAGTTACTTTTCCCTCATTTTTAAGACTCTTCCTGTCCTGTTCATTGGGCAGCCTCAACTTGTTTTATGAAAAAAACCTGCCTGTCACAGAACATGTCCCCCTTACTTTCCAAAAGCATCTGTAGGCAGCTTCTCCTACGGGAAAAAGATTGAGCTGATTCCACTGTAAAAGCGTAAAGAATCAGCCCCACAAAGCTGGCTCCAACTATTTGGAAGAACATCATTATTTGGGGAGATTTTCAAAGGGAATATTTAGAAACCCAAGGCCCATTGACTTTATGCGAGATTTGAGCAGTGAAACACATTTGACACTTTTGAACACCTCTATTTATCTAACCAAGTTATTTCTGTGGAACTAATGATTAGAGAACCTGAGCACCTAATAATCTTTAATGCATGTATCCTTGCAGCACCAGTATTATTTTATAGAAGGAAACTGGAGTCAGAGCAAGATGTTCGGTCAATTTTACGTGTGTATTCAGACAGTCAAAGGTAATAATAGTCACCAGATAGAAATGGAGTGAAAATAATAGCCTGATCCTAAGTAACCTCCTCAAGGTCGAGGAGAGTATCTGTGGCAAGGCAAGAATTTAAGCCTTGGTCTTCCAAGCTGCAGTCTATTGCCCTGTGTAGAGCTTTCTCTTCCTCTGTGCAGGATCAGGCTGCAAGACTGTCCTTAAAATTGAAAAGAAAGGAAACAGTCCCTCACTAATTGAAGCCAACTGTTTATCCTCCCTGGGGGAAAATGTTTCAGTGCAGTGCTGCCTTGAAAATTACCTCTCTACAAATGATATTACAAGGGGCCATATTCATTTTCTATCACAGATTCCAAAGCAAGCTGGTTTTAAAGATAAAAATACTTTTTTTTAATTATGAAAACACATTTTAAAGACATTGATGCTACACACTACTTTTAATTTTAAGTTTTTGGGAGTTTTTTTGGTTCCCTTTCTGTCCTGAGAATGTGAATGGTAGCAAACCAAAATACATAAATGAAAATGGAAATTGACTTTAAAGAGGAATTAAAACTGATCAGATTATCTCTGTTGCTCAGGCTGATAGGGATGCAACCCCTCCTATTATTCTCCTGATATTGTGAAGCAAACACATTAATGGAGAAAGATGAATTTTTTTTTAGGACAAACCCCGAACTTCTACAATCCATAGTTTTTATATAGCAATTTTTATCCATAGATCTTGTCTAGGGCTCAGAAAAACCAAGTATCATCCTTCATATGATACAGATAGAAAACTGTGGCCTGAAAAGGTGAAAGTTGCGATTCATCTTACCTCTCTTTGGGTGTCTAAAAGTGAGATATCTAAATCTAAGTTAATTGCCATGGGTTCATTCCTGATTCAGTGAAGAGAGAGAGAAGGGAAACTTGGAAGTAGCATTTATCCCACCTGTCTTAGGACAGGATGAATCATAGTTTGGAAGGACCTCTCTCTCTCCACTGTCCATAGGAGGAGACTAGATGACTAACTTAGACTATATGCTTTATATTTTTCTCATAAAGAGAGAAAAAGTGAATTCGGCCTGAAATAACATTCCAAGAATGGTGGCATAGTAGCCCTATTTAAAATTTCTTCTGTCCCTAAATCTTAGGCTCCTAAGAGGCTCAGATTCTGGATAAAAGCACTAGATACAGTTTACTCAGAGAGCTAAATTATTTACATAGAGAGATTTTCTGCCTCCCAAGCTGATTTCACGTACATACTGCAAAATATATATAGCAATTGGAAAATGCTGTGTATGTCACGAAGAAAAGTTTTCTTGACCTCCAGTATTTCCAGAGTCTTGAAACTTCTTGCAAGCTGTGATACTCTAATCTGGGATCTCAGCAGGCAAGAGGCAAAACCCTCCTCACTGAAACTCCCACTCAGAGAAGAGAGTTCAGTCTGCATCAAAACTGGGTTGAGCCAGCCTGTGTGCCAACAGCTGAGGGTCCTGCCCATGGTGCAGACATTTCCCAGCTGGACCCTAAATTTCTCTAGAGTCAAGGGTATTTGCAAGTCTACAATAAACAAGTGACAGCTGAGAAGAAGCAGGCACATATCACATATCAGAATCACAGAATATTCTGAGTTGGAAGGGACCCGAAAGTCCAAGTCTTTAGTGGACGACCCATCTGGGGATCAAACCCAGAACCCTGGCATTATTAGGACCACCCTCTAACCAACCGAGTTTACGACAAAAAATCACCACTCACCATCTTTATGTGCTGAACACTGGACTCAGTTTGTACCATGGACAGCAGTAAAACTGTGCCAGGTCTGAAAAAAACAATCTTGTTTACTCAGATTCAGGATTTCAGAAGTGTGTAGGTACTTGGTTGACACTGGTCACACTTGGGGATAATTGGATAAACAAATGCACATTAATTACATGTGTGTACCAGATTCATGCCACTCTAAGTTCCCAGAAAGATCTGAAATTCAGACCTAGAGTAATGTTGGCAGGCAGGAAAAAAACTCTGGGTACCTTCTCAGGTTTTTTGTTGCTAACTATAAAACAAGCCTCTTTTTAAAATAAAGGAAAAGGATCCATATGACAGGAGTACGGACAACACCAAGCCCCTCATATCTAACACCTTGGTGACTGCACAAGGGTTGTTAGAACAGCACTGCTCCAAGAGCTGGATTTGGACTCAGTGTAAAAACATTTTGATTCTTTGTGGATGTCAGACCAAATACTCAAGGAAGAAGCTTGGAAAATTTCAACTAGCAAATGAAATCTCTAAGGTGTGAGCATCAGTCACCCTTACTTTATTCAACGTGGGCAGAAAAATGGCCCATACATTTCTTTTCCCTCAAATGTTTCTTTGAAAGAACAGCAAAACATGCCTCACTTTTTTTAAAGAAATGCCTGTGTAACCGTAACTAGAAGTTCATCAGTGGAAAAAATACATAATAAATGGCTTGTTATTTCGACTCTTTTGTGAGACAGGTCATTAGAAACTTCATTTGTCTACACAGATTGCACTTATTCAGCTGTATTCTAATAAAATGCACATTGCTTCCAATAAAGGGAATGCATTTGCTATTGATGTGCTATAAACTACTATACAGAGAGGTGTTATTATATTCCTGTGTAATAACAAGCCAATTACAGTGATCAGCAAAACCTTTACAATAAAGTCAATGCACGAGGAGTGATTATCATAATGCATTCTAACTGTTCAGTGCCATAAATGCTTTGCAATTAATTGTGGAGCGTATATATAAATGTATTATTAATTCCATATAAAACCCCATTGACAAGCAACCTTTACATTAAGAAAAAGATACAGGGATTGTTATGTGTCCCCGAGTTCACCTAGGAGGCTGAACTGTATTTACAAAGGTAGGATTTTTTTATAGGATTATATTTTTTATTTCCTCCACTCTTCTCCTCCCACCTCCCATTTTTGCCCTGTTATTGAAGAAAGCTCCAAATATCACTCTGCAGTATGAGAGCCCTCCATCACCCACTGCAGCGGATTTTTGGCCCTGTTCACATCCTCCTGTGTACAGCTACAGGCTTTCATTGGTGACTTAACCCTTTGACACTGACAGCCTGTGCATGAATGCCAAAGGCACTATCTACAAGAAATGAGCAAATAAAAGCATATCACAGCCTAAGCAGACAATAAAGGAAGGGTGTGAAGGAGAAGGCAATCAAAGCTACATAATTGATCAAAAGTTCTGTCTTAGCAAGAAACAGAACCAATATCAAAACCTTGAGGAGATAAGCTCCCTAGCCTCTCTTCCCTCCTTCTTGTCAGTAAATTGTTAGGTTACAGACGCTTTATGAAAAATGTGCAATGTGTTTTTTGGGTTTTGGGGTTTTTTTCCTTTTATTCCCCTAACACTTGATTTTGAAAGGTTGTCTTTAGGACATGTGCTAGAACACAATGTCCTGTGGATCTTTTCCAGTTCCTATTGATGGGCACACTTCCATCGATTTCAATCACCATGGGAAGGGCAGACGTGAACAAAAGTTTGATGTCCCTTATATTCTTTCAGCATTTGACTACAGAATGGAGCACATCAGCCTTCAGCAGAGTCATCAAATATAAAACACTACACATGAGGATCTGCTGAAACCCTTTTTCTCACCCAGAATTAAGTTTTACCGGAAAGTGGAGAGCATGAATGGGGTCATCCAGGGCCACTTTGAATTAACTGATCCATTTGCATGCTGGTACATTCTCTCTGCTTGAAAATACAGCTTTCTGAGGACAGCAGAGTGTCAGCTGTCAGTAGGGTCACATAGTGCTGAAAGTCCACAATAAACCAAGAGATTTTGAATTCCCATCGGCTGTAATCAGTCCCACAGCCAGCTACAGCTAAAAAGACAAGATTTCCATGACTACTAAAATGCTCTTTCTAGATCAGGTTTATCTTAGGGCTGAAGGAAAAATATCACAGATTTGAAGAGATGTTCAGACCTGAAATAAAATCCAATGGACAGGTTCCCAGACTGGTGCTCAAGATTGTGGGATACTTTAAGTATGTTACGGTCCTGGGCCCTGCTCTTTCCCCAGCCCTTGACAAGACTGACAAACAGGCTTCCAGGCATTGAAATCTCTCCCAGTACTGCAGCATCTCCTGCAGCCTTTCCTCAGGAGCCTCTGACAATGACACAGGTTTGTTGCTGGTCCTGACACTTCCCCAGCCTCTGAGGCAAGCAAGATGCTTCCCACTTTAATATCAAAATCTTTGCCTAGGTTCTTGCTTTTTCTTTTTCTTTTTTTTCCCCCTTTGACTCATGAGCTCATCTCCACTTCTGATAGACTTTTTAACAGAATATTAGTTTATTTTTATTTTTAATTCTCTTTACCCTTCACACAGATATACTGCAATTCAGCACCAGTGGGAAATATTTGATATATAATTAATAGAGAAAAAATATTTAGATCTGGATGTGGGAGTATTTTTTTCAAATGCCTCCTGAAAGAAAAGCCAAACCAGCTGATCAGGTTTGGGACAAATCTCTGGAAGAGGAGATGTATGAGACTTAGAAGGAGGATTTGACATAGAGCTGGAAATCTCCTTTCAAACTGCAAGAGTTGAGAAGAGAGGAGAGAGATGCACTTTAAACTGTTGTGAACACTGAGGGAAAGAAAGGGGAATGTGATACCCTGGGTGTGGAAAATTATTTTTCCAGAGGTCTTGAGTCCAGACTTCATGTGGTTTTGAAATGTTGCTGTTCAACTAGTAGTCAGCACCTCCAGTGAAACATTTTCAGCAAAGGCTGGGATTCGTGTGTGACCTTTGCAAGTCCCTGTCTGTGCTGTTCTCTACCTGAGCTATAAAAGATCAATGTGAACCGTACTGCACTCATTGTGATGGCGAAAGTGTTAATGGAGATGTGTTCATTGAGATCTTTTCCCCAGCTCTGAGACAGCAGAATGTTATCTTCTTCCCTAAATATTTGGCCAGTGCCACCTGCTTACTCCTGCTGAAAGGGTGTGTAGAACATAAAAAAAAGACGAGCAGTTGAAGAAAGACCTGTGGCAGTCCACATAAAGGTAGGTTGCATGGATTACCACCTCGGAAGAGGACATTCCCTCAGCCTGCTCTCCAGCTTCTTGGGTGGGAAGTCATTTAAGGCAAAAGATTGAAAATGCTAGTAAAGTGTCTTCCAAAGAGCTTGAGGTCACAGTCAACAGATGTGGGTCAGAAATAAGGAAGGGATGAGAGCTGCAAAAGTCCAACTCTGACATGTCCACAGCCCCAGACTTCAGGACTTCTTGCACACAGGCACAGCCAAATCTTCAGCAGGGCAGAAGAGAAGATGCTGGGCTCTGTCAAGACTACCCTCTGCTATCCTTAAATCTCTTCTTCAGCCTTTCCTGGTCTAAAGGTCTGAGCAACCAACCTACCCTTTACAAAGGGCTTCCAACGAGGAAGGAAATAATTCCTCGTGGCATTGTCATACCGGTGTGAAGCCAATCTAAGCTGAAGGCAACCAGTCTTGCTTGACTGCAGCACATAAATAGACCTAGATCTGGCTAGTACCTGGATGGAAAGCTTCCTGAGAGGTTTTGGCCATCTGCACAAGATGTGTAATTCTGATCAGTTAAGTGGAAAACAACTAAATAACAGTTACTAGGACCTTGGACAGATTACCCTGCCATCTGCAACAGAGAACTAGCAAGTTAGAAATTACCTGGATGAAGTAAGAATCAGACCCAGGCTTTTGTCCCAAATGAAAATAGGTCTTAAAATATGCGGAGAGACCATTCTGACTGCATCATCATTACTAAGCTGATGGAAGGGTATAAAAAGAAGCAGATCATTGTGCATGAGCAAGACACGCTGTTTTGCTATTAACTGTAATTCAGCTCTTGAACATTTTGCATAGAATCTGGAATAAACCATGACCAAACAGATAGTTTCAGACCCTGCACATCAAGTAACAGGCAGAAAAATGCTGCAAGTTAGTTGAAATATGAAGTCCAAGCTTTCCATCTGCCAAACAGCAGAAAATGACACAGCACATACCTCCCTCAAACAGGCACAAAGTATAATCTGCTCGAAAGCATACACAGAAACTTTAGCAGATTTCTTGCATGCAGAAAACACTGCAATACAATGCACCACAGCCTCTCCTGTAAACCTCTTAACATCCTCTCTTCAGGACACTGCACCCTTTCAACTCTAAACCACTTTCTACTTCTCCTTTCTTTAGCCCAGAAGCCTTCTGTTTCTCTTCCATAAAATGCTGGAGGACCCCCAAACCACCATGAAACACTTTTTTGGTAGAGACATTTACACTGGGCCAGGGCAGCACACCGTGTACATCTCTGCATGCGTTCCTTCCTGGACCTTCCCCTGTCCTTTGAGAGGAATGTCGGAGCAGTGGAGCGTCTAAGCATCACTAACAGACTGCAACTGGAGCAGCAGGAGGGTCCTTTCCTTTTAAAAAATGTTCCTGCCTGTGCAACGTAGTGGGACCTTGGGGCTGCGTTTATCGTAGGTTAACCCTGCCAGCTGCAGTGAGAGTTGCCTAGTGAGAGCTGGAGATATTGTGGATGAAATAAGAAATGGCTCCAAACTTTTGCCCCAAACCACAAAACAGATTTGAAATCTTTCTCCGTGTTTGAGAAACTTTAAGTGACGGATATCTACAGGATATTTTTAGAGCTTAATATCAGACAAGGAGCCAAGGAAAATCACCTCCACCAAGATGAAAAAAATAGCAAATTCTAACAGTTTAATTGGGACTTTTCATGTTCAAAATTTCGATGTGGAGTTATAACTTACATCTCTAAAACCGTATTGGAGTAACTAATCTCTGGCAAAGTAGTTTCCGTATAGTCAAGATAAAATTTAGCCAAAACAAAGGCCAATTAAAGAGTTTTTAAGAAATACCTAGTAAAGCTGGACTTCGATTTTTCGGAACCAAACACCGACTTCTTTCCTTTCTATTATATTCTATCAATTCCATTAGTGTTGAAGTCTCTATAAAATCTCAAAGGACTCCAACCTTCTGATCAGGTATTTGAAGCTTCATGAAGCATTTTGTAGGAGGAGTACCTCTATAGAACATTTTGTAGCTTGACTATGCACATACATGCAGAAACAGGCGAGAATGTAAAATGCAAAATTTTTCCATTAATTTAGACTATTTCCCTAGGGAAATATATTGAGGACACATTCATTTCTATTTCCCATGAGATGAGGCAAATGTAAATAATGCCAATTTTTGCTGAAAAGGTTTTCACGCTTTGTCTTGCTCCTACTCCAATATGGAGATTAACAAACAAAATAATAAACCCAGCAAAACTAATAAGGGGCACTCAGCATATCCATTTTGGTGGGTTGAGTGTAATCTGTGACAAACAATATATTGAACGCTTTCCCAAACTTAGATGGTCTAAATTCTTGCTCATGCACACTAAATCCTAACACTCACTTTCAGTTCAACTGAGAATTAGGACACAGGGAGGGTTAAAGCCCAAAAAAATCCAGACTCCAGAACAACAGGAAAACCTGATCTGAATCTAGTTGAGGGACAGAATAGATTTGTGAATCTTATCACCTTTCAGTTGTGGAAGAACTTGCTGGAGCATTCAAAGATTCATGTTTTAGCAAAATGCAAGCATTTGTCCCTAAAGAAAACACAATCTCACTTCCTCAAGAATACTTCTCACCCTTTTCACTAAAAACCTCCTTGCAAACTGCAGTTTCAGAGAGCACTGCATTTTTTCATGAACACTGTGGCCTAGAACCAGAATTCCCCGTGATCCAGGATGTGTATTTGGGGTGTGGACTTTGGCGGACCAAAGACTTGTGCTGTGTGGAAGACCTGCCTCATCTTCCAAGCCCTCCTCCTCCTCCATGTCCCATCCCAATATACGGACGGGGTATAATAAGCTACAACTTGAGTTTCTTTGTTGTTGAAGTTGACCTTTATTTTGCAGCCCTAATGAAGTCTTTTGATGTGCTCCTAAGATACACGGCCTCCTTTTTAGCATTCTGTTTGCTGTGTCTGCTCTAACCAGTGGGCTCTTGAAGAACGTAAGTTTTTGTACAATGCCTCCCTTGGGTGCCAATTGTTCTTTTCTCCCATAGTTGCCCTTGAGTCATGCCGTCCTGAAACATCACCAGCCCAGAAGCAGCTTGTCAGTGGGGAATTAGGGCAACGTGTCTTTCACACCAATGATGAGCGCACCCGCTTGGCCTCTGCATTATGATCACCACCGACAGAAGAAATATGGGAGCAGACTGGATGGGAAAAGACGAGTTTTGTGTGAGATGGGGAGATAATTAGCTAAAATACAATGGGGAGGGGACCACTGGTGTGACAGATAATGTGGAATCAAACTGCCACTGGAGCCCTTTGCAGTTCAAACCACTGCTCCTGAAAGCAGCTGCTCTTAGCAAAGGAGTTTGAAAACCCTTCCCAGAAAGCCAGGCATGTGTTCTCTATTACTGATTTGCATTTAAAAAAAAAAAAAAAAAAGAATGATTGGGAGCTACATACCCTGTAGGCGCACTAAGCAAATTGGCCAGACTAATTATTATTTTTTGGTATGTCTAATTAAATAGACAAAAGGCCCTCCCTTCACTCTCGCTGTCGGCACGAACTCCACTGGAATGTGCATAATGTCCCCTCATTTGCCCAGGCAGCTGAGCCTTCCCGTTTTCCCCTAGGAGATTGGCATTGACAACTGCCCATGGCTTACCCAATCCTACTCAGACACAGAGCCAGATCATCGGAGAGGGAGGGACAGGGGAGGAAATTGACCTGGTTCTGTTAAAAACCACTGGACAATGCTGTAGGATGTGACTGCCTTTGTTGCAAGTCAGAAATGCGCCCTGGCCCTTGATAGCAGAATTTGCCAAATCCCATCAGATACTTTCTGCTTGGTATTAACCAAATTCCCCCAGATACTCTTTGCAGAGGCTCTGAAAGTGTAATATTTATCCCTGAGATTTCTGGTGTTTTTCCAGCACTCGGCTCTCCTGTTGCGCACTTACATGGTACCACAGGCATTCCTTACAGAGCCTCTCTCGACCTATGGTTTCACCACCCCATAACACCACCCCTTTAACTACAGTCTACCTACAGTCTTCCAATGACTTGAGTCACTGGAGAGTTTCAGCCTCATACACAGGCAAAGCCCCTGGAATCCACAGCTTTCAAATGAAAGGAGAACATGGTGCCTTTTGTCTGTGAGGCATTTTTGTCCTTTTAGGTAGTTGTTGCTGGAGATTTCCACTAATGCCAGCACAAAGATAGTCATCGCAGAAATGAAGAAGAGTTTATATTTATGTTGGAAATTGAAGAGTTTTCAGACATCTAAGAGCCACATCATTACTAAATGACAAAATCTACTCCCACATTTATCTGATACACAAGCATTAGAGGTTTTTACTGAAAAGATGAGGAAAAGACTCTCTATTCTTTTCCCAAAGAGATAGGTATAGAGAGGAAGAGAACATGTCATTATATATGTGTGTGTATATATATAAACGTACAGATACAAGAAAAAAATAGCAGGATGGTAATTTATCCAGCATAACAGACCATCTCACACTCTCTCAGTGAGCTGTGTGTTTGATCTGACAAACAGGCTCCTATTAGAAGAGTACGGTGAAGTATCACCGCATCAGTTCAGGTAAAAAACCTTTTACAGGAAACACCTCATCACTGGTGATCTATTGAACAATCACTTAACAAAGCTTTCCAAATCCACTGTGTAGAATGGAAAAGCAAAAGACCAGCTCCTGATTTCAGCTACACCTGTGCAAATCCTGAATAACTCCCTGGGTCTGAGAGAAGTCTTCCATTTCCACAACAGGTTTATCCAGGTAAGCTGATACAGGTGCAGAAAACTCTGCCAGCACAGACTTTGCTTTTTGCAAAAGCAGAGTTGCTTCAGTGCAAGCAGAAATAACACGGTTAGAGAAACCATAAAATATCTGCTTTATCCTAACCAAATTAAACACCTCTACAGCTCAGCTGACATAGGTCTGAAAAAACCCCCATTGCTGTCCACTGCTGTTAAACTTTGTTAAGTCAGTGCCTGATGCTTCACTTCTTAACGAGGCAGTTATTTGTTTCTCAGGCAATCGCTGGCACCTGCCTGCCTTTTAAAATCAAATAATAATTGAATATGAGGAAAGTGAGACGAAGTAAAGGAGATTTAATAAAGAGAATCTTTGCTGCGGCGGGAATTTCTTTGGCAGTGATTACGTTACTAATTGATCAGCACATTGCCTGAGAGAAGCCAGAGACAACAATTATATTTAGCACTGTGGCTGAAAGCAATGCAGTCAACTACCTCCTCGGCTTTCGCTGTCCGCTGGCTTCACCTGGATCGGTCTGTTCATCTGTAAGGAAGAACAAAGACATGTAATTACTGGGGGAGTCAGACATTGGTATACAGAGGCTTGCTTTGCTTCTTTACTGCGTGTCATAATTAGCACCAGAATTTACTCCACAAGGGGGGAAAAAAGCAATTAGTAAACAAAGAACTAACCATGGAGTGCAGGCTGAGGCTTGGTCTGAGGTAAATAAATCAGTGTCACTCCTCTTACCTGACAGTGGCTTTGTTGAATCACATTGGGAGAGGGAACTGACTCATTTCACACAGGTCATGAAATTTTAAACATAACTTTTATAATTTCTAATGGTTTCCTCTGGAAACACTGGTGCGTGAGAGCAGAGATGCTTTGTCAGAACATCAGTATCAGTGAAACTTAAATTGCAAAAAATTCTTGAGATTGGCATGATGAAAAGGAAATTGAAAAGCAAATTCCACTTCTACTGCTAGCTCAGTAGGACAGTCATGTGTAACATAGCAGCCTCCATTTCAAAGTTGGGGAAAGGGATTTGGATCTAAATTGTCCACATGCTGTAGGAGAGTTGGATATTGAGAATTTTCTGGGAGTAGAGGACCGGATGTTCCTTCTGTTGCTTTTTCAGACATCTTTTCCTTTCTTGTATCATAATAGAAGTAAGTATAAAAACCTTGCCATTGTGCTGTGCATAGGTTTTCTGTTATTTAAATTATCCCTCTCTCACGCAACAAAATCATTGGGGACCATCAGTATCCCCGGAGTTGCTCGCTCCCAGGAGAGAGGGCAACAGATGCTCGCAATGTTCTTCACTGGCAGTGCCTAACATGATGTGGGTGTCTGAAGAACAGGGATGAGGATATACCCCTCCTGTCAATAGCCAGAGATGCAGCTTTGATCAGAACCAACTAAGAATTTGATCTGAAATCCCTTCCCTGCCTCATACTCCTTATCACATAAAGCAATCAATACACTGTGCAGACAGACTACTCAAAATATCTTTCTATGTGTGACCACCTTTGAGCAGAATGAAAATATCTTTTTGATTTGTCAACCAACAAAGAAAGTACAAGTTCAAACAAGCACCACAAGGAGCATGAGGTCAGAAGGCAATAGGAATCTCCCAACATATGTCTTCCCAATAAAGTCAGACCACAAACTGGCTGATGAATGTCACAGGATGCCTTCAGGGAATATGATCCATCCCTTATTTGTAGCTAATCTCAGTTGGGCAGCAAGGCCATTAGTTTTATTTTTCTTTTTTTTCCCTAATTTCCCCCTTTTTTTTTTTTTTTGAAAGTGGTTCATAATAACTTAGATTTATTCTAATTGTTCTGCACACATATTTAGTAATAACAAGTTATCAAGCTGGCTGACAAGTAGGTTAAGATGATGAAGAGCCTAGCAGATCGTGCTGTATTGTTGTCTCTAGAGGAAAATATACTTATCCATAAACTGACTACAGTTAGACTCACACTCTGGAAGAGAAGGATCAATGGCTACGGATGCTACTGAGCAGTCTCTGCTCTCCTCTGTGCCTGTATCATCATACAAAATCCAGACAGCTGAAGTGCTAAAACCAACAAAGAACCTGGTAATAGATAAACCTTTTATCAGCCCTTGCTTCTGCCACTGCAAAGACCTGTTTCTCACATAGATTCTACAAGATGTTAGCAGGGCAGAGCCCTGTATGAAGCAGAAGCAGGACAGACATCCTGCCACAGGGCTCCTGTACCCACACGTGAGCAGCTAGCTGTTACACACATTCAAAGATCTGACATTGCACAGGTGAGGGGAGTACTTTGTCATGTAACTCCAAAAGTACAAAAAGTGTAATTTTAAGCCACTCTGAAGCTTGTTGTTTGAGACATAAACAGTGTATGGTCTTTTGCAGTGCCTGTTCCTCTCTACGGATCATGAAAGTTGTCTGTGCATTTAGACTCAGGTGAGATGAACCCCATCTTGCTTCTCATGTGCAGGACTAGGAAGCCAAATTACCCAGTTACTTCTCTCAGCTGATCAGCCTCTGTGACTGTGTTTGCAGCAGGTTGGTGTTGGCACCATCCACGTACCAATGTCTGGCTTGAGACTTGGTTACTTTTAGCACTTGCACTCTCGTGACGTATGATGGGTTCCTAATGAGGACCCTACGGATGTTCTAACTCCTATGGTCAGAGGTGGGTGGTCAGACGTCCCTGGTGCTCATTCCACAACAGCCAGAAGCCACATCCCAAGCAGCAAGTAAGAGAAAAAAATCACAGTATCTACGAATTTATAGGAGGTATGCAGCATACAGCCTTGAGAGGCAAAGTCTGGGCTCCAAAAGGACACAGCCTTGAGATGCAGAACATCCCATAAATCTACCAACATAAGCACTGCTCTGAAGCACGCTAAAGTCCGTGAAAATTTCCACTGAACTCAAGCAACTGTGTCCAGTTTTTCCAAAGACTGGATCCAAGAGTTCTTCCTTCTTTTTTAGCTGGATGAAGTCAGTTTGCACAAAGCAGAGGACATTATCAGATCCTTTGGCAAAAATGAAAGGAGACAAATATTTGTTTGGGCTTTGGTTGTTTATTTTTGTTTTGTTTTGCATGGAATAGTTTTGGTTTTGGTTTGGTTTGGTTTGGTTTTTTTTGAGGTTTTTTTTGAGATTGAGGAGTGAGAAAAAGAAGTCAACCCCTGAGAAAGTTAAAAAAGAGAGTGAGGGAATGAGCACCCAACAGAGGAAGAAAAAACTGGAGAAATTAATAAGTAAAAGTTTAGTGTAATTTAATGTACACTATGATTTATACACTTGACAATTTCTTTATAGACCAAAGAGAAAGTGCTGCCTAAATGGAGCCCATAATACAAATTGAGATCATCTTAACATGAAAGACACCAATTATAGGGAGAAACACTGAGAGGAAAATAATTAAGTTTCCTTTCTCCATCTATGGAACTTTTTTTTTTTTACACAGATGCTCTGGGAGCAAGGACCTGTCATGGGGACCAGAAGAAGGCTAAGTGGTGAAATTAAATGGGAGAACAATGTAGCTTCCCCATTCTGGGGAAATATCGTGGGGAGAGGGGAATTCAGAGATTCAAATTCCCTGCTTATTCTTTATCTGGAAATTGCCACTAAGTTAAGTGGAACAAAACCAAAGTTTATACTCCAAAATGCATCCTTCTGAAGAGTGTTTGGGGAAATACTGATATGGGCATCTTTAATATCTGTCCTGTCTTGGTGGACCCTGAGAGTGTGACAGGAGAAAGAATATTTGCCAGACAGCAAATGTAATTAATACCATCAGGAAATCCACCTGGGGTCATTGGAACTACAAATGTGGCTGTAAGGTGTTATTGAACCCTGTCACTAGAAGGCTTCAAAAGGGATTTGGCAACACGGGAAAAAACCTAGGGAGGCTGACCCAGCATTTGAACTGGTAGATGGAGTGAGTGTATTCTGTTAGGCTTTCCTCTAGGACGTGCTGCACTCCTGCCCATTCAGTGGTCCTTCTTTCTTCTGCCCATGAATGCTCTTTGTGCTCTCCTTTGAAATATGATCATGCTTCCTTGTTCTATGTCGTCCCTGTTGCGGTGCCACTGAGAAAGCAGTAAATTCTTTTACCATTAGTTAGTCCCAAATGTGTTTATCTCCTCTTTAACTTCTCTACCATCCTTTAGGTCCTGACTAAAATTTCTTATTCTCTGCATAATACGAGGATGTCTGACTTTATGGTACCAGAATGCTCTATACTTTTAAAACCTTTATAAATCAGGACAATGTTTATCCTCATTCATGACTCAGAGTCCCATTTGGTCAAAAGTTTACTTTGAAGTACATCACTCAACAACAATTTTGTCGCAAAGATGTGCTGAGGACCACTGAGGCACAAAGATTTACACAGGAGCCAAATAATTGAACTTGGATTTCTGGTTACATAGACACAGTTTTCAAAGGGGTGGCAAGAGAGTGGCACATCAGGGTTTTATTCACAACTTTGTCCCAGATGGGGAGTCAGGAAAAGCCTGTGGCTAAGGTTGCCCATCTGTACTGGGAAGAAGTACCACCGCAGCTGTGAATAGGCCTATTTCAAGAAGAGAGGTTGTGTGTCCTTTTCCTACAAATGCCATAAATATTTGTGTTGATGATGGAGTTAGAACTTCATGTGCCTCACACTTCACATTCTCCTGTGACTCTTTGCATGTTATTCTCTGCTGAATACCACTTTTACTATCACCTTTGCTCAACTTAGGCAAGGTGATCATACTTGCTACGTTTCATATCCTCCATTTTTGGTTGTCCTTCCTTTTTTTTTGCCTAAAACCAATGCAACCAAATTATGCCAAATGTCACCATCTTACACCGAATTGCCACTGCCCCACCTACCCCCACCCCAATTCTCCCAGCAAGTAGAAACACAACATCATTTTTCATGTCCAATTACAGCCACTGTGGTGCCACTGTTAAAAGACAGCCCAGGTACCCCTGTCAAAAAGGGTTTGAGTTACAAGAAGCGATGAATTATAGCAAGCCCTTTTTCAATTCTCCACAGAAATGAAATGTCAGAGCTTGCTGCTGTATTTTTCTCAGCACCATCAGCTACAGGCCACTGTAGGAATTAGACAGAGGACAGACGCTTTTCTGCATCATGATTTTTCTTTTCCTAAAGTTGTTTTTTTTCCCCCACCAGCCTTTTTCTGCTCCCTTTGGCTTAGATATTAATTTAGAGCAGGTAAAAGATCACCTGGGAAAGAAGAGTAGGAAGCAGAGACAGCTGATTTCTCACTATCTCCATCTTTCTTCTTCTCACTTTTCCTACTACCCTTTTCCTTCTTGTCTCACCCATTTTTTCATTGCCCATCCATATACCTTGTGTTTCTAAGCAGATCTAAAACTCTACCTGAGAATGGACAAATATGGAGATAAAAAAAAAGAAGAAATGGAAAAAAACCCCCCCAAGAATATGGAGATATCCCGAATGTGCTCTGAGACAGGCAGAAAAAGGGAAAAGATGAGGAGATTTCTGAAGACGAATTAATGCCACTAATAGGAAGATCATGACCAAGCAGAAGAGAACTATGTCGGAGATAATCTGCTGGTTGTGCTTAAGGATGATGTCACTTCAAGAGACAAAAAGTTATTCTGGAGCTTGTATGTTCTATAGGACCTTTGAAGATTATCCTGATGATCATCTAAAAATTAATAATACTCTTTCCACCTTCCTTAGAGATCTTAAAAAAAATTGAATACTTCTTGAGGACATACTGAGGGCTTGGGTTTGTATCAAAAACTGTGATGAAAGGAATTCTGCTGCCTATGTTTCTGGAAGTTCCCAAAAAGTGCAAAAAAGTAGAGGTGCCAACCTCTGGCAAGGCCTGTTTCCACCTCTACGCTGGCTTTCTTGGCGATTTTGAATGCATCATTACATCTGCCTCTTTCTCAGCTTTTTCTTCTATATAATAAAGGCGAAGATATCATAAAGTACTATGAAGGCGGCCAATGAAAAGAAAAAGTATCTAAATTCTGGTGTTAAACAAACAAACAAAGAAACACCCAGTCATTTCTATGCCTGAATTATGAGGACAGATACAATGGCAAATAACAAACTTTTCTCGCTCGCTGATGTTCTGTTGTGTTTGGTATTGTTCAGGCATCAGCCCCCGAAACCAATGATGAAACACAGCTGTGACCTAATCATGAAGGATGTGAGCTAGGAGGTCTTAGCAAATGTTTATTGGGCACTCCTGCCTCTCTGTAGTTGTTGGTTAGCCTCATGGAAAAAAAAAATCCCATACCAGCACAACTTCCTCCCTAAAAATAGTATGCAATTCTTGATGATCTCATGACATAGCTCAGATGTTAATTGGAGGTAGGAATAGTTTAATAACTGCTATGAAATTTTCAGAAAATATGTTTGCTATTTATTTCTTTGGTGGGACAGGTTTTTCTATTTAAAATCTCTTCCCAAAACACCAAGAGGAATTTCTTTTTACCACTTCTGCCAACTGAATCTGCCATGAGTCTTTTTTTGAATCTGCCATGTGCACAATAGTAATTCCTCTGAATTCAATATGACTATTTACGTGAGGAAAGGTATTGGCAGGAATGTGTTTGTAGGAGTGGGTCATAATTTTTAAAGCATTGAACAAAACCTGCCCTGATAGAGAGCCCTAAGGAAATGCAAAGTATATTAGTGTCAAAGTTGGAAAAGCCAAGAAAATCGCCTACAATTGAATTATGTATGTGTAATTGCAAAGTTCAAGTAAATCACTCTGTATCTGATTCTGAGTGACATAATTGAATTACAGTGATCTAAACTAGATAGCCATAAGTGTGAATCCAAGGCAAGCTCCTTTCTCTGAAGCAAAAAACCCAAAGTTAGGGCTCAGGTGCTCAGCGCTGGGAAATTTCTCCAAATGCTACAGAGTCAGGAAGGTTTCTTCACCACAGGTTGGGTTCACAACCAGCCTCCTGTATTTGTCTGTGTCAGCTGTAATGCATAGAGCAAAAACCTGTTCCCATGGGAATAGAGGTAAGTGCTGTGTTTGCATGGATTGATGTGTAATTACACATTAACCACATTTACTGTGGGCACTACGAATTGATACAATGTTGGATTAACGAAAGAGTAAGAAGAGGAACTATTTTAGAGAGTTTGTTAAAAAAAACCCCAAATAACATTGGTTTACCTCACTAGTGATGCATTGCCTCTGAAATGACTATTCCAAACCTCATCTGGCTAAAGGACTCCTAATTCCTCCCCACCATCCTCTTCCCCATTCTGAGATGTGTGCCATAGATATGTACACAAACAGAGGAGAAAAACTGAAATGGAAATATGTGAAATATAAAAAAAAAAAAACATTGAAGGGTCTGACCTTTACAAATCAGTCAATGCTCTGGTGCCTACCCCTGAGAATGATTGCTACCTGCCATCCCTGTTCTCTGAGAGCATTTTCTATATATCCTATAAAATACATTATAATCCATCTGTCTAACTATTGATTCATCTTTCTCCTTTTCTGCTGTGTATAGATGAACCTAGAGGGACTTCAGTTCAGTTCATACTCATGTGCACAAGCTTTTGGCTTCAAACATAAAACTTCTTCCTCACAGAACAGTTTGGGCTTGAGTTTGAAGAAACTGCTAATCTTGTCAATAGACAAACAGAGCCTTTCCAATACAACAAATTATTTGGTTTGTTCCTGGGGTAGCTGAGCATGTAGTGTTCAACCTTATGGTGTGTCTGGTTTTAAATGAAATGGGATAGGGTAAAGGGAGAACTTGGTCTTCAGCAAGTTTGAGGACAAAACACAGGATGCTTGGAACAAAGCCTCATTTCCAAAATGAGAGAGACAGGACTGCCTTTTTTCTTTTTCTTTTTTTTTAGTATTTTTATCTTATGAATATTGTTTCATATGCAATTCTGCACGTGAAAGAGACAGCAGGAGACTGCCTTAAAGTTTTGGGCAGTCATACTGTAAAAGTGGTGTTCAGTAGGTCAATTTTCACTCACCACACTGTGCTTCCACACTGCCTTGGTGACTAAGGACAAAAGGTGATGCCCTGATCACACAGATGGGTGTTTATTGCACTCGCGGGTCTTACTTGACCTTTCTTTCCTGGAAAAGAAGGCTGTCTTGTGGATGATGGTTTTTGAAAATGTCTCTGCAGTGAGTACACCCGAGCATGTAAAGAGTCCCAGGACTGGCCCTCTGGTCATGCTAAGCTATATAAAAGGGTCTATTTTTATGTGTATCCTGGCAGCAGAGGTATAACTCCTGAATGGACATGCTGCTCATTAAATCTCATGCCCTGCTGATACCATGAGCAATCACAATGTGAAATTCTGTTCATAAACACGTCAAATTCTAATATAAAACTTAGTCAGTCTTTTGCTCTCCTTTCCTTCCTTCTTCCCTAGTATCAGTAGGGAAAATTTCTTCCACAATCCCATCTTTCTTCTCATTTCCCTCTTGAGTTTATTTCAAGGTAATTTACACCCAATTTTAAATGTGCCCATACACCTTTTATCGAAAATTGTTCTTCTCTATCCCTAACTTTTTCTATTAGCCAACTTAGCATGCATTGAGTAGAAAGAGACCTCATTCTCTTTCATCTAGACACTGTGATCCCAGACTCCTTAAAGGCAGAGCAACAGCATAGTCATAGAAAGATAGAGTCATTGATATTGGAGAAGATCTCTAGGATCACCAACTCCAGCTGTTAATACAACACTGACAAGTCCACCACTAAACCATGTCCCCAGATGTTCCATCTACAAGTTTTTTGAATGCTTCCAGAGATGATGACTCCGTCACTTCCCTTGGCAGCCTGGTGCAGTGATTGACCACCCTTTTGGTGTAGAAATGTTTCCTAATATCCAACTTCAACCTCCCCCACCACAACATGGACCATTTCTTCTTGTCCTGTCACTTGTTATCTGGAAGAAGATACCAACCCCCACCTGTCAATGACCTCCTTCCAGGTACTTTTACAGAGTGACAAGGTCTCTCCTGAGCCTCCTTTCCTCCAGTCTGAGCACTCAATTTCCCCCAGCATATGAAGGTAGTCCATATAGATACAGCAAAGACAGTCTTACACTAACAAGAACTGATCCTCACCCTGCTGATGGCTAAATGCATGTACGAGGCACCACAGTATTTAAATGAGTGATGAGAATGTGCTGAGGGTCCTGGATCAGTTTTGAAGTGCATGCTCAGCTCAGGTGTCTTTGGTTGTGGATCTCTCTCTTCCTGCACTGCCTAGCTCAGACCTCACATCTCAGCGGTCCCATAGGTGCTCTTGGTGCTAGTCTGGTGCTGTCTGCTGGGCAGGTGGGGTGTTCTCTGCATGTGGGGCACATCATGGTCACACAGAGCCCAGGGGACTCCTCAGCAGGGACATGAGCAGGGCAGCAATCAGGTCAGAGAGACAGATGTATCCCTGAAGGCAATGTAGACATAACCCCTGTTCCCTCACTAAGAGATGAACATCTGCTCTTGTCTCTTCCTTATCCTGAGCCCATGACCTCTGGCTATTGGAACTCTCCTGCCATGCTCTTCACTCTCTGGGCTTTATCTTTTCTTCTGAAGCAAGACCCAAACGTTGCCTTTGCCACTAATGGTTGCTTGGCTTGACTCTGCAGACTTTAGGCAAGGCCAAGCTCCATTGACTTCAGTCCTTTGAGTGCAAAAAGACCTTGGCCACCGTCCATCCAAGAAGATTAGACCTTCTGTGCTTGTAGCTTTGTATGCCTGGCCACAAAGATAAGAACCACAGCCAGCCCTTTTGCCTATGGAGAAATGCTTTCCACAGCACTGCCATTTAACAAACAACTGGGTAAGCTGTGTAAATTAACTAGCTGCTTTCACCCACTGCCAGGACTGTGAAATACAGGCTCTCTCACTGATGTGCAGGTAGCTTCAGAGCATAATTCTAAACAGAGATGCCATAGGAACTGAAAGAGGCTGTCACCAGGTTAAGATTGCAAGCAGGGTTTTCCCTGGTATTGGGCTAGATCCACCCTAAGCCAGAAAGTGTTGTTCCCCCACCACTGGTCCTGCTTTCAAGGTGAGTGTGTTCACTCACTTCCTCCTACCCTAATTTCCTTTTTTCCAAAGGTTGAGGTGTCCTGCTTGCTGCAGTATAACAGAGATCAGTCCATTACCTCAATTCTGAACCCCAGGAGGCCCAGACCTAAACCTATTCCAAGTAGAATGCTCTGGCATTTCTGAAGCACAAGAGCCTCCTTCCCAAGGTGTATCCCTATCCTATGCAGGTGTTATGGCTGTGCTCTATTTTCAGTTCTATTAACAAACAACTAAAGTCTAATTTTTTTTTCAGACAACCTAAAACAAGTTCCATTTGAGCTGAAGAACACCCAGCAGCCATGCCACCTTATCCACTGATTTGCCTAAGCTGGTTTGAAATCACACCTCAAATTAGATGTGTGAACACTTTGTTCTGATGATAAACCCCCTTAGCTGTGCTCTGGATCAGGGCTGTGGCTCCTGAGCTGGCAAAAGGAAAATAAAAAATAATTTAAAAAAAAGAAAACAAACAAGGAAAGATTCAGAGGAAGAATAAGATTATCTTAATCTTGATAGTACCTCTTTAGAGAAAATCTTCTGTGAAGGGACTTAGAGTATTAACTTTTTCTTCTGCCTTCCTTCACCACTAGGAAATGTATACGGGGTGTGATTTTAAGCCCATCCAGCTGCTCAAGTCAGTCCTCAGTTTCTAACAGTAAATGAATAAGCACAAGCTGGAACCTTTCAAATTTTAGTGGAGCCTTCAAATATGAAAACCAAAAATCCATAGATTCCCAAATATTTCTTGAATGGGGAAAAGAATGGAAGGCTTGAAAAAACCCCAAACACAATCAATGAAACAAAACCCTCCAATCATTCCAGATTTCAGACCCTCACTGTCAGCGCAATTCTTCGTATCAGTTTCAGCTTGCATCAGGCCCTCCAGTGCAAAAGGAGCTACCTCTCACTCCCATCTATGTATAACTGGTATCATCTGGTCCTATGTTTTGACAATTATCTGTAACATAATTACCAGACTGATGAGTCTTGCTGATTAATTATGCCATCCTTCAAAGTTGATCTGGGTACTTAAAATAAACAAACACCCTGGTTGGGTAACAAAGGTGATTTTCTCTCTCTGTTCCAGCCAACAAAGGCTAGCAAGCTCATTCTGCTATGTAGGGATGTGGTCAGAGACTCCCAGAGATTTGTTTCTGGTCTGTCATTCATATGGAGCTGCTTCACTTCTGTTCCCTGACTGCACCCTGACTTCCCCCCTCCTGAATGATAAATATTTCCCCTCTGCTGAGAGATATCCAGCAAAACTGATGTCTGATACTATTGTATCACTGATGCTTTCCTCCTCTAATTATGCCTAAACATTGCCTTTCTTTCTTTTCTGCCTTGAACGACCACTTTTTTCTTTTTCTTTCTTTTTTTTTTTTTTTTTTTTTTTTCATCAACATTTACCAAAACATTAAAAANTTCTGCATCAACATGTACCAAAGCATTAAACAAGACATTCCATTAATTTCTTCATCATCATAACTTAAGCCTGGGACATACCCTTTAAATATTCATTCAGCTATGAAAACTGGGCATTAAAATTTTAATAATGTCAAGCTCATTTGAACTGAGCTCCTGGGGGACTATTACGATACAATTAGAATAAATATGATGATTGATTTGGTGTAAAGGTTCACCTGTCCACATGTGTTAGTGGCCGGAAGCAGCATGCCACCTCTGGCATCACAGCCAATAGCTCCAAGTTATTGAAAGTTATTTACTCCCTTCCTCATCACCCCCATTTGCTTCCCACTTGCTGGCAAGCTTGACCCCCTCACTTGCTCACACAGAATGTTCAGTTTGGATTAAATTGGCAGAGGCAAATCAGAGAGGCCTCACTGGGAACCGTGTCCAGCTGCACCCTCCTCCTTCCTTCCCCTTCTTGTGCTGTGGCCCTTGATTGAAGAAGGAGCATTGGTCAGGCACACAAGAAGTTCAGCTATAAACTTTTTGGAGGCCGTGGCCATTAACCTTTTGCAGTGTGTGTGTCTGAGCTCCCAGGCTCTGATGCTCCTGGGTAGATGGGTAGCAAGCCTAAGCAACACTGACATGTCTGAACCAGCTCAGAGGAGAACAAGCCTTGCTGCTTCCTAGCGGGATCTGTCCAAAATCACAGCACAGAGATAGTCTGGAGACGTGATGCTGAGAGTAAAAAAAAAATGCAGAGGGGGAAACCGAGCAAGAAATCACACTACTTAAGGAGCCTTCTGTTTCAAAAGCAGGATGTTCTCAAATGCACAGACAGATAATTAAAAGATTTTGGTCCACTGGGTGCTGAGCATATTTGAAAATTTGGGCCAGATTGTACTTTCTCTCTCTGCAGTGTGAATTGGGTGCTACACGGTGAAAATATGAAAGGAGATAAAATGGAGCCATCACCACTGAGAACAATCATAGGGCTTTTTTTTTTTTTTAACCATCTACTTTAAATAAACTACTCATTAATTCTTTGAATAAGGGTATAATGCAAACCTCTCTGCATTTAAAGGTAACCCTGATCTAGCCCTGCTTACAAGCACTGCCAGAGCTTCTAGCTTTTGGGGCTTTACCATCAGTCTCCTGACATATGGTGCTTTCCTTAAATCCTCAACTTCTGGACCTGAGCAACTTTTTAACAACAGCTTTATTTCCAGAATAAAAGAAAATCCTTAATGCTCAAAATAGAACTCAAAGAAAACAAACACATGAAAATTAAATTTCTCTTGTTTATATTATCATATCATACAGGCTTGCTTGAAATAATTTACAACTGATGCATCTTTACTGTTGGCAATTTTAATTGTTAGAAATATTATTTGATTTTCACTGTTTTAAGCTGTTTCTTTCCTCTCAGTACTTTGCTAAAAGCAGACACTGATCCTAAATCTGTCACTTTCTTTTTCAAATTCAAACCAAGTCCGGTTCCTTTTCCTATTCATCATCTCTATTTCTGTATGATTTACCTTTAATAATAATATTAACTTCTGGTAATACTTTGGTGTTACTTACTTTTACACTCCTACCCCTACACCTTCCAAAAAAAAAGACATTTTTAAAAATTAACTCAGCTCATTACGTATTACAATATGGAGACAAGAAAGGGAGATAATGGTCACTTGGTGTTGATTTGCTCAGAAGGAAAGCAGCAATTTGGGGAGCCTTCTTACTGTGAATGCAGACTGTGGAAAGGTATGGCCTTTTACTCTTTTCTGAAGTCTATTACCTATCATCTCCTTCCCCACTAAGTTTCCTCCACAGAAAAAGGGGTTAGACAGTAATCTTTACCTTCAGGGCCCATTGTGAGGATTAATTAGATATTATTCCAACAAAATTGTAAAGTTTTAAGATGCTATATGAGCTCTCACTGTTATTGTAACGTGCCATACCTGCATAACGTCTACCACTGCAATATTACCCCTTGGTTGTTCCAGACTACAGAACTGCTGCTTCTAATTGAGTTAATGGCTTCATAGGTTGGTAATTTAATAAAACAGACTGCTTAAACCAGCAAGGTTTTGATTAAATGGGGTGTGTGCAAAGGGGAATTTATATTTGTTAGAAGCTCCATGAATCCAAGGTATCAAGGCACAGATAATGCTGGCGTAACAGTCTGTAAGAAGAAGGAAGGACAGAGCTGAAAGCCACGGAGTCACGGAAAATCCTGAGTTGTAAGGGACCTACGATGACCATTGTAGTGTACCTAACACTCATCTGTATGATGTGGAGCATTTTTTTGGATACTCTTTTAACTGTGAGAGGCTTGGTGCCCTTTAGAGCCTGTCCCAGGGGCCAGACACCCACCCAGTGAAGAACCTTTTCACAGAGTTTAGGCTGAACTTCCCTTGATGCAGCCTCATTCCATGAAGGAATGAGGAGGTCAGCACCCCCGTCCTCTGTCCCCCTTGAAAGAGTTGTGGGCTGGTGTCACATCCTGCTGCAGTCAGGTATTCTGGGCTGGTCTCAGGGGTATGCACACGTGTGTGATGGTGTGCACATACAGATAAGGTGCTGCCCTTCTGCCACTGCTCACCGCGCCAAGGAGATCTACCCTAGGATATCGTGTGCCTCTCCTGGCTTCAGGGAGAAATTCAGTTGTTTCTTCCCAGCTGGCCTTGCCCCCCCGCTTAGCCCTAGTACTGGAGGAAAAATTGGAAGATTTGGGGAAGAGCCTGAATGGAAAGACTCAGCTTGTGCTGAAATCACAGGTATGTCTTGAAATTGCCTTTCTGAAGCAGGTGCCTGGCCGTGCCCATGCAGAGGAACGGGCTGCTTGGAGACCTCCAGAGGGAGCTCTTGGCTGCCTAAATTTAAACAACTAAATTATGCAAACCCAATTTCCTAGATGGAGAAATTAAGGATTTACTCCGGGAAGCCTGCTTCATTAGGTACTTAAAATGTACTCAAAAGTTAGTTACTTCGATACACAGACTGGATCACACCTCTGACTCCAGTGATTGCCTGTCTGCAGTGATTTTGGACTGCAGGAGCAGTTCCAGGTGCTTCCACTGCCTGCTGGAGTCAGTAGGAAAAAATTGCCTTGATCTTGGAAAAGCAAGGGAAAGAATCCCTGCATCTTGACACTTTTCTGTGTTGTAAATTCCAATTCATAGCTGCTTCCATACCACTGGTCAGCGCCAACGAGAGTTAAAATTTTGTTCTTGCATCATCTCTCAAGAGCTCCCAGTCAGGCAAATCTGAAACCAAAGCAATCCTTTCTTTCATCCGTCTGACCCTGAGAAAACAAAGAAATCCAGGCACAGACAGCATGGCTATTTTGTATATAAAGAACAGCACCCACAAAGCTAATGAGAAGCTTTTATGGCTGTTTGTAGAGCACTGATAGATAATCCGGAACAGGTCCAAGCTGCAAAGTTTCACCTGTCAAAAGCTGGGCAGAAACTTTCTATAATAAGGGCCAGGCACAAAGTTCAGATGCTTACACAAATGCAGACATCTTAGGAGGGCATATGGCAATTGTGCCAGCGGCTGGGTTTATACCTTGTTCAGAAATCTGGCTCAGCTACACAGGTACTTGCTCACATCTTTATCTGACCCAGCCAAGCTCACCAGCCCAGATAGCTGCACTTCCATACGCCTCCTTTCAGGCACAGGAAACTGTTGGGCTGTCATCAGGGCAGGTGGGGGGTGGTGCCTGACCTTGTGGTTCCGGGGGACACCTGGGGCCAGCCCTGAGCCCTGAGCATGCTTTCCAGAAGGGCGACTGACACTTTGTGGCTCCAAAGGACCTGATGTCAGCACTTCGGAGGGGAACAGCTGGCTCAGCAGAAAGAAAAAATAATAGGAAATTGGGAAGTCTGACATCAGAAGTGGATGTTTTTCCTTCTCCCTAAATGTTGTGCTCTGGTTTGGTGGCAGGTTATTGGTCCTGGTAGTTGTTAGTGTCTGGACTGCCTTATGGCAGGGGTCAAGCTGCTCAATGAAAATTGTCCTCTTCAGCCTTAAAATCTGTGAACTCTGCTGAAGTTCATGAAAGGTTTGTGCTCTCATGGAGCCCCAAGTAAAGACTCGGGACAATCTGCTTTTGGATCCAGGTATTATGCTTGTTGCCCACAAGAATCTTATTTAGAGGATACTCAGAGATGTTTTGATTAACATTAATTTCATGCCAGGCCAAAATGCCCCTGTGACAAGCTCCATTGAGCCAGTGCTGAACAAAGGAAATTCAAAATTCAGCTCCTTCACGTGAGATGGTGTATGCGTGTGCATGTGTGTGTGTGTGCTTTAACTAAATCATTTATGGTCAATAATGCCAGGTTATTATAGGTCAATAACTTTCCATTATTCACTAGCCTTGCTGTGCTCCCACTGTCAGGCAGCACAACGGCGTGTTGGCTCTTGTGAAGCAAAAAGCTCCTGATGGGAGCTTTGGAAAAGCAAGCACGAACACAGCTTGAGCAGAGAAAAAGAAAACAGGGGAGGGAAAGAGTGTGAAAAGTTCTAGTTGCTCTCAAGAGTGTCTTGGGGAATGCATGTGTGACATACTCTCTATTTCTCGTACAAGCATGCACACTCAGCCCCTAAATTCATTATTCCTGTGCTCCCAGCTGGTCAGATGCGAGGCAGCCCAGATCCCAGGGCTGCATGACCACAGAGCTGGTCCTGAGCAAACATTATCTCTCATTAAGGTCTACAAGCTCGGGCTTAATGCCACAGTAGCCTGCGGGTTGTCTAAGCTGTGTGTGTGGACAGTTAACGCTCACAGCTGCCTGCTTTGTACTGGGTACCCAGGAGAAGAAGAGTATCAGGTTTTTTTTAAGTCAGGGTGCAAATGTCAACAAAGAAACAAAAATGAAGAAATCAAAAATTGCAGGACAACATGAAAATTATATTTGCCCCTGTCGCTGCTGCACTGGTACTGACGCTCTGCCCTGTGTCTCATGAGAAGGGTGGTCAGGAGCCTGGAACTGCAGGTATATGTAAATAATAGTCTGTCTCCGTGGAAACTGCAGGAGGCAAAAGCCAGCCCTGTGGCTTGGCAGAGACTCCTTGGTGCTCCTGCTGAGGGTCTGAGGTGCTGCTCCCAACCAAACATTTTCAGATGACAAGCCAGGGCATGGGAGTTGTGGGATGGGCTCATCCCTTGTAAAGGGCAACCAGTGGAAAATGAACTGTGTGGAAAGTTGAAGTGGTCAATAAGTAAAAGCTTGTGAGAGGAGACAAGGAATAATAATGCTTCTTTTTCACTGAAATCAGGTTATCTAAGATTTTTCTGCCTAGAAACCTTTTTGGCCCTTTGCTGAGCAGTGCATTGACCCTACTTCCATCTAACACTGAGATGGCGCTTCCTTCATGAGCCATCTTGGCACTGATCACCCTGCCCATGTGAGATGCTCAGCCTGGGGGAAGAGTGTTGGCTTTTCCTGGTCTTCCAGGTAGTGGCCACTGCTGGAGATAACATCCCCGGCAGCCTTGGCTGTTTTAACTCCCACATCTGCACAGCTGCCATGGGCAAGGAGGAGTTAACAGGAGCTCTGAAGAGCTGGTCCATTTTGAATGTGAATAATGGGAATACTCTCCTTCAATCGGTATTCAGCACAGGGATGTACAGAGGTATAAAGTTAATCACTAGCTGGGCCACCCCTATTTCCAGAAAAAGAACTTTAATACCTTCTTTATCCAATGAAGTACCATTGTTATACCTGCATATTATGAAGGGTTTATTAAACCGGTGATAATCTATTCAAGATAAAGTGATCTGTATGGCCAACTGAGCACAGATCAGACAGAATGATGGGAGGTTATTGTTAAAATATGCAAATTCACATCCTATTGAAATGCAAACCCTCCAGATAAGATTTTTTAATAAATCTGGTCTTTTTTCACTGCATGAAGGTAACCTAATGTTTATTGACTTCAAGACCATATAATGGAACGTAATATCTATTAGTCAGATCCTTGCCTCTCTTTCGATTACTGGAGGTACATGTTCTGGCTCCCGAAGAATTTTTGTTTTATAGTTTGGTACAAAAGAAAAGAGATTAAAACCCCCGAAATTAATTAACTTCTTTTTACACAAAGCCCCCCTTCCTCCTCAACTGCTGTCATTAGTTACTTAAGTAAAAGGAAGCAGCACCCATCAGCTGAGAAACTGTCCACTATTTTCAGCATTAGGAAAAACAACCAAAAGGAGCAATGCTATTTGGGAACACCTCTGTACAGCACAAAACATAAATGAAGACTTTTGAATGCCTTCCCTGGGTGTACCATTACCACATCAGAGAAATGTGAGTGAAGTTTAATTTCACTCTTCTGTAAAATAGGACTGTGAAACAGCTTGACCTGAATTCTGTATGTGTGTTTCTGTGTACAAGACTTGTTTAAGGCATATATTCAGTGTGTATTTATGATTTGGGGGAGGGGCAGGTGGTTACAGAATCAGACACAGTTTCAGATACCAAAGTGCCAGATGAAATAAAGGCTTTTATTTTAGTGAAATGCCAGCGCTGTGATAGCAAAAGTTGAGAAGCCATTTCTGCTTAAAGGTCACTTCTCCTCAAACCCTGTAAAATTTACATGCTGATGTAGATTGATCTGAGATTTGGTGTGTCTGGTGAAGGTGGAAGGTTTGTTTCTGCTTCCAAAATGAAGGTCAACAAAGTAAAACTATCCTGAAATAGAAGCTTCCCAGCTCCTTGGAAAAGCTCTGCCCATCTCAAAGAGACTTTTTAATGTTGCTGTTAGGCTCTGCCAGCTTTCTGTGGTCAAATCAGGACTGTGATTGCGTCTAAAATGGTCTCATCCACTCAACATTTTGCGCCAGCTGGTTCTTGGTGGTCACAGAGTGGGAGCAGTGAGACAGGTAGGGTCTGGGCAGGGTGTCACTGCAGGGGATGGGGCAGGCAGCTCAGCTGTGGGCACAGACAGGAGGAGCCCAACAGACAACCACAGATGTGTAAGCCAGGGTGTGCAACACCTGCCTGCACTTGGATTTCTGAAGCATCTCCGCCTGTTCTGACCTGTGCTGCTCTGCCCACGCAGGGCTATACAACAGCTCAGGGATAAGTATGGCCAAAAACCTTTATAGACTGGTCCTCTCTCCCACTGTGGACCTCTGGCTTCCATCACAGCTGAAGAATAATCCAAGCTAAACCCTTCTGGACACTTTGCCTATGAGGCTGATGGGGATGTGCATAAAATGTGCTGCCTGCCCGAGTGTCTGCAGTGGGAACAGCAGTTTCCATCCCCAGTCTGCACTGCTGCCAAAACACAGACTCTCAACCCAGGCACCCTTCTCATCAGTCACTTCATTGGGTATACCACCAGTTACAAATTAGCACTTAATCAAGATAAATCCCATAGGAAGGATATGGATAATATGCAATGCATTAAGCCTGCAAATTAAGATGGTCTGATTTAACCCTGGCTTTAAAACTCCCAAGCTTGCATTAGGACTAATGATGAATGGATGTACGTCCCTGGTTGGACAGGAGCTCTGTCAGGACAAGGCTGCCCAGCAGCGACAAAGCCAGTGCGGAACAAGTGCTCTGCTTAATGTTCATTAGGCCTTCCACACTGTCCCTGCTTGGGAATGTGCTTTCCCTTGTCGTGGATGGTTGTAATAGTGACACTTCTCCAGGATCTATTGACTTATTGGTCCAGGAGTTAATTAATAAGACCTAACTGAGGGCAGTGGCTGCTGGCATAATTTGCACACTGATCAGAGAGGGGAAACTGAGGCACACAGCATCCTATTTGGAAAGGCTGACCTGCACTGTGCCCAGGGCTTTCCATTCACTTGCTCTAAACCAGACCCTGCACGTCACCTTGCTCAGGCAGTCTCAATCACGCTTGGGAGTCTCTTGTTCTTTCGCTAGCTAGCCGCAGGGATATAGGTGGCATTTCAGCTCTGAAAGTGTGGCCCAAGGTAGTTAAAGCTCAGTGGCCTGAATTCTCCTAGCAGATAAGTGGAGTAGCACAGCAAGGAAACTCTGTCCCACTCCATCTTGTGGGCTGCAGCATGGGTGATGCAGCAGGATTGTACCTCCAGGTATGAATACAGCAGTAGTTAATGAGTGTCCTGCTCTGGGGTGTAGCACACTTTGCAAATATAAAGTTGAAGGCTGTTTCTGTCCCTCTGTGACTGGGAACTCTGGTTATCCTCTCTTCCTGCCTCAGCTCCTGCAAGACCTGAAACAAGCCTGTTATCGGGCCTCACATCTACTATATATAGTCCAGAAATTAATCTCTGCGTGAGATCAGGGAAGAAGAAAATCCTTCATCAGCTTGTTCACCCATCAAGGTCAGGGTCCACATGGGCTGGAGTACACCAAAGTATGAGTCCTGCAAAATGCAGGGGAGCTGCTATTTTAAGGAAGATGTCTGTGATGCAGGCTTCAAGAGGAGTCAGTTTTAAGATTCACAGCTGGGGAGAATCAGGAAATGGCTATGGTCTGCCAAGGGTTAAAGGGCTTCGTTCTGGCTGCAGGAGTAATTTAGGGAAGGAAAATCCTTTAAAATAACAAGCATGGCAACATCTGTGGTTTTAAATTTACTTTTCTCCAGATTTGCACTAGTGTTCAAACTTGTCACAATAGGGCATCTTTCCTGGATGTCATACTGCACTTATTACTGGGAACGACTACTTTCTACAGTGCGTCTCTACTTTATGGCTTTTTAAGATATGGATGCTGTCATCATATTCCCCAGAGATGTGTTCTGGTTCATGGAGAGGCTGTTTTATATAATCTCCCGTGAAAGATTAAAACAACAGCAGCAGGAACAACGATAATGCAACACACTACCTCCTGAGAAAAACTACGGAGTGTCGGCACAGGCAACAAAATCTCCTCACCCACCACAAGGCAGCTTAATTCACGTGGTCCAGCTTCACTTTCCTCAGGAAGACTGCATCACATTCATTCCCAAGGGGACCATGCTGTCACCCTATCCTGGGAAGAGCCTTCACCAAAGCTGCTCCTTCTCCACTGCTCTCATACCCTACAGCATCATCTGTCTGTTCTGTACTGACATCCTCCCTGGTGTCTCTCCATCCAGCAGCTCAGACCAGGAACCTGTGAGTGGAGCTCTGCCAGCCAGTGCAGCTCCTGAGATGTCCTTTCTTCCCTGGCTAGAAAATGTCAAATCTCACATTTCATGCCTCTCTCTGCTCTTGGCAGAGCAAACCCCAGTCAAAACGAAACCCAGAAGTGATGGCAGGAGAAAAACTTGGGGAGAAGGCCCAGTATCAATTAATAAAATACTACTAGCGAGTGCAAGGGATTACCCTGGGGTACCTCATTCTGTGATCCAGGGTGTCAGCTTGCCCCAGTCTCAGGCAAAAGTAAGAGAAACTGTGTCCAGACAGAGATACACAGTAATTTGCCAGGAATTGCCAAGGCCACAGGTTATCTTATCAGGGTGACTTTTTCATTTCCAAACAGCACTTTAAGCCACTTATCAATAACAAGAAGGTTGGTGTGAAGCTTATGCAAGAGTAGAGAGGTGTCTTCTTTTTTCTCCTTTGCCTTTCTTTTATTTACTTCGCCTCCAAGATAAGAAGCCAATAGCTGTGGATCCAGATCCACAGGAACAACAGGGCTTTGTGATGAGTGAGCAGGATTAAGGTGGCTACTTGTTAATTTTGATAATGCTGAAGATGGAGCTGAAGGAACAGGATATGTCTGTGCCCTGGGGGTGTGTGCATTTGTGTTTGCGTGTCTCCACCTCGCTGGCTGGAGAAAAAGAGGCCGAGCAGCAGAGATCTGTGTGTGCTTGCACTGGACTGTAACATGCTTCTGGTTTTATTCCAAATCCAGATTAACCCCACGGATTTTAAAGTTTGACCACGAGCATGTGAGTTAAATCCCGAAGGAAAACTGTTTGAGCCATACAAACATTGAAATGCAAGACTGCTGATGAAGGATAAGGGAAATGATGTAAAATGAAAGCTAAGAACCAAAGACTTGCAGCATAAAGGAGCTGAAAGAGAGAGGTTGAAAAACTCTCCTAAAAAAAAGAAGTATAACAAGTGCTGTCATGGATGATTATAAGGGTTTGAACCTGTCACCCACAGCAACAAGAGCACTGGCCTTTCTCACTTGACCTGAGGAGATAATGCTGTTAGCTGGGGTTAGAGAGGGCAGGTGATGTGTCGTTGTTCAAATATAAAGCAAAGATGTCCTTTCACTTCAGATAATTAAACCAAAACATAAGCAAACAAGGCCTGAAGTTCTGGAATTGCCTGGCAAAGACCCTGAAATCCCTTAGGAAACGTTGCTTGACCTTCTTATCTCGACAGCATCCACCCATCCTTATGAAATGCTATTATCTTGAGGATATTCCATTCGCTGGTGTCTGTTTAAAAAATACCGGTCTAGACACAACGCAAATGCACCCACAACGACATCCCAAAATGTCCTGTGGTACTTTACAGCACACTGAATTCATAAGAAGTTTGTGTGAGGCATTGTTGAAATGCAGCCATTTCTAGAACGTAACACAGCAAGAGCCATGTAAGAAGGTAAATTCCCTTTTCAGAGGACAGGACTGAATTGCTTATAATATTTTCTTTACCTATTTTGTGCACTTTCCGTGAACAGTCAAATAGTTTTTCTCCATAGCAATGAATTCAAGAAAACCCCAAATTTCCAAGACATATATTCAAATATTAAAGGAAGATGAGTGCTCCATTTTCACACAGAGATGTGCCTGCTTATTGAATCAGGAAAATGAAACACATTCACCATATGATTTTGCTGATCAATCACAACTCACCAAAACAGCCTGGAGAGTGAATATGCATAGATAACAATTCAAATATGCAAAAAGGGAGAGAAAATGCAACTTATAGTTAAGAATAATTATAAAGAAAAATTGAATTAATAATTAGCCAGTCATGAATATAAATTCTTTGGGATGAGGAAACAGACCGACCAGCTATGAATATATTTAGCCTAGAAAGTAGGAAGAGGATTGTCTCTCATCAACAATAAACAGTCCTAGCCTAGCTGGAAAAGTGAGGACCAAGATACAAGATCATGTTCAAGATGAACCTTGACAAGTTCATGCAGTAGTAAGGGATCAAAGTCGCTGATCCAGGAGGGTTTTTCAGTATCATGTGTTTCCCCTGTTTTTATACTACTTCTGATTTTACGCCAGCGCTTTCAGAGCAAGGGTGGCTCCTGCAATACTGTTGTCAGTGCTGAGGCTTGGCTTAGAAATAGCTCGGATTCTGAATTCTTCTTCATTTGAAAGTAAATGTTGTTCAAGCTTTCCTACAAATACGGGTTGATAGAAACATAAGTTACATTTAATTATTATTAAGGTGAATCAGCACCAATTCACATGCCTCCAAAGGCAGAAGAATTAGGAAACCGATTAGCAAATGTTGTTGTTGTTGTTTTTTTAATGATAAAAATATTGTGAGAACTGGCAGAATGGCTCAGGAGTTTCAGTTTTCAAAACCAGTTTCCAAAAACCTGAACAAAGATGTTTTGATTATCTCTTCATCTGTTCACGATACTTAGTTTTCTCATTTGAAAGTCAAATAAGCCCATGTCATTTGAAATGAGAGACACTGCCTGACGCATATGAATAGGAGTCAAGGATTTCTGCGCACAGTGGTTCAGAAAACTGCCAATTTGTGTGTGTGCAAAAGTAGTCACCACCCTCTTGACAAAGCCACTGAGTTTGAATCAGAGACCTCTGGAGCGGTGGGCTCCAGATCCACGGCTTGTCTTGAAAGGCTGGTAGATGCCAGCTGGAGGCTTTAAAAACGCGTATCTCCTCAGAACTGGAAGGGACGGGGCTCATAACACACCAATTTCTGATGCTTTTAATTTCTTGCACATAATTTGGGAAGGGACAAGGAGGAGGCTTTGGAAGAGAAAGACTCAACAAAAAATGTAAAACGGGCAAACTATTTTTTCCAGTTTCTGGCAAACATTTAGACTATTAATATTATCCATAAAGAATGATAACATTAGTACATGCCATTATTCTTTTAGTTAAAAGCTGATTTTCTTTCCTGAACTCACCTCCCCTGGTATTTCATCAATGCCCAGACAACTTCAACTTAAATAAAACAGCAGCAATAAAGGCGTGTATTTCATAGAGTTTATTGCACATGAAAAGCCATGTTTCATACCCATACATGCCCAATTTCAATCAAGACTTTTTCCAGTACTGATGCTGTGTTTATATCTCAGTCCCAGTATTGTCTTTTATACCTGTTCTTCTACAATGAGTATCTTAATCATCTTCCCCTTTCACAGGTATTTGATTAATCACAAACTGTTTCAAAGATGAAGAACAGAGAGGCAACCTTGAACCCTAAATATTTACTTTGGTGTCTGGATATAATTTTTGAAGTGTGGGGATTACATCAAATGTTGTAACATTTAAAATCCAGGGATAGGGATTTGTGGTGGAGAAACAACCTAATGATCAATACAGCACAAAAAAATATAGATGGATTGAGACATAATTCCTAGACTAAGGATTTGTAACACCTTAAAAAATAGGGGAAAAAACCAGGAGGAGATGTTAAAAAGGAAAAAAAGAAATAACACTGAGATGTGTGAGAGAACTGCCCCCAAGCAGAAGGCTGCTTTATGACTTCTCTCTAGGCATGATTATTCCTGGCTGGGAGAAAAGCCCCATTAAAACCCTTTTCTGCTCCCTCCCCCGGTTATGGGATACCATCCTGAAGAGAAATCATTGACAAGCCTGTCTTTTTTCTGAAAGGGTTAGTCAAACAAATTGTCTTTCCCTCCAGAGCTCCTCTCCCTGCTTCTGCCCTTTTGTCTTTCTCTTTTCTTGTTATAGTTAGAAGTGAACATTTTGGCACGTTAATTAAAAATAGTAATAGTTGCAACAGAGGAAAGAAAAGGAGGGGTAAGGTGGGGGAAGCAGAAGGGGGATGGTATCTGCAGCCCTAATTAATAGAATTACTCTCAGTTGAAAGCCAGTCTGTTGAGGACTCTTGTCCTTGAGTAAACAACTCCCTGTGTCTGCGTATGTACGTGCATATATATAGACAAATGTACATGTAAACACAGCTATTCTGTTGCTTAGCAGCCAGTAGTGTCCTTTCATGAGAAAACAAAATATATGACAAACAGTCTCAAAAACATGAAGTTCCATGAGCATATTTCTTTTCTCGTAGCTATTCAGACAAGGTGGAGAGTGGCCCTGAAATTAATGTCTCATCCAACGGACAAAGGCAGAACTAAGCTAATTGGATTCCCATCTGTTCCAAACATAGTCTCAACATCACACAATAACAATAAATAATATGGTAATCATGGCTAACAATTAATCTTTTAGTTTAGATTTTTTACAGGGTGCTGGACGGACCCTCATTTCACACAAATGTAGATTGTTGTCTGAACATATCCTCTGGACTAAAAAGAAAAAAAAAAAATCATAGCCTAACCAGTCACGATCATGTTGGATCTTTGGGTATATTTCAGGAGAGCAGAGGCTGTCTGATCTAAATGCCTCCTGTAGCCAAATGCAAGCTGGAATTTAACAGAATTTAATTTTGATCTAAACCCCAACCAAATGTGAACAGAACTGTCAAAGGGCTGTGTAAAGGGACACATGTGCTCCTTGTTTAAAAAGGTTCTGGGATGAGGAAGCACTGCATAAAACTCTCCCATTTCACCTGGGGAGGGAAGCAGTCCTGGGGCTCACAGGGTCTCACAGCACACACCTCACAGCCTGCTTCTCCCTTCATAGTGGCTTTGCCTTCACTATCCCCTGGTTAGGTATTTTAACTGCAAACTGGTAGCCCCAAATACCAACTTCCATTTATGTGTTGGTGGTGCAATTGTAGCTTCAACTCAGGACTTTAGAGCAATACAGGTAGTAAAGAGCAATAAAAATCTCAGAAAATTTCTTGCAATAAGCCCCTGAGAGATAACAGAGCCAACATCCCCTGATGATGTCCAGTTGGGCATGTCCCTGCCCAGACAAGAAGCCTTGCTGCTGGATCATCTGTGTGGGCATTGTTATAGGAAGACTTACACAGACAGCCCAAACTCAGCTGTGACATAAGGGGGTCTAGGTCTGCCGACATTAATGTCACCAGAGCCATTGGATATCTCTGTGGCAGAGGCAGATGTGGAATCAAGATTTTCCATGAACCTGTGAGCTTCTCCAAACACCTGTGTAAACTTTTAACATCTAAGCAGCTGCTGGCAATGAGGTGCCTTACTCGGCTTTGCTACATAAAAATCGCCTTGTCTCTTTTTGACCTGATTCCTCAGTAGCTTCATTTTCTGCTCCCTAGTTTTAATTCATGCTGAAGTCAACATAGCTATGGAAGAGAAGCAAGGCTAAGCCACATCAGTGGAGTTTTTACTCCACATTGATGTGAGCTCTTAAACATCAGCTACATCTTAAACATCAGCTACACCCTTTAGTGGTGAGAGAAGTGCTCTGTGTAAGGCTATAGCTGTGAACAGATGGATAGATATAAGGTGACGTGTGGAGCTGGAACAACCAGTTAGTAAAGTTTATAAAGTACTTTGGGAGTCCATCTGGATGGATGGTACTTTATAAATGTAAGGCCATTATCAGTGCCTCCTAACAGCACCCGACCATCACTCAGCACTTTTTTGGATGGACAGTTAAAGAAAACACATAAAATATATTCCCCGGCAGATATTTCACCCAGACTCTTTTACTTGTAATAACAGAGAGATCTGGGCTTTTATTTGTATGGACCATACCCATTTGCAGTCACAGGGAAAAATCCACAAAAGCTCAACTCATGAAGCTGTTTGATTTGTTATGTTTGAAGAATGAGGCTTCAGAGCACAGCCCTGAAAATAAATGACTGGTTTGGGAATTTGCTAATGGCAGATCTCTTGCAGCAGTAGGTGATAGGACAACTAAAGGGATAGTAATGGGAGAGACATAGGTTATTTTTGTGGTCGGTTTTGGTTTTTTCCCTCCCCTCAGGGGCTCTACCCAGAATCAAATTCATGTTGGTAACAAATGAAAAAATTGATCACCATTCTGGTGACAAGGGGTGCCATGTGTGAATATTGGACACCAGCAGCAGTTATACAAAATCCTCATTTTCCTTGTGGTCTCCCTGACTGTCCTTGGCAGTGTGGCTGTGGAAGAAACTGGAAGATATTGCTCCTGCATATGACTTGGAGCCAAGCAGGATGATCACAAGGATCTCATTGAGACTCCTCCACAAGGTCGTGATGATCTTATTCCTCATAGCACTTCTTTGGCTAGAGAAATCTGGGGGACGGGTGGGTGGCTGCATTCTGGAGAAAGCCTCTCCTCTTGGGTCTTAATCACCACTTAGTGTGAAATCAAGGTGTTTTTTCAGAGAAATTTAGTGTTTGAGTTCTGCATTTTTTTCATGAAACAAATGTGCTATCTGTGGAGAATCTTTTTTTTTTTTTCCCTTCGAATCCCGAACACCCCAAAGATTTCAGTCTGGAGATGCTGCCAGAAGAAGTGTATTTTCATTTCCTATGCTGCCATCATACTCTGCTGTGAGATGGCTTTCCCAGACGTACTAAGCCTCTCAGGATACTTTGTAGGCAAAAGTTCCCATGATAAACTCTCTTTTTCCACTAAGACTAGAGACTATTACATGTACCATATCCATGGAGTCTAATTTAGGATTATGGCGTATGGAAGAAGTTATAAGCATCAGTTACCCAAATTGCTATTCACAGCATGGTGGCCTTTTAAAGTATAAATAAATATTTATGCATTCACTTATTATTTGTCCATGGAATCAAAATATTCCATGGATAAATTTTAAGGACCTCATATAATTGTTTTTGTCAACTTATTTTTTTTTGATGAGGAAAGGGAGCATAAATGAAATTGTTTACATTTTTACTACAGACCTAGTTTCTCTCTATTTGTGTTGCTTCTGATGTGGCATTTAAACCCTTGTTAAGAGATAATGTTGCAATGAGCTCTTTCTATGCTCAAACTCAATTTCCAGCTGCAGTATCTTGCAGGACTGGTGACAGAATTGGCCACTACTCATAAAATGATCTTTTGGGGCTTGGGGATCAGTGCACTCAAATCTTTATTTCATTTTCAAAACTTGGACACTCTCATTAACTGTCAAGATGATGTCAGCTGAGATAAAGACAGTAACTTCTCAGGGAGGTCTGCCACGAGAGACCAGCATGAACTTGTCTTTTGACTTCTAAAAACCTGTCCATCTGCCTTTTATTAGCCTGGCTTAGGGATGGAATGGGGAAAAGCAGAGCTATTCTGATAATAAGGGAGCTACACAGGTGGTCTAGTCTTGACATTTTGGAACATTTTTGCATTTGATAACTAGGGGACTATATTGCACGCAAGTAGATGGGAGAGCAGACAGACTCTAAATTTTAACAAAGACATAAATAGTCAGAGTAGTAAAGCATGAAGAAGGTAACACACATGATGGCCCAATTCTTACAGGTGTAGAGCCATGGTAGGAAACACCAGCATGAGAACATTTACAGAGCACCCACAGAAATATCAGTATTTAGGTGCTGAGTAAAGTCAGTGCCGTTTAAAGGAGCTTGAACACCCAGAAAAGCTACTTTGATCTCACAAGGACTGCAGGAGGAAGAGTGACAGACAATATACAAGATATATACCGTATGAATGATTGCATCCAAAGAGTACTAGGACAAAGAGAAGGAGGAGGATGTCAAGGTCAAATTATTATTATTTTTTTTACTACAGCAGCCAGACAGCTCTCAAATGGTTGATTTGAACAGCTCTAATAGAACAATGTAATTAAAACCCAACAGTCAGTGCTCAGGGAACAACATTGCTGAGTCGCTACCAATGTCTTGGCAGGTGAATATGAAGGTTCACACCGTTAATCACTAGCATTTGTAATGATTGCTTTATTTCTTTTCAGCAAATGTTCCGTTTCCTAAGGAACTCCAGACTAGAAACGGGAAATTGAATCAATGTGCATTTCGGGCTCATGCAAGACCATAGCCTGTAGCCTGGTCACAGGAAGATCAAGCAGAGACCTCTTTCTGCATTGACAGCCAGCCCTGGACATCGCTGTTTCAATGACTTTCACACCTGTGTTGGTTAGACTCATTAATACTCAGCATTTGCATTGTGAAATGGATTCTGGTCCCCCCTGTAAAGGCACAATTGCCTGTTCACCATCAGTGTCATGACCTAGGTCTCAGATTCAGCAGAGGGCTTCAGCTTTTGCCTAATTTCAAACATGGGCATCCAACTCACTCAACTCAGCATGACGAGAATGTGTGTTGGATGTGCAGCGTGGAGCAAGGAGGCAGCAGATGGGGAATCTGGCACCGCAGAGACTGACACAGCATGTCTGTGTCACAGACATAGCTACGTGTTTTTTGGGTTATTTATACCTGTGGGGATGAGTAGGGAGGGAATGAGGGAGATAGGTGGAAGCAGGCACAGCAATGACGGGAGGAAGAAGGGAATGAAATCAATACATTACACGTCTTAGCACAAGGATTCTCTAAAGATTCCCCAGTCAGATTTGGGTATTTTTTATTCCTTTCTTAATTTTTTTTTTTTTTAATGATAGTGTCATTGAAGTAGCACAATGGGATGCTGAAGGCTGTTTGCTAGTAGGCATGCAGAAGTTTAGTCATTGGTAGAAGACACCGAGGAATAGGAAGGATGGAGAGAATGTCTTTTGGGGGTGACAGCGTTCTATCAAAACTAACTATAATGTGTGGAAAAATTCCTGTTTCATAACAAGCACCTGCTGGAGACAAGTGAGATACTCAAACTAGTGTGTGAATGTCTCCCAGAAAGCTGAGTGCATCCTACTGTGCACAAAACAGGTAGTGCCATACTCACCACCACTGGTGCTATCTGATTAAAGCACATTTGTTAGCAAAACAGGACAGGAACTGCAATCATCTGCCTCATGATGCCACTCTCATCCCCACTGTGCACAGCTTCCCTAGGTCTAGGAGACAAACAAAGCCTTCAGTGTTCTGTCTTTCCAAGACTAAGTGGTCTCTTCAAGTTACTTGAGAATGGATTCTGACCTTGTGCCATGTAAAGATGTGGTCCCTACTCAAGTCAGTGAAAGCAGAATGTTGATGCCGTCATTGGTAGGTGGGGAACACAACAGAGCCCTGCACATTCATGTCCCTCACAGGGGTGAAGAAAGGAACTGAACCAAGTGCAGCAATCCACAATTTAACACTCCCCCTGGTAGATCAGGAGGGGCCTCTTTGAGGGACACATGCCAGGAGCTTGTTTGCAAGATACTTCACCACTGACCCCGAAAGCCCCTGGGAGTGAGCTGGGTACACTTTGGAGAGCCCTGCTGATGCCTAATCTCTGCGTGAAACCGGCTCTGATAAAGAGTAACTCTGGTGGCCAAAAACGATGCAGCGATTTTCAAGCAGACTACAAGCTAATCCCCAGGATCATGATTAGCATGTTTATTTTGCTCAGTTAAACAGATTCTAATGTCCAGGGCTGGGTGTAAGCATTGCTAAGAACACAGTCAGTAAGCTGCCAGCTTTGGGTTGCCTTTGGTGATCTAGATGGCCACACCTGACTCTCTTAAAACACTGAGATTCTGGAGAGTGAGGAGGTGGGATTCTTTCCTTTTATTTTATGTATTTATTCATTTATCTATTTGATTTTCTGGAACTAAAGTCTGCTCTGGTCTGCCATTGAGCAGTCTTCCTAAATATAAGACCATTGTTCTTTTTAACTAGTCAGCTATTGTCCTAGATTTAGGCAGCATATTTTTCCTCTTACTGCTCATCTAAACAAAATTTTACAGGCTAGAAAAAAAAGCTTTCTTTTCAGTAAGAAGAAAATAAATAGTGAACTATGCAGAAAATAGGTTCTTTCTTCTTGTCCAGCTGCTGCCAGGTTCTGTAGTAAAGGTTACTCACAAGATAGGAAGTAAAAATGAGCTTGGTCCATAGGACATTTGTTTGCCTTTTGCTCTCACAAGAACAATTAAGCTACCTGGCTTTTAAATAATAAACAGTTCACTTAACAGCCACTAATAGGAGACCACTCTTACCATTCTCACCAGGTATTTTTTGGCTGAGAGGTGGGGTATTTGCTCTTCTTATGTGACTTGATTTACATGACTTACACGTCAGCTTACATGACTAGTGTGGGTGGGGGGTGTCCTTTATGCCCCCAGGCATGTGGTGAGAGAAAAGGGCATAAAGACTGAGTCAGCTTTCAGGGTAAGCACAAAGTGGAGTGATATCAGGACAATCGGACCTCATCTAGGGGTCATGAAGTGCAGAACAGGAAATACTCTCTGTACTTTCTGCAAAACACCATCCTGCTTCTGACATAGTCCAGATACCTCTGAAGCTTTCCGTGTCCTTTGGATACCTTCCCACTACCAACCATTAGAGTGTGCTGCACATGAACAGCCACTAATTACATCAGAGGAAATCTGAGCTTAATTCGAATTGCACATGCAATGCCAGGACCTCTCTTCTCATCTTTGGAGATCTGGGCAAAACAATATCTCTACCTTCTCATGGCATCTGGTAGCCACTGACATCCTCCATGGTGCCTGATGCTCTGCCCTGTGCTCTACATTCCTCACCATCCATTTCCCATTCTCCTCCAGGCTTTATGTGCTTATCCAGCCCCATCACCACAATAGCCAAATAACTAAAGAGTTACAGGCTCAAGGAATGACAAAGGCAGAATTAATCCTGATTTGGGGCCTGAAGGTAGGTTAAACAACCACATTTCATCATTTCATGCCTTATCTTCCCAAACAGAAATTAAGAAATATGCTCCAAATAAACAGAAAAGTCAGTTGAAAATTAAGGTTTGGGGGCATCAGAATAAGTCAGAAATTTGGTCAACATCCAGAATACTTTCTGGAAAAAAAAAAAAAGAACTTTGGAAATAAAAAAAAAAAGAGAATGGATTTATACTTGTTTCAAAATGACATGTTTTTTCTTTTAAACTGAAAGGACTGGACTAACCCCTGAAGAACATTTCCCTGAAATTCAGGCAAGTCTGGCAGTACTTTTACTTTTCCCTTGGCATGGTGGTTTTTTTTGGTTTTGTTTTTTTTTTTGTCTTTCATTTCCTCTCTTTCCTCAGACCATCATCTCTCTTTACATGACAGGATTTCTGGAGTGGGGAGCACACCACATGTTCACACCATCCTCCACACTTTCAAACCTTGGAGTCACTGAAATATCTCTTTAAGGGTTAGGACCCCAAGTTGATATAAACACAGAGACTGCAGAAGAAGACAGGTCCAAGGAAATGCTAGGCTTCAGCCCCTGTTCTACACAGAATTTTTTGTGTGATCACAGGCAGAAACCGGGCTTTAGTCTGTAAGAGCACGGTACCATGACTTTTCAGCACAGCCAGGAATGCCCATGCTGTCCCCCTGTTATCCTTTGTGTTGGGTATGATCTGGGGCAGGCCAAATGTCTTTGTGGCAGAGAAATTCCTGCATGAACCAGAAGACTGCCCCATAACTGCGGTCCACTCACACAAATGCAGCAGCCTGAAGCCTGTACACTGAGATTTTCAGCCCAAACTCAAGTGTTTCAAGTGCCCTAGCTCAGCAAGGGCAACAGTCCCGTGGAAGGCAATGTCACACTCAAACCACATTTTCTTGACCCAGTGGTAATAAGTCATTTAAATGAATATCTGGGTAGATAGGTTTCCATTAATCAAGCATATGACTTGGAGAACAAACAGCCATTGAAAACATCTAGACAAGCCTGGAAGAGTGCAGCTGTTAGCATTGCACACTACATTATCACCATATATTTAGATTGTTATTAAGTGAACTTGAAGTAAGGCATTCTCCATTTGTCATTTTCCCCCTGGTGAATTCAGCTACCAACATTGATTATTTTCCTTCTTTTTTTTTCTTTAATCTGAAAATTTGTCTATTAACTTTTCAAAACTTATTAATCGGTTTTCACTTCATTGGTAGCAGCTTCCCCCCACCCTCTACTTAGCTTGTTAAAACTCAGAGTTGATTAAATATGACACAACAGTAAAATATTACATAAGCTCACAAGAAAATTTTTATTTCATTATCAGCACAAAGTGAGTCATCTTGAATATGACACTGGCTTTGGCTCCATTTTCTCTCAGTTTTTTGCTCTGGTTTTATATTTAATCACGGCTTTTTTCTCCCTCTCTTTGCACTTACGATTTTGTTTTTCAAATCCACAGCAGAACGATCCAACTTTGTTCTTACACTATTAATTAACACCACGCTCTAGTTTCCCACATACTTAAATGATGAATAAGGTTAAATTCCAGACAATGTTCTGTACATTGCCATCAATTAACAATTTTCGAGGCAGCGCTTCATTAATAAACACTGATCAGCAGAGCCCTTGTGTGGAGTGCACTGGAGCTGAGAAATTGTACCCGAGCTTCTTTAATATGTGAGCTGGCATGTGTGGTGTGGCTGAGTGTGTGCACAAGTGTGTATGCGTGCGTGTGTGAAAAAAAAATCAATGCAATATCCTAGGAAACTCATCAGCACATCATCTCCTTAAAGGTTAATTAAGAATTTGAGGAAGAACAGAGGGGCTGAAGCAGAGGTGATGGACATCCGTGTCTCTCCAGATCATTAAGTACTAATTAGGTTTGGAAAGTCTATTGAGCTTCCTTGGTCTCATCAAGCCATGTGATGGTCCCTGGATACCTCAGTGTGAAATGCCATCAGCACTATATCTCCCTTTATGAACAGGATGCACTTCAGTCTCAGGTGTGCCTGCTGTCTCTCACTCTGTGTGTGTGTCTGTATGCTTCTTTTGGTGTGTGTCTGATTAGGCTGTTTTATATACTGCATGAAAAGTGCATGGAGAATACAGACCCTTTCAGAATCATGTGTAACGCAGCATTTTTGCTGGAAGGCTAATGAGGCAAAAAAAAAAAGGGGTTAAAAAAAGGGCAAGAAAAGATCCTGTTAGCTGTAAACTCAGAATGAGCAGGGGAAAAACTTCTGAATTCATGTAAACCTTTTTGCTGTGCTAGAATCTCATTTAGGGAGGAATTCCAAGCTGGTTTCCCTTTACTTATGTTTCCTGAGCTTAAGATGGAGGTGAGTCTAGACAGGAGCTCCGCAGCAAAAGTTATTAGAGCGAGACCCCACCATACAGCTTCAAAGAGACCATAATATGTATTTTGTTAATTACCTCTTTTAAAACTCTTAGCAAGAAGTTCTGCACAGCTAAATCCCAGAAGTGGTGACAGGTTTTTCAGAAATGGTTTCCATGGAATGTGAGATGCTGCTTTTATCTTAATTTCCTGGCTTTTCAGTATTTTCCAGTCTACAGGTCTTACAGGGACAGATTTTTCTCTGGATGCTTCCTTTAAATTGGATTGGAAATACAAATTTAGATGCTCAGCTGTGGACAAGGATCTAGCAAGCAAACCAATCTGTGCCTGAAAGAGACCTTTGAGGTGCCCAGAGACTGAGTCAGCTCTCAGTGCTAATGTACAAAGTAATTCAAACCAGATGCCAGTGATCAGATAGATTCTTCTGGAAACCAGCCTTGATGGTGTTATTAGCAAAACAACACAGCTGTCTCTGTTATGAGGGTTCCCTCATGGTAACTCAACCAAATTTGTTAATTCTAGTTTTTAGCCAGTCTTAAGACAGCAGGATGGCATAAAGCTGCTGAACGGTAAAGGAAGAATAGGCCTGGTAGTACTTCAACACTGTCAGTCCAAAGAGATCCTTATTCAGGAATATGCAAGAGGTGTCTTTTTCATATATAAAGAGGCAACCCACGCACCTACTCCCTTTGTCAGTGTGGAGAGAAGAATAATGTGCCTTAGATACTAGCACTCATTTAATAAAATCATACCAGAAAAGGTTGTCCTCTGGGCTGGCATTTTCGAGGGACACCCGGCACAAGGGAGGATGGTGACACTGGGGCTAGTCGCCTTTTTGAGCCCCAGTGAACTTTGACTTTGATTGCACACGATGGGATGGAAGTTAATGGTTCGCTGGCTCAAACTGTTGCCCTGCCAATACGGTGCTTTTAACATTTTGGTTATTAAGAGCAGGTCTAGTCGCATTAGCAACATCACGGGGGGGGGAAGGCAGCAGTCTGGGAACCACTGGGATGTGGGTTCTTTAGGATGCATCTGGAATTAAAAACAGCTGCCTCCCATTTCCACCACTACTGCCACCCAGTTTTCAGCAATAGATGGCTGAATTGAAAAGCTACTGATAATGTTGCAGCCTGCACGTCTGCTCCAGAATATCAAGGACCCCTTGATAAACCCGCTGCAATGCCTGGAGCACTTCATCTGCAGGCGACTTGCTCTCTTCAATATGGAGAGGATTGCCACTAATCCTGGCGCATTACTGTTCACTTGACAGAAGTCGCCTGAAACAACTTGCGTCTGTTCTTGTCCTGATTTGCTGTCGGTATTTATTAAGAGCAGTGTGTTTAAAATGGCACACATTGTAGCCTGCAGATAACATCTTAAGCTTCCTGCCTATACCAACAAAAAACCAAACACCCCCTCCTGAGAAAATCTTTCCCGAACATTGTCACGCCCCTCTTTGCTCAGCCATGTTGACACTGTTTCTTCCTCCCCAAGAGATCCCTGTGAGAGCAGTGGTGGTAGCAAGAAGCACCTTATCTCTGGTTTTACTGATCACCACTCCTGAGCTGCTCTGAAATGATTTTAATATGCAACTGAAGTGATGGAAAATGAAATATTAACCGTTCAAATCATCTCTATTTCCATGACTTCAGTGGAGAAAAATGTTAAACTGACAAAATCTCTGGTTCTCGATTAACCAATGAGGCCTTCATGTTCCTGCCCTTTCTGCCATGACTGAACATCAATCTCCAAGGATGTAAAGATGTAACAGCTTCTCTGAACCTTCAATCTTAACCATAGCGCTTAGAAGTAAACAATATTCACTCTTAAATGCTGAACATGGTGATGGTTGTGTGATGTGGGCATTTATTTACTAAGGATGTGGTTTGACTCAATGCCACTGACTTGTCAAATCGACTGGATCTACATGGTTTGATTTTTTTACATGGCAAAGATGGTGAAACTTCTCCACTTACTCCTACTCTGATTCTGATGGGTGTCTGGACAAGATTGTAGAAGTACCGTAAGTCCTCAGAAGAAAGAAACGACTACTAGTAAATTTTGGTTTGCAACCTGCCTTTTCCAGTTTACAGCAAAGGCCCTACAGTATTTGTAGATGAGTTGGTGACAGCCGTTGCTCCTAGCTTTTGAGATTTCTTGGTTTCAATATCATCACAGACAAGGAAACATTATCAGCTTAAGTAGCAGAGGACAGTTCTCAAGCACACGGGCAAATAGAATCTGTTTTTTCTGTCTCCTACACGAAAACTGTGGTTCTTCTGCCAATTCAACTGACATACAGAAAAATAAGTCTGGGAGGAGATGGATAATCAGTTTTTCTTTAAATTAGGAATATATTAGAAAACAAAAATTATGTCCCTCTGTCCTTCCTCTAAAGGCCCTTGAAGATTTTCTCTTTCTAAACTGATTTTGTTAGAGGACAAAATGTTCAGACCTATCAGGTCCTTAAAGACCTATTTTTGCTATTCTTGGATGGACAGTATGCTCAAGAATTTAGTATCAAACAAGCTTTTTCCTGCTCTTTTTTGCTCCCAGCACATTGGTCTGATGAAAAATTTCATCACTTATGCGTGTGAAGCATGTGTGTGCATGTGTGAGGGTATGCATATGCATGTCTAGCATATTTTAAATCATTTTATATGTCGATATATATGTGTGTATACATATACATTTGTGAAGAGGAAATACTCTTGTATCTGGTCTGGGTGTTTCTGTACTTTAGGCAGTGTGCAGATAGAAAGTGGCATGAGTTAAAAAAGAAGGTTTGTTTTGAGGTAACATTCCTGAACAGCAAAAGGAGTTACTGTATAGTGTAACTCTTCTGATCTCAGTAACGTACTAGAAGACAAACTAGAAGACATTTCTGTCTTTAAAATAAAGGATAGATTTGCAAAGGAAAGCCCTGCACATCAACTTAGTCCATGCAGCATCCTAACATTTGTCTGGGACAAGCAACATTAGGTATGGCAGACAGTAACGGCGCTCTCAAATGAGGGACAGATGGCTGTCCAACACTGACACCGCAGGTGTTCAAGACTTTTAATTCGGTTTCATTCAGTGGACCTTTTGCTCTCCAATCCCTTGCTACTGCTGTCAAACTTTTCCAGAAGCAAGAAAGAGTGTGGGGACAATGTGATAGAATTACAGAAGGTGGTAGAGTCATTTGTTAATCCATCGGGGAAATTAGGCCATCAGACAACAACCTGCTTCACAAACAGATCTCTAGGAAACAGGTGTGTGTACTCTGAGTGCGTGGTTGTGTGGGGTAGTGGTGGAAAGCTATGGATGCAGGGGAGGGGAAAAGGAAGAGGGCTAGCTAGTGAACTCTCGGCTGGGAGGTGACAGAAATGACAGCCAGATACTGACGGGATGTAACAGGGTGTCCAAAAGAGTAAGACATAATGTCTGCTGAAAACTAGCCTACTCTTGGTTTCATTTGAAAAGCTCACATCAGAGAGGGACACAAGTTCTCTGGCACCACAGAGCCTCATCTGTCAATGTCCTTGTGGAAGTGGATGAGATGGAGAAGAATAGACTAAAGGCTCCTTTGTACTTTTCTTTCTTTATCCATTCCTGCAAAGAGCACAGTGCTTGAAAGCTTTAAGCATTTAAAGTTACAGATGGAGATGTCCCTGTCAGCATAAGGAAAAGTCCTTGGTAACCCTAGCTCTGGCCCTGGGAGTGGAAGGTGAACTGTATTACTTTTGTGCAGTGATGGTCTTTTCATTGTGATGGTCCTTCTGGGAATGCAAACCTGCCTGCAGCCGCAAACTTCTGGAGCCCCCTGTGCCACCAGGTACTCCTCAGCATGCCTGATGAAAGTCCAGGTATGGAGTCACCCTAAGCAGCGTTTCCTCTCAATTTTCTCTTGCCTGTACAAGCTGGTTCAATGTTGTTGGCCACTGTGTAACTCCCATGGAGTTACTGAGAGCTGGAAAGGGGCAGGGAGACTCTGCCTTGGCTGGGTACAGCATTTACAAAAATCTTCCTGTGAGTTCTGAAGACAAGGAAGCCTGCCTTCCTGATGGTTTGTACTGTAAGTCCCGACCTTGTCTGGATTTTCTGGCGTGCAGTGAGGAGTGTGCTCAAGCATGTTCCCTCTTTCTGTGTAAGTGTGGTGCTCACAGCTCCACGTTGCAATGTATTTCTCTGTAGAGGCTATAGATCTAAATCACTGCATGCATCTACTCTGTCTGAGGAGAGGGAGAGGAAGAGGGAGGAATCATAAATTGATACCTTGAAGTTTTGATTATTTTTAAGGAGGGATCCCCCAATTTTTTTTCCCCAACTTTTAGAGACAAGGCTTTTTCGAGATATCAGTAAATATCAAAAGAATTTCAAAAGCGTCTTACAAAAGACAGGTTTGTTTGGAAATGTATTTTCCACTCAAAAAGAATAATGCAAGTGCACTCTTTTGACTATCTTTTGGACAGAGATTGCATTGAATTGCAAGTCCCAGATATCATGTATTTCACCTTTGATGAAATTATATAAATAGATGAACATTTTTCTTTGCATTCCTTAAGAGTAACTGTATTCTCTCATTCTGGCTGCTGGGGATGCTAAGCTGTCCTGCTTCTGCAGGGACAGGCAATGCCACAAGGGTGTATTCCCACCCTTATAACCAAAGTGCAGAACATCCTTCAAGAATTGTTCAGGGAAATTGCATATAACATTTTCAAAAGTCATGTTCTTTACACTACGTATGAGCTAACCCAACTTTACATCAGCAATTTGTCCGTGATCTCTGCAACTTTTATTTTATTTATGGGATGAAAGGAGTCATGATTTGGTCAAATTTGAAAGTTCAAGTGCTTTTTAGTTTTCTGCATTAGAAACAAACCTCCCAGGCCTCATCACTTTTGTCTGTCTTTAGCTGAGGTGAACAGCCTGATTCAAATTTTTGTAAATATACTTCAGCTGGTCTCTGAGAGGTACTCCGCACTGCAGAGGAATGAGTCACGTTGTTGCTTTCACTTTTACACTGGGGATACTGCTCCTGCCAGATCTTGCCATTTACTTGGAAAACTAGTCAGCGTTCCTTTCATATTCCAGATTGTCATCCTTCCCTTCCCTTTCCCCCTTCCTCCACCCTCTGGGAGCTGCAGGACAGCATCTCTCTATTGTCCTGCAGAGACAGACCTCAGCTGAGTGAAGTTGCCTGATCCCCAGAGAAGGAAGGAAGGAAAATAAGCCCCCAGCAAAACAAAACCCATTCCCATTCACACCCCAAACCTTGAATATTAGCCCTTTGTGCCAGCTGCACCATCATACTACTGCATTCTATCTTGCCATGACTTTTTTGGTGGAGAGCTGCCTATACAATCTGTGAGCACTGTTGGAACAGCCCAATTTTACAAGCATAAAGTATTATGATTGCATTGATTTCCATCATAAATCATATTTTCCATCCTCTGTCTCTCTTTCCTCACACTGACTGAATTAAGCCTTGGTGTTTTCTTTAGCTGCTGCCAGAGCTGAGGCTTGAGATGATATTAGGGTAATGATGATAAATTTTAGCCTCAAGCCAAACCATTTCCACATTACAGATAATGTTTTTTTCCAAATAAGTTCTGTTATTGGAATCCAGGACCCACCACATCTGCAGGCTCAGAGGCTGCCTCAACAAAGTCTCTTTGCTGTAATGGGTTTATAGATTTGAAAATTTGCTCTAAACAAATAAATGAGAGAAGAGAGGAAAAAAAAAAATGAAGGAATGGAGGAGAATCAACCAGAAGGAGGAGAAAAGGGGGAGAAGGTAAGAGGGGAAAAAGGGAGAAAGAAAGAAGACAGGAATAAGGAAAAGAAGAAATGTAATCATGAGGGGAAAAGGAAATAAGGAGAATTATATAATGCACACAGCTGAGTGCTAGCCAGCCTGCCACTAGCTGTGTGTGTTTAGGAGCAGAGCTGGTCCCACTGAAAAGCACAAGTGCCTTGTACCAGCACCAAGTACTGCAAGCATGCAGACCCACAGCTCTGTGTTTCAGATTTCACTCCTGCCTTCTCACAAGACCATTCCCTGTCATCTCATTTCATCTCATCTCGTCTCAGAAAGGCCTCCGACAAACTATTATAATATTCCTGCAGCATTTCAGCTGTCCCCACAATGGACCAGGATGAAACTGAACTAAGCCTGACCCAATATTAGTATTTCTACTAAGGCTTCAGTCTCAGGTGGTGTCTTACTGGTATAAAATGATTCTCATTTTTTGAAGCTACTACAAAGCAAGTCACCTTCCCACTTTTGTCTGAAGGGAATTCAGTCTGTGTAATCAGGCCTGAAGGAGAGTGTCCCATGCTCCGGAGAGTATGGATTCTGGGCACAGTGACCTTCAGAAGAGAAGCTGAGGGAGGCCAAATCCATTACTCGCTTGTTCTTCAGCCACTGTAAAGGGAGGCAGCTCACCATTTCACTGTGGTACCTTACAGGGTAGCCCTGTATTACCCTGGATCCCATGTCCGTCACTAGTGCTCTGTCCCTGATTTGGAGCACTGATCAATAAACCTTGTGCTCCCTCCTTGGCTTATAAGCACATAAGTGTCTCTCTGCTCTGGTCCTCCCATTAACCTGCTGGAGAGTTTTTTTGTTTGTTAGTCTACTGAGTGAGTGAAGTCCCCCACAGAGGAGCCCAGGCAGAGATGTCTGCTTCAGCAGCAGGCAGCCCTTGGAAATCATTCTGGCTCAAAGCAGTGCAGAAGTTCTGAGGAGTTCTGGTCTGGGAAATCACCTACAGACAGAGACACTCCAGTGGAAAAAAGCACACCTTGATTCCTTACTACGTTTTTCTCATGGTTTGCCCTGATGGGCGAGATTTTCTTACAGAGCAGCTTAGCACCTGCCACCATTTGTACATGCAGGCAAACAAGAGTTTCAGATTCTTCGTTTGTCTTGAGCTGTAAAATTGCACCTCATTAGCTTACACTGGGACGGTGGGATTCATCTGAAAGAAAGCAGGTATCTTTCTTCACACCCCAGGTTCCAGAAAAGCAGAGGAATAACTAATATCCTGATTCATATTCCTTCCTCTGGAGCTCAGCTTTTATTGCTCTTCTCAGCCCTAAGTCAGAAGCCCTCACTGCAACAAGCCTGGGCAATGCTGAAATACAGCCTGATGCAGATGGTAGGGGCCAGCTCTGATTCTGACCAACATATTTACAGCCAGGAGAAGGGAAAAAAATGGACCTGCAGATAGGTAGGCAGGTGGTGGGCAGTTTATTTCGCTGGCAGTGCTGGAGTGCCTACTTCACGGGATGCTAAATGCAGTAAGTGGGGAGGAGAACAAATTTAAGAGGGAAGAAGGAGGCAGTGAAGCAGTCAGTGTTCTTCAGGGTATGAAGGGAACATCCTGCCCTTCCAGAGGAGTCTCAAAAATAAAAACACCCTCAGGATGCTGCCTTTGCAGGGTCTATGTCTTTATTATTCATATTAGACCCTAAAGAGGTGCTTTCTCTTAGGACATGAGTCATCTGGGAAATCCAGTAACCCTGCCACATGCCTGCTGCAAGTGTGGGTTTGCAAAGACAATGTGTCCTGTGCTAAGAGTGCCAAAAGATATGTCCTTAAAATTGGGCTAAACCATTCTACTTGCTCACCTTGTTTGGGTGAACCAAACCGAGATCAGCTCCACTTCACCAACCTAGCTGGTGATCCTGCCAGCAGCCTACCATGAAAATGCACCTGGTACTCTGCTGCTGCAGCCAGACCCACCCAAAATATGTGCTGTCCTCTGTCACTCCTCAAGGCTGACTGCTAACTAGCGTAGTGCTGACTAAACAAATTGGACCTCTACGCTGAGCCTACACTCCTACTCGCAAGTCCAAAACTCTCTGAGAATGCAGCAGGATGCCGACACGTAGCGCAGGGCTCAGCAATACATTTTCCTCTCTGCATTTCTTATCCCACAGTGGAAATAGTGGAATTTTTCCACTTTCCCAGTGGAAAAATTCAGCAAAAATTCTTTACACGTGTTGCTTCACCCATGGATTGCCTCCCTTTTCACTCCGCTCACTGCAGAAAAGGAGGGACCACAACTGAAACACAGAATTTCAGTGCAGTAATACACCGCTTACAATGCAGGACTCGTTTCAGTGAATGGATTGACCACAGGGGAGGTCAGCAAGGTGGGCAATGACAGCTGATGCTGTAGCTGTGCAAACTGAAGTAGACATAAAAGCAAGCTACATGTAGGCTAAAAAAATAAAACCTGTGTGCCTGCAGGTACCAGGACCAGCCACCCTAAGACAGGCAAGAAAAGTGTGGAGCAAAATTTCGAGAAACTTCATGTCCCAAGTAGTGCTTCTACACAGTTCTCCCTTCTCTGCCTACAAAAACCGGCCAGAAACAAAGGTACGATTTTTGCCTGGTAAGTTTGCAGTAGCAAAGGCAGGAGTTCGATTGCCATTACTAGAACCTCATGGACAAGGTACGTAAGAGGACAAAATCACTCTCACATTTACTAACAACTAGTATTGCTGCTGGCAGGCACACCACGGGGAGAAGGATTAGATAAAGCACAGAGCTCTGCCCCATCTTCCACCTTGTAAAGGAGCATTTAAAAGCCAGTGCAATGGAGCATTTACAGTTACTGTGGTTTCACCAGGCAGCTTCAGTCTGCTGGGCTGTGATACTGGGCCTGGTTTGGAGCTAAAAGAAATACTAAAATATAGTCAGACTATTTCATGGGTGGTATTTTATTTTATTCCATTTGAACAGTGTTTTTGGGTTTATCTTGCGTTTAATTTGAAGGATTGAGCAGGTTCCCAATAAATCCCATAGTAAGGTCTACATGAGAAAAACACTTTAAAAAAACCCCAACCCAACAACAACAAAACCCTTTCTTCTGCTGCTGCTGATAACAAGGCCTATTACTTCCCAGCCTGTGTTTGGTTTCAACACCGTATAATCTCTCAGTTGCAAACAAGAGACCAAGACAGCCCTGACTAGAGCTACCCTATAAATGATTTTGTCCTTAATGTTTGTTCTCACTGGAGAGATGCCAAACTCCCTGCTCATGTGGTTAGGTACAGGTGGTGAATAGGCTTTTTGGCTGGTTCACAGGTAATTCACTGGGAGTTTGCTAGGGAAAGAAAGGCTTGCGCCCAATGAGAAAACAAAACTCGTTAACAAACCTGTGTGCTGAGGTTAACATTTCAGTTCGTCATACTTTATCCCTGTTCAGACCCAGCAGATGATGTCCCCAGTCTTGTGGGGTTTTTTTTAGCAAAACACCTGATCTGAGCAATAAAGATTCCATGAGGTTATGTGGACATGTAGCACACAGGGAATTACACCTGTCCCTGGCCATTGCCTCTCCCAAGCTCTTGATAATATTTCTCTCTTGACCTCCCCCAAAGCTGACAAAGGCTGACAGCAAACTGGAGCTCCTTGGCTGCCCAAAATGAGGGAGAGTGTCTCTATTTAAACTGATGGGCTTGGACTGGCTGTGAATAAATTTAGTCTAGAAATGAAGAGGAGACGGAGATGTGGAAGAGCCTTCCAAACCAGAACAAAGAATGGGAGTGATCTGAACAAATGCAGATGCCTATAACAGAGCCAGGCCCCTTCTATTCAATGGAGAGAATGAAGCATCACTTATGAATCATCTCACCCTAATGAGGCATCCAAAATAGACCAGATGAATCACAGTCCAGAAACACCTATTTTTCTCCCCGTGCTGTGAGAGCCCAAGGTAACTGAGACATTTACACTGTAGGTGGTTAAAGTTAGGTGAGATGAATTAAAAAAAAAAAAAAAAAAAGAGTAAAAAAAAAATAATCAACAACAAAACCCTAAGAGTTTTTAGGTGCAACAGAACACTTGCACGAAGGTTATCTGACACGAAAGGATATAACTGAATGAGACGATGCAAGGAGTCCACTGCAGGTCAAATGGGACAAGTCTTGCAACAATCTGGCAATAAAAAAACTTCCTTGATAGAAACTGCTTACAACTACTGCTATAAAAATACAGATACTTCCCTTTGAAACCAAAACAGCAATTTTCAGTTCATATCGGGGTAGTGAAGAACTGCATCTTCCCTGTTAATTTGAATTTAAAGCCTAAAGATGACAGCATTTCTCTTCTGTCTTAATTAATCTATTTTTATCCAATATTCCTGTAATGAACAGAGGTGAGTCAAGGGTTTTGTTTAAATAAGGAAGAAGCAGACACTTATTCAAGAGTGACGGTTCTCTTTATACTCTTTTCCTCTAATTTGTCTCAAATATCACCTTCCAAAACTCCTTTCCCCTTGAATAAAGCCAACTTTCCACATGGTGATTCCTGCTACCATTGCTGCCTCAAATCTCATAAAAAAGCCACTATTGCTTATGAGAGGCTTCACTTGCCAAAACTGATGGGAAACAGTGGTAGGTGATGCAGAGGAAAGATGAAGAATCTTTTGTGTTCTGAGTGGCTCTTTTTAGCAAAACCACAGTGATTGTTTCTACAAAAAAACACCAGGGCCTCTGGTACAGTTTGGATCCCGAGTGCAGGCAGCAGTGGATCCCATCCCAGCACAGGTACCAGTTAACTGAGACATAAAGAGAGCCAGCTCACGTGGTCACAAAGGTATTGGAACCTTCTCCCACCCAGGATGAAGTCCTGCCTGCCTGCTTTTGCTAGGATTTAGCAGAATTTAATCCTGTTTATTATAGTAGTGTTTGAGGTTTTTCCTTTTTTGTTTTTAGAGTGAGGCAGCATCTCAGACCTGGCCCAGGAATTCTGCTTTTGGTGTCTCTGTGTTGTCTAGTTCCGAAGGGTGAATTTTTCAAACAGCTTGAGAATTGTATTTTTGGGGAATCTTTACCTCAATTCGAAAACCACCACAATCACACATGGAGGACCCCTGGCACAAAAATTCCAATCACTCTAAGCTTGCAACTATGGCCGAGTGCTTTTGTTCAGAGTTTGGCATCATCCCTTGGGCAAGCAGATCCTGAAACCAACGACCGAGTGATGTAATTTCTAATTGTAATTTCTTCCTTAATCACATTTTTTCCTCACTCTGCTGTGTATCTAGAGTTAACAAAGGAATCTGTGTGAGCTGCCTGACCTGTCCAGCATTTCAGATTTCCTGCAGGTTCTCCCCCACCTCTTTCATCTTTCACAATAGTGACCAGCATGCTCTGAGCATGGTTCCTTTCTGACTGCACCTGTTCTGAAAGCCCCATGCTAACATCAGTCCTGCCACAAATGAGATAATTCAAACACCAGGTTTTCATAGGAAATGGGATCTCTCTACACTTCCATCAAATTAAGGACCTGAATTATCTGAGCTTGGCCTTCCACTAAATAATTTTTTTTTTTTTTTTAACATATCACCTGGTACTCCAAGTGATGTGAAAACTATTTAGAAGAAGTCTGTTGAGATTTACTGGATGCAGCAGGTTTCAGAGTATCAGCTGGGTCCATTCAAAATTTAAATTATAATATCACCCATAGCCATTCATGCCCCTGACACATGGGTAGACGCTCATAAATTGCTCCTTTTACTTTTCCCTTTCCCTCTTTCTCTGTCTACTACGGTCTTTTCAGGGTAATCACCTAGTTTTGGGGAAATGTAACAAAAACCCGGCTTCATGAGCGAAGGAGCCACAAGATGGCATTATAGAGCAATTAAACGAGAGACCTGTACTGGAATCTGCTTTCCCCCTCGCCGGCGGAGGAAGGACGAGGAGCAGGGAACAGTGCTCCTTGTAAGAGGGGACAGGTGTTTCGAGCAGCCTCCAACACAGCCACTATCCCTTCTGTTGACGGTCTCACCTGGTTAACTCTTATTAACATTTCCAAGATTTCAAATGAAAGCCCTTCAGGAAGCAAAGGAGAGAGCACATGCCTCTTCAGCTAGCCTTTGCTAGTGTTATTTTCCTGTTAGTGCGCTGCTTTTTTTAGCCCCTTTCCCCCCCCCTTATTCACAGGTGTATGTGCTCGTATCTGTGCCGTTCTTTTTGGGGGGCGTGTGGCAGGTCAACGTGCTGTCCCTCGGCTCTGTGGGTGTGACATAAGCTGCCTGCTCGACCACAGAGTGTGCTAAAGGTGTAAGTATGTGAAGAGAGGTTGTGGGCCCAACGGGCTGAAGGACCAGGGAAGCGAGGCAGTGTGTGGGGTGTGTGTGCGCTGTGTGAGCAGCGTGCACACACAGCTTACACCAACACCCAGAGGTTACGTGCCCGAAGCACACATGTGCAGGGTGAGGTGCTGCGGCTGTACTGCGGCCGCCTCTCTGCGAAACAGCAAAAAATTCCAGTGGGAAGTGATCCCGGGGAATGGTTGTAGGTGTAGAGTGTACTATTTCTGTTGTGCCGTGGCAAGCTCTGTAGCTACCACGGCGTGCTGCGAGCCTCTCTGGCGGCCCGCGGGCCCGGTGGCACGAAGCAGAGTGTGCCTGTGCTGTGGTGGGGTGTTAATCACCCAGGCAGACTGTGGCTTGTGTGGCCATCCTGGACACAGCCGTGCTGGCTGGGCTCTGCGGAGCAGCAGGCAGCGTGTGCGCAGCAGCGCTCCCGTGTTTCGTGTTCCTGTGGAGCGTGTGGCTTACGCGTGCATGGACATGGTGGAGGGCACACACAGCTGGTTTTGGGCAGTCACAGCCCACTGCAGCACGGAGAGTGGGGAGGGGGACCTGGTAACATACAGCCTGATCCTGCAGCACTTGTCAGCGTTGAGGGGGAAAAACAGGGATGAAAAGAAATCAAACCCCTATGCTGACTTTCCTTGCAGCTCAGCAGAGAGTGCAGCACCTGCAGGAACAGCTGCTCACCAATACCTGACACAGACTAGCTTGTTTTTGTAAATAATATAAAGTCCCCTTTATTTCAGATCGTGCATTGTTACGGGCCAGGTCACTGAATGCATTAGGGCTGATTCCTCAGAGTATCCTGCAAATGAGACAGAGCTCAGGCTGCACATGCTTGAGAAATCAGCTATTCAAAATAAAAGCTGGGATCGACAGACCACTCCAATGTTTCCTTTCTTTTTCTTATGGTCATTGAGGGCAGGTACTTTACTTGGTGGCAGCTGGTGAACAAAGAGATGCAGTGGTACAAATATTGCTGTTTTACAAGCAGTACTATTTGAAGGAGCGTGTAAAGAAACTGTTTTCCTTTTTCTTAGAAGTCGTCTTAGTATTGTTATTTTTTTTACTCCTACCACTATATTTATAATTGTTACTATTATTAAATTACTTCCTAGTCAAATTGGCTAAGGGAATCTTAGATTTTTTCCCTTTTCTTTTTTTTTTTTCCCCCAGCTGTAAAAGAGCTAATAAGTTGCCGCATTGGGGCTCCAAGGAATTGATGAGAGATTATTCCCTTATGGATTACTCTCTCGGTGCTTTGTCCAGCTTAATTTTAATATTACTCATCATCGTTTCGTATTTGCATTGTGCTCCAGTCAGGGCTTATTTCAGCTCTTCATTTCCTTAAACATAAAGCTCCCAAAAGCTGAAAGGCAGAAAAGTGCACAAGGGTGAGGCTTTTGGTGTACTGAGGTATTATTTTTCATTGCAGTCCTTGCCACAGAGTTGTTCCTTTGCTTTGCTTTTTATGCCCGAACCCCTCTATTTTGGAGTGCACCTGCACGGGGGAGCTGCTCCTGGGTTTCAAATCCCTGCCTGGGTAAGGCCAGTGCCTGTCCCCCACCAAGCTGCTCCCTTGGGATCCTACCACCGTCATCTAAACCAGTTTTGGTGCTTGTAAGACACAAGGATGATTCAACCTGTTAGCCCTGTAAAAAGCTTACACCTCTTTTTAGTTTTTCCCTGCACCGGTCCTGGTAATTTCTGTCAGTTCAGTGAGCTGATTTTGCCCAGATGAGAGAGGTGGAGTGGAACTAGCTTCCAAGAGACTGGTTTCTGAAAAGGTTCATGAGAAGGTTCTGAGATTGAGCCCTTGGACTGCATCCACATCCCATTAAGGGAAAGACACAAAGATCTCCTGCCATGGGCACAAGGACACGAGGGCACCAGAGAGTTAACACAGGATGGACAAGGCAAAACCAACACTCAAACGCAGGGAAAACATAGTGCAGGACAGCAGAAGAACAAACTACACTGCAAAGAGCCGTAGGGAACTACTGCAAACGGAGTGAATTGTTTACTTTGTGACACCCTCACCCTAAACGTGGGAGGATCCAGGTTCTTATGCGGAATCCCAGCCCCTGTGGTACTGCTGCTACGGCTAGAGTATTGCTAGTGCTGCTGCAAAACACAGATGTGATGTAGAGAAAGGGAGCAAAAGGGAGATGTCTGGGGAGCCGAGGTTCCAGTGAAATGATTCCTCGGCATAACTGAAAGAGGAAGGCATCTCTAGCACTAAGAGCCCAATATCCCAGTTATTCATGTGATACGAAGAGACAGCTCTGCACAGCGCCTTGGAGAAGAAATTCCCTCCCAGGAACACTCTGAGGTCCTGATTTAGCACAGACTTAAAAATGCATTTGAGTCTCACTAGCTTGAGTGACGCTCACTTGTGTGCGTACACCACGGCTTTCAGAGGCTGCACCAGAGCCCAGGGTACACCCGAGGAGAGAGCAGACGTAGGCACAACACAATTATTGAGGCTGCAGATGCAGGCTGCCTGAGAGCCTTCCCTTTAGTGGCTATCCCTTTGATACACATGATGTGGGGAGACTTTTCTGGTAGGGTATCATCTACTTCATGCTGAAAGAGCCTAGACGTTTACAAGGATGAGATGATCACCCTTGTATGGGAGATTTCTGCTGAGCCTCATCCTTGGCTCTGCTCTTGGGAAAAGTTCCTTTCCACCAGGCTATCAGCTACACTGTGAGAAAGGAGAGACAGTTGAACCCTCTGCCTCCTAATACTGTGAAATTGGCGAGAAAAGACAGAAAGAATATATAGAGCAGAAGAAAGGGGAGTGACAGGGGTATATCTCCACAGCTCAGAGATTAGAGAGCACACCTTTGAGTGGGAAAGTTAATGCATTTGCCTTTTATCCAATGCTGATTTCATGCAAAATACATTCAGAGATTTATTTTTTTGAGAAGAGTGAAAGAGAGGTTGGGCTATTCTTCAAGAACATACCCTACGTATATGGTTACAAACTAAGGAAGAAATATTTTATGAAATTATTATAGAAGAGAATATGATTAGACAGTCAGAGAAAGACAGAAAGAGGCAGACAGGCAGAAATATAAAAGAAAAAGCCAAGGAGCTTGCTAGCTCTTAGGAAAGCTGAGTATTATGAGAAATTATTGTGTAAAGTAGTAGTCGTGTAGAACAATAGATTAGGGAGAAAGAACCCTTAGCCTGTCACTGGGAAGGAAAAGCAGCACAAGTTCAGGATGCAGCGAAGCATCTAAAGGATGGTTGAGTGGGTTAATAATGTCACAGTGACATAATCAAATTAGTAATGCTATCTTGGCGATGTGGTCTAGTCTATCAAGGCATTTACCTGGTTACATTGTTCAAAACAATACCATTCTAGAGGCAGAGGAGTCCAGATGTCCTGCCCATCCTACGCGGGCACACGCCATCCCCTCTTACGTAAACCCTCACTGCAGGGAGAGGGGAGTTAATGGGGCAGAAATCGCCACCCAGCTCTCTCCTCTCTCCCTGCCTCCAAACCCTGTGCCCTGGATGCCAGCTTCCAGCAGCCTCTCTGGGGCAGAGGTTCAGGGCCTCGCTGACACAGCAGCATGATGCCCTCCCTGAGACAGCTCTGCTAAACGGGGCTGGCAGCAGGGAAGTGGCATCAGCCTCCAGGAGTGGGTAAAGCCAAGGTGAGGGGCACGAGTGTCCATGAAGCCCCTCCTGGAGGAAAAAGGTCTGCTTGGCGAAGGATTAGAAGTGTTATTAAGTACCTCCTCCCCTCTGACTCGTACCAAGCAGCCTCACTAGGGGTGCTCTCCCCCCTTTTCTTTCCCCGTCATCTTCTGTGATTCTCTGACTTACAACTGCTGTGTGGTTTCCAGCCTAAAAGCAAGGTAGCCTGATGGAGCTAAGATGAATCTAACTAGTCAGGGGAATGAGATAGGAATAAGGGGATAAGGGCTGATCTTAAATGGTGTGTCACACTTGCGACACCCAAAAGATGAAGCAGAAGAAAAGGTCTAGGGACAGATGGGAGGGATAAATTTATTTCACAAGAATGGATAAGTCCAGGCTAGAAATTTTTATAGGGAAGGGAGAAGGAAAGACAGATCTTAACAGGACAGTAGCTGGTGAGAGGGGGAGTATTTTTACAGGTTCAAAGAACTCATTTGGGCTGCTGCTTTATAAGAAGAAATTCCTCTATCTCATTTTGTCAGACTGAGATTAAAATGTGTTTATATTTACACAGTTATCTTTCATGGATGTGTTTTATTTAAATACATATATGTGGTGTATACATATATATGTACATGTATATGGAAAAGAGAATCAGTAGGTAAGATCAGAGGGTCTTTTCTTGAAATTCCCACAAACTAGAACGGACCATAAAGGCCACTGATATCTGTATGAGAAAAGGCTGGCCCCAGCCCCCTCCTTCTGCTCTTCTCTTCCAGGGCAGCAGGAGGAAAAGCAAAGAAATGCAATTCTCCCTGTTCCACTTCAGTGAGGAAGAAGCAGCACAAAGAGTCCCTGTGTCTGTCAGCAGGATTCCGAGGTGGGCGCGGGGCTCTTGGAGAAGGAAGTAGAAAATAAAATCAAATTATGCTTAATCCGAAAAGCAAACGTTTGCTGGGACAAAGCCACCGCAGGGATTGTCATTTCACAAATTGTATTAATCTGGACAAATAGTGCTTCAGAAACAGTAACCGCGGTGTTTATGTTTAGTTCCCCTTCCTGACCTTATCTTGCCTCCCTTGCTCTCCCTTAATATGGGCCAAACCCTTATCACTTTGCACCAAAGGCCTCTTCCTCAACAAGGCAATCATGCAAACCTGGAATTTGTGCACGAACCCGATAAGGAAAAGAGATGACTGAAACGTGCCTCTTTGTTTTTTTTCCCTTTAATTTAACACGTAGGGGTAGAGATTAGTGTCACAAGATGACGAAACCGGGCACCCAGATCCCCATGGAGCAGTTCCTGCAGTTTGTAGAGGCCATGTGTTGGTAAGTAGGATTGTGTTATCACACTCTGCATCCTAAGTCCAAATAAATGTGCAAGGCTGAGCAGGTAGAGGGAGGCTTGGAAAACTAGACCATACGTAAGTGAAACACTGCGAGCAGGAAAGAGCAAGGAAATAATTATAACCAGGCTTGCAACACTTCCTACGCTCCTTTTTGGTCCAGCCAACACATTGGCCACCTGTTTGCCTTGCAAGATGCTTTGCTATAGCTGTAGTCTTTCATTTCAGAAGGGAAATGAGAGGACAGTTTCTTGGGTTTTTTTCTGGAAGCTGATGGAATCTCTCTCCATTTGCCTGCCTTGTTATTTCTCCTTTGGCATCCAGACACTTACAAATCCAAGTTTCTCTATACAGCTTTTACCATGAGGAAGAAGATAATGGGAATTTCAGTTCTATGGGTGGAGACAGCACAGAAACAATAAAAAAAAATCAGTTTTTTCCTAGTAAATAGTCACTCAAAATGATGCTGGGAAAAGAACTTTTTGGCTTGTTATGATACAAAAATCTAGCAGAGTAGCTAATGAGTTGGACAGGTGGGGACAATTTTTTAATTTATTTCGAAGCCACTAAATATCATGGTTTTAACATTTCAACTCAATCTTTAAAGCTGTTGAGTTTGTGTTCTGATTAAGGGAAGTGGTGAACAAAAGAGCAGAGAGTGTGTGGGGGAAGGAGGTAAAAGTATAAGAGCTAGCACAGTGAAATATCAGGCGGAGTGAAAAATATATTAAACTGTGAAAAAAAAGGTCCAGAAGTATGGGAAGAGCAAAAAGTTACAGCACAGAAAAAAGCTACCGACTATGTCTACTCGACAGTTCCCCCCAACCTTATCTGTCATACTAATTACCAGATTTTGGTGCTTGTACCAGAGAAGAGGATGAGTGTGAAATGTGAGCTACTGTGCTTGGCTTCTGACAACTCGCACACACAACCCGCTGATTCCCCCCTCTAGCTAGAGGAAAGATTTCTTTTTCTTTTCTTTCTTTTTTTTTTTCAATTGAATCACCATCAGAATGAGCTGAATTACAGGAAAGACAAGGTTAGGCAGCTTTTGAGAAATCCAATAAAAAAAAAATCCAAAGGAATCCCCAAACCCCAGAACTGCAGGAAATGTGCTAGTTCCTGTGTATTACATGGTTTCCTTCCCAACATATTAATGTCCAATACCCAGAAATATGCAATGGCATGTGCTGCTTTACCTTTTCTTCCTAAGGATTTCACTCAGCCCGTGGTTCTGTACAGTCTTCTGCACTCCTCTGGAATTGCACCGAGTTTTGCACCCACATCTACCCCCTCTGCACCCCAAAAAATTACTAGTTTTGCCTAAACTGTGCTTTAGGATGTAAATGGAGCTTAAACCAGGGAAGGTGTGCAGAGGGCAGCTGATGCTGGCTTAGTAATGCGATGAGTTAGCATCAGCTCGAGTGACAACTACTCATTAGCAGCTAATCCAATCGCTCCTGCTAATCCAATCGACTGGGGGAGCTGGAATCATTGTTTTCCAAGAGTGGTCATCTTGCTCATTCAAAAATCCCAGAAAGTTAAGGGAGGACTGAAGGCACACCGAGCTGGCTGGGTGCACCCAGCAAATTCTGTCCTGGCACTGGGGGTATCTCCTAGAAACTGGCCTTGTGTCCGTGTGGCAGAAGAGCGACAATCCAAAAGTCAAGGCACTCCTTACAGTCTCTGTGAAATATCACAAACAGGCTTCTCGCTAGCTCACTATGACTGCTGGGGACTGGAGTCTGGCTGGGAGGAGGAGGACGATGAGATGGAAAGGGTTAACACAGCGTTATCCCCTCCCCGGGGCCCCCACTCCAGCAAATTGCAATCCAGCCCTGAAAATTTTCAGCAGCCGCATCGATATCATTCCACTGTGCCTTCATTACCTCCTGATCTCTAAATAAGGGCCAGCTGGGCTCAGAAAACATTATGTGGTGCTGTTACGACTGACATAAACCACCAAAGTGGCATTTTGCAGATGAGAAGAACGAGCAAAAGCCCCGCAAAATCCTCTGCAGTTGGGTTTAAACGAGGGCTGTAACTTCTTACACATGTCCTGCTCCCAGTCTACAGGAAGAGGCTGATTAATCCTGCATGTGTTAGGCTGGAATATTGCATTACTGGAAGCAAAGAAACCCCTTAATCATATTGCTGGTTATGCCAGAGGTCTGTTTTCTCTCAAATGCATCACATTAAGAGCCATCCCTGGGCTACAGCACCATCCCAGGCTATTTTTCAGGTTGCAGCACTACATACAGGCTTTTTCATTCTGGCTTTGTTTTAGGGGGTGGCTGGCTGGGTTGCGGTTGACCTTGAGACAACCACAAGCAGCAAGGAAGTTTTTGAGAGAAGACAAAAATGGTATTTTATCACTTCCCATCTCCAAGAGAAATACAAAGAATCTGTGAAGAAGAGCCTTGCTCCTCGTCTTCCTTTGCTGCTTGCTCTAAAAGCATGGGTGTGGAAGGGCTAACACCACACACGGGATGGGAAGCAGTGCTCTGTCTCTCTCCTCTTCCACTCTGCTTTTCCACCCAGACATGAAGAAAGAATTTCATAGGGAGAATTGCTGTCTGCGCCTTCAGGCCCTTTTTGAGGGCACAGTTCAATCCCAGCTCACAGGGCATCCCCACAGCCTCATTCTTTCCCAGTGTAAAACTGGTCATTAATGAGAGGAAAACAAACTCTCAGAGACCATATTCACTTGGGAGATCTGGAGCTTTGGGAATCTGTAACTCTTCCCTAGGGCCCTTATGGGAGTGTACAGGGAAACAAAGAAACTGTCTTGTTGACACAGTTCCTCCCTAGGAAGCCCAGGGGAGCACATGAGAAATACACGCGTCTTCTGGGATGGCACACAGTGCACCTGATCTCAAGTCCCCTCTTCTGAAACACCTGTGGGAAAGACACTTCTCTGTGACAAGAAAGAAAGGGTTTTCTTCTGATACTACAGGAAAGTTCTTGTTCTTTGTTTACACCACAGTTGAGATTCATGCACTTGTGACTGGTCTCTTGTAAAAGCAGGATGTGCACAACACACCCCCTCTAAAAAATCCTGTCTTTTCCCAGCTAGGTCAGTTTCAGAGATCCAGCAACCAAATTAAAAAACTAAACAAAAACATCTCCGGCGTGGGAAGTTCTGGCCGCAGCTTCAACCATTACAAACACAGAGACAAGATCCGTGACAATAAATGATGTCCTGCAAAGCATGAAACTAAGCAGAAATATCTTTGGGGATGGCTGGTTTTTGCACTCAACCCTGGGGAGGAGGAGGCGACAGAAGGAGAAGAGCCTCTGTTTGTACAAGCCACTTTGGACTTTCCCTTTGAACAGGGCACAGGGGCACTGAGTCTTACAGCCTTTTTAATAGGAGCATCTGCTCCTGTTCCCATCCCAGCTGGATGGCGTCTATGAGTGTTTGCTGTTAGCGAGTCGTGCCATGTGTCACGAGGAGGGGTGTATCCTGGGCAGGGAGCACATGCACATCTTGGAGGCCTTTACACCATGGCAGCAGGTCCATTTGTTTGGCCTGGGCACTTGCTTGGGGGCAGCAGCTGCATTCTCCATCTACTGTGGAATTTCCAAATGGTAAAGCCCCCAAGGGTGGTTGTCATTAGCAGGGTAATGTGTGTGCAAGCGAGGGTGTGGAGGGAGAGGGCTTCATGGGTGGCTTACACTTCATCTTGTTTTATTTTACTTTATTTTATTTTATTTCTTCCACTGACATCTGGAAATGAGAGCTATCTCACTCACACAGACCCTCTGAACTCAGGCCATCTGTGGGACCATCTTTTCCTCCCCCTCAGTGATGACCTGCCCTGCGGGAGGTTGATGGTGATGGAGAGGGAGTGTAGGAAAAGTCACAGGGATGTCCACATGGTCAGTAGCAAATTTGCCAAAATGGGATTTCTGTCTATTTCAGAGGCTTGTTACGCAGCTCTTAACGCTTTGGTAGGTGTTCACAGGGATAGAAATGCCAAAACAACCCTATTTATTTTCATTGTGCTCTCCTTATTTCATCTATGCATTTTTCCTGTAGAAATGTCTGCTAGCAATTTGTAAAATGCTCACATTTATAGGGTGAGTGGAGGCAGATGAAGTAGTTCACCCTATCCTACCCCTCGTAAAGTATTCAGGAGCCCCATGGAGACCTGCAGCAGTCTCCTCTGCCCATCAGCAGCAAATTTAACTGCCCCATCTGCCACCCCAGCCCTCCAATAGAAGAGAAAGTGGGCCAGCCCTTACAGCTGAAGGACAGATCATACACAAACTACCATATGCAGTGGCTATTGCAGGGTCTAGTCCAAATGACTGGCATGCAAGAGCAGCCCCAGCATTGTCAAACCCCAAATTTGAAGTTAAGGGCTTGCACAGAGTGGGGAAGAGTTTCTGCTTAGTAAAGAAACCTTTGCCTGAGAAATCTTACTATGAGGTTTGTAAAAGGAGCCTGCATTGATTCAAGCTGGGTGTTAATAATAAATCCGGAGAGTTACAGCACTGGCTCCCCGCCACCCACCTTGGCGAACCCGGCTGAACCGAGCAGACGCACATACAAGACAAACTCTGTAGGCTGGGTACACAACAAGGTACTGTTGTCCCATCTGTAGCAATGTACATGCCAGTGGATATCAGCCTAACACAAGGCAAGGAGATACACGGGGAAGCAGTTGCTTTTCCCCTTCCTTCCCACCTTTTTTCTGCTCTGAGCTGGGAAGGGAGTCTGGAAGTCAGCGCCGTGTCCACAGTGCTCCCAATAGACTGGCTTTGATACAGCAAACAGAAGAGGATGCTCAACATATGCTCTGTTTGTGCTATGACACAGGGGCAGACGTTGTGGGACTGATGTAAGCACTACCTGTGATGCCGACACCCCAAATCGCCCTCGGTGCCTCAGGACACGGGCAAACTGGGCTCCTGCTGCTTAAACAGCAGGAGTGTGTTTCCACGGGGAGCCGCCAGCACCCACACGAGAGCCAACACCCCTGCAAGGGCCAGTGTGAAATTTGCTGGACATGACCTGGTTAGTGTCTCCGAGGCCTAATTGGCATCCTCTGCGATCGGTCTGGCTCCGGCTGCCAGGAGAGAGTAAAGCGTCTCCTCCTCTCACAGATGGGATGGGGGAAGGGGTGACCACTGCGTGTCTGTGTGTCGGTGTCAGGGGATGGCAACAAAGGATGTCAGGAACGTGGCGCTGCCAAGGGGCTTGCATATTTGGCTTGTGACCTGATGAGTACAAGGCAGGTGGCAGAGTCTATGTCATGCCCTGTGGGGGGTGGAGAGGGAAGGGAAAGAAAGGAGGAAAAAATAAGACTGGTGCAGATGGGAAGTGCCAGCTCTTCTCGCTGGAACAGAGCTGTTCAATTGGGAAACCCAGCCAGAGAAACTTGAAGGGACCGGGATGGGAGAAAACAGAACTGGTCAGCATCAGCAAGCGCCTTCTGATCCTTTCCTACAGCCTACCTCATTGCTATTTTAAAAACCTCATTTTGATAGAAAATTAAATTAAAACCCCTATAATTTTAAAAGTGGAGAACAAACTACATCTCAGAGATTTCAAGTAAGTATGTGACATGGGTGTGTGAGGGAAGGAAGGGAGAAAGAGAGAGGGAGAGAGAGATTAAAAAAAAAAAAAACAACCTAGAAAAAACTTCTTGGAACAAAACACACACGAGGTAATGCCAAAAACTTGAGAAGGAGAGTGGTTACACACTAATTTAATTCTCTAATCCCCCTACTCCTGTCACTGTTTACTCACTGATAAATGTGCAGTAGCTTCAGCAAGACAGCCACATTTGCAGAAACTGACAGCCTGACTCAGAGACTATTTACCTAAAGACCATGAATATTAAAACAGGTTTCCAAAAGGCCCCCGTCTTGAAGAAGAAGATTAGCATGGGGCCTCTTGCTGACAGACTCTTCCCTCTCCACCCCTCCTTCCCCCACTCCGTGATGCATCTCTTGTTCAAACACTCAAGAAGTATCACCTAGCTGAAGAACTGAAATATTGGAACAATGCCCTGGAGCTGTGCATTCAGATTTAGCCCGACAGCAAAAACGCCCATCCATCCAAGATAAAAGTTGGGGTTATATTTTTGGGGTGGCTTTCTCTTTTGGTTGCTTTTTTTTTTTTTTTTCCCTTTTAGATAGCTGATTGAAAACAAAAATAGAACCCATATCTTTTTTTGCCATTTCCCCCCCTCATTTTGGAAGGTGAACTATGAGCATAGAGTCCTTTAATAGAATTAGAAAGGCAACAAAATTATATTCCAAAGTCATGATCCTTAAATGAGTTTGACTCTGTCTCCTACAATGGTGCACAGAATTCACCAGAAAGATAGAAAAAGAGTAAAGCAAAACCAGGGAGGGCAGAGAAAAAGATGGCTTTAAAGATCAGAGGAAAAGCTTAGTTTCTATAGGATGGAGAAGATGGAATGGTCTAGATACCCCAGCAGAAATGACAAAACAGGAGTGGAAGCCAAATTGATTCATATAGAAAACATAAATGAAACGTGAAAAGGATTTTTAAACTGACAGTTAAGAGTCACTCATTGTAATACAGAAAAACTGTATTTGAAATAAATGAGTTTTTGCTTATTTATGCCATGTATATTTTACTGGAGGAACTCTTTGCCACAGAACCTTCCACGGGTGAAAGTTATAACTAGACCCAAGAAAACCTTAAGAAATTTCTGAAAACAGTGCAAAAATTGCTTCTAAAGCCAGTGAATCACAGACTGTTAGAATAAAGGCAAATTAGCCCTGTCCTATTTGGCAATGGTAGTAGAAGCACAGTTTATTTACACGGACTTATATGTCTTTCTCTCCTTATTACCCCTCCTCTCGACGGGGTGTGAGGAGCACTCCCTTTCTAGGGAGAAACACCGAAATGGGGGTGTGCATGGACAGGCTGGGTGGGCATTGAGTGTGACTCCCACCACGTACTAACACATCTCTGAGTGCCTGACACACCCTGGTGAAAGCAGGGACACCACATCTCTTGCAGAGGGTGACAACACTGCCCCGTGATGCACTGGTCCTGACACGGACAGTACTGCTTATCCTTGGAAATGGGTAAATATCCTGACTCTGGAGACAATGGCATCCGTTCTCCCCCTCAGGTCAGTGAACTATTCAGACAGAATTAAGAGTTCATGATTTCCCAGCCTCTCAAGTGACTCTGAGATCTCCTGATGTAGTTGCTCATCTGGCATGGAGTGACACAGCCCTCTTGAAGTCAGTAGAATTATTCTGTTGGGGTTTTCTATCCCCACCTGAGGATCAGGTGTTTCACTGAAAGCCTTTGGGAGCACTACTGCCGACTGCATAATGGACAGTGCTAGCACAAGGACAAGCATATTTGGCTTTGAAGGAAAAGGGCAGCCAGCATCCCTGGACACCTTCCTAAGTGCAACCAGGCAGTCCATGCCTGGAAAACTACTGCCAGTGAGGCTGCCCCTCAGCTTTGCCTTAAGCAAATAAACAGACTTCAGTAGAGCAGTGCCAGAGGCTGCTTGGTCAGAAAGGCTTTGCAGACACCTTGTGACTGAGCATGTGAAAGGGTTAATCTGTGGGGCCACCTGGCACACAGCCCTTCTCTGACCAGCATCAGGCTTCTGCCACCACAGCAGCCCCAGAAACAGCCACAGCCCCTTCAATATTCATGGTTCTCAGCTGCCATGAGGCTAAAATTACATCTACCCAGGAAGACGAAGCCTCCCTGTGAGCATACTGAAGGCTTCCCAAACTCGTGTTCAGAGGGGGTGGGGTGAGGCAGGAGACAAAGTGAATGGAAATCTTTGCTAACACAGATGGAAATTGTTGATGAACATTTTTTGCAGGCTGGATTTGGTATCTTGTTGAAAAGAAGAGTTTAATTATAACCAGAGCTACTATAATGAACAGGAAAAGGTGGAATATTAGGAAAGCTTCCTGGAATCAGAAATACAACATAAGAGTGCAGATGAAACCCAAGTCACTCCAGTCCAAGAATCTCGCTCCAGGACAGTGGCTTCTTCAGCATCTCTTTAGAACACCTGTCTCTGCAAAACCTCTTCCTATCACCTGAATTCACACCACTTTCTTTGGCAATAATAGGCTTTTAGTAGAAGCTGAGAAGCTCTATCACGACTCTAAGCATGTACTTGCACAGGCAAATCAAGCCAAATTTAAAAGCAAATTTTAGTCCATGCTCAGAAGTTAAGCAAAAAATGCTATGAAGATTAAAAGGTATGAGCAGTGTTTCTTGATGACCTCACAAGAAAACATTTTACTTTCTGGTATACCTTAAACAGAAGAGGCTTCGGACACCCTGCGGTTTTGTGTTTGCCAGAACCTTGGAGTGGGTTAATGCAGGGAGGCGTCACTCCATGCTACATTTGTTTCTTAAATGCTTCTTCCGAGCATTCACTTTTAGATCATTGAACAGATGGGTCTTGGGTATGTCGCTCCCAAGGAGGCTGAACAGGTATGATTTTCTGTATTGATTGATAGCTTATTGTGGACTTAATTATTTGGGAAGACCTTGTCTGCATGTTGTTTTCTCTCCATTCGATACGTATGTGGGTATCTACACATGTGGAATTACAGCATCTCAGAAGTATAGGCAATATCCCCTTGATTCAGGAGCATCCTGCAGTTTTTACAGAGTAGAAACATGCCTGGATCCCCAAAGGCTGGATAAATCCACTCTCAGTCCCTGCCCAGGTGACTCATCCATCTCACTCGCCGTGGGTGCTCTCCTGTTGCATGCCACACTTTGCCTGTACCCTGAAGAGCCCCAGACCCTTTTCTGCTCAGTCTGTCTGTGTGCTCTGTCACAGATTGACCTACTGTGGATTTGGAGTGTGTCTGTGTCTGTGTGAGATGCCACAGAACCCCTGCAAGCTGATGTATCTCCTAGCCTGGCTCCTGGCTTGGAGTAGCTCCTGTGTTGGCCAGTAATGATGCTGTGCACAGGCTGTTGCTCTTGTGATGTGCCTCAGCAGAACAATCACACATCCCTCTGTACATTTGTGCGCTCCTCAGGCAGTTATGTACCCCTGATCCATGATAAGACCCCATGCATAAAAATTAACACGCTGGGAAGGGAGAAACTTGAGCAATCTGAAAAGACATAAAGGTCCCTAACTTCCATTTAGATATTTTATGCCCAATATAAGGAAAGAAGATTAGGGTCCTAAAGAAGAATTTAAACACATAAACATTTTCATGGGTGTAGGAGGCTGTCAAAGAACATACCACCAAGACTCTGAGGAAATAGTTTCTGCTTTAACACCCGCAACCACGCACTCATCACCCAGTAGACATGCAGACAGTCCTCCTCTTCCCTCTCCCTTCCCTCATCTACGGCAAAACCACACTATTCAAACTTTTCCACTATCAGTAAGAGAAGCTGCCATTTACACATTTACAGAGCAGCAGACACAACACCAGTTTAATGATATAAGGAGGGAAAGAAATAAGGAGCAATCTGTATATAATGTATACACATATATTTTAAATACTCAGCAGGAGAGACTCTGCTGTCAATTTAGTTTATTGAGAAATAGCTAAATATTAAAGAGAGATGGGGCTGATGGAATTGGATGGAAAGTTATATCTCTGAATCTATTTGTAATCACCTGTGTCTCTGCTTCTCTTCTCATAATACCTGCAGAACATATGACATACTGCTAGCTACCCCCAGAGCATCTTATAAAGAATGCAAGGGTTTTTCCAGCCTCTGGCACTCAGGTGGCATTGGACTGGAGCACATGTCAGCCCTGATAAAGAGGAGAGAGTTCAGACCAGGCACTTCCAGTGTTTGCCCGGAGCAGGAATGTGTGATGGCTACTCTACGGGAGGGCTCACGGTGTCAGCAGCCGTGGTCTGACTGACCTGTGTGACTATCAGAGACACTTAAATCTCTCCCTCTTGCCTGATGATCCACTCTTGCTCCTTGCAGCTCCTGCACTGAGACAAACCCCAGACTCCTGTGCGTCCCGAGCTCCCCACGTGTATGCACCATGTGCATTTCTTTATCTGTGTGCGCCCGCCCTTCCCTCATCCTTTCATAACAGCTCCAGATGGGTGTGATTAAAAACACACAGGCCTTACACACCTTCTGTGGGAAGTAGTTTTCAGCAAATTCCCCCAAATTACTTTAATTTTGCAGGTAGGCAGAAGGAAAGTGAGTAACACAAGCCATGCAGCACCCCCAATGGAAAAAAAAAAAATTTGGGAACAGAATGTAGATTTGCCTCTTATATTTTTCCTCTACCTTCTAGGCAACACAGTGTCCTGTAGTACTGGTATTATAGGTATTACTGATATTTTAAAAATCAGTCACAGCAGGGGAGTTGAGAAAAGGACTGAGAGATTTTCTGAGATTTATTTTTTTTGTCTCATACATATGCTCTCTTGGAATTATTTTTTGAGTAGGTACTGACTATTTTTTTTTAAGAGCTATTCACAAGGGTGCATGGGAGGAACGTTTCTTGGAAAGTGGAAGCCATTCGTCATCAAGGCAAAACATTCAATACCCTGTTGTAGTGGATGATTTTGATCAGAGAAGGAGTTTAGCTGCCAGGATGGGTACTAGGTTTTAGACCTTAGTTCAATTCCTACCTCCACCTAGTCTGCTTGTCCTGTCCCTGATTTTCTGATTTTCCAAAGTTTTTGAGACAGTAGGTCAAGTAATGATCAAGAGGCGCTCCGCAGCCTGGCACAGGGAATACAAGCACCTAGGCAGGCAGATAAATTGTTTGTGTTCTCTGCCTGGAAGAGCATAACTTTTGCAGTTGTGTGTTTCCAGTAGGAGCATTGGTAATTATGAATTCAGCAAGTCACTGCACTGTGCATATTCCACAGCGGCTCATGGAGAAATCATTGTCTGTGAAAAATGATTCTTCTATGCAACAGGCATAAAAATTGAGTGTAAACTGGCCATGAACAGGCAGAACAAATTCAATTCGGGAGTCACAGGGCTATTGTGTCCTGCACAATGGTCTGTTGTCACAGAGCTCTGCTTAGGCACCAGGGACAGACATAGGGAACTTTGGCTTAATTTTAAAATTATTTTTAGATTGGTTTCCTAAAGAAATGAGGGATTTTGTGATTATTCTATATCTTATTGTCTGTTTACATCTCTCTCTCTTTTCCTCTTCCCTCAATAACTTTGTACCAATTGGCACAGGAGGTTTCATTTGCAGCTTGATAGACATGAGAGAAAGTAATCACAAGAAGCTGCAAGGAAATAGGTTCTGCTGTTTATTCATTTTGCAAGGAATGTGTGTTTTTGAAAAAATCTTTCCCGGAAAAGTGGAGGTGTTTTTGAATATTGACTTCTCTCACCACTAAATGCATAGTGAATAAATTGAGATCCTTATTTGAAGAAAGTTCTAAGCTAAAACAGCTTCTATTTGTGATTTACCTGGTCCATGTAGGACAGAGCAGAGATCCTCCAGCCCTTTGCTGATTGGAAGATCAAGGTATGGAGCAAATGTTGTCTCTGGTACTTGGTCTTAACAAGTTACTCCTTTAGTCTCCCATCTCTCAGGCTGATACTGAGAGGTCTTAAAGGCAAGGGACTCTGAGCTGAGGTTAAGAACCACTGGCTAAAAATCGTCAGAAAATCATCAGTTAGGTAGTCCTGTCTACAGCTCTATTGTTAGTTAGTGAAATAATCAGTCTGGCTCTGGAAACTCATTGAGTGATTTAGGGACAATTTTACAGTCATCCTCATGACTGACTTAGGTATCTCTACATTGTTTCAGTCCTTAAGGCTGGTATAAATAACAGTAGACTTCATGCTGCTCTAGCTTTTATGGAGGAACAGGTTCAGTCATAGCCCTGTGTAAAGAATTTACACAGCCCGTCTCCTCCCTCTCTCTGTACACACTTCACTGACAGACCAATCCTGACCTTGCAGCAGAACAACCCAGTAGGTGAAGAACCAGCATGGGACTGAGCTGTGGATAAGTCATTAGCCATTTTCTGCTGCAAGCTCATTAATTTCCATAGGTGCCTAAAAATTTTCCAAGATCTGGATTTCTGTGCATCTGCGCTTTGGTTTGCCACCCACCAGATAGGAGGAAAACACACTGGTCTGTTCACAGGAGGATGGATTTCAGCAATGAGTTTCCATCCTGTAGTGCCCAGACCCTACAGAGACAGCAGTGCTGCTTAGCACTGGTAGCCAGGCATCCCTGTAGATCCTCCCCTTGCTCCTCAGGGAAAAATAAAGGAAGGGCAGAGCAGCCTAGACTCAATCCTTAGCTGGAGTAAGTTGAGGTAGTCTCATGAACTATTGTTTTATACCTGCCTGGCTCTGGAGTACATGATGAACTGTACAAGCTGGGTGTTCCTCCACACTTCCAGGAAAACCAGTCAAGCAAGAATTCAGATTAAGAGAAGTGTGCACAAATGTTTTCTTAATAATAATTAATACGTGATTAATAGGAACAAATTTTGAAAATAAATGATTATAAGATGTCTCTATAGCATGCCACCAGGATGATGGGGATAAATGATGCCGAGACACCTGAAAGTTGAGAGCCCATTACTAAGCATTTATAAATGGGAGTGCATAAAAATATTTATCCACGTCTTTCTGAGACATGCTCTAATGTGTCTTCAAGCAATTTATCAGCTAAAAAGTAATTTTCATTAATCACTTATTAATTATTAATAAAGTGTTTGTAAGTGTCACCTTAATTTAAAGTGCTTCTGAGTCAAGGTGCACTTCCCAGCTTTCCTTCTCAAAAGAGATCTTTTCTCCCAGACCAAAGTCCTTCAGATTCAAGTGACCTTGGTTCATCCTTCTTCACCCAGCCCACTCTTGGCCTCCACAACCGTCAGGCTTGCAAATGGGACTAAGTCATGTTTCTGGGAACCACAATTTGTCATTTTAGAAGGAAAGTTGATCAGATCCTCTCTCCCCACTCTCAAAGCTGGATGCCCAGACCTGGGAACGCAGCATTCAAATGTTTCAATTTATCATTACAGTGGAACCCTGAAGAGATCACATCTGCTAAGACCATAAATTGGACAAGATCCCACTTCAGAAGGAGCAGGCTCAGCTCTATATTCCCATTCTTGAACAAGGGACCAATTAGGCAGGCTTATTTACCTGCCATAGAATGAGATGTTAGCCAGTGGGAGAAGTCACTTAAGGACAACAACAACAAAAAGTCTTTCTGATCTCTCTGTTAGAAATGGCCAGCTTAAAAACCTGCATCTCTCTACATTCTCACTTCAGCCTGTATGTCCTCTGTTCCTTCTGTTTCTTCATTCCTCCTTTCAAGTCAGTCTCTACCCCCTCTGCATTTTCCCTTTCGTCTTACACATTTTATCTTTTCGCGTCCCTTCTGTTTCTTTCTCTTCACTCTTCTTTTACTTAATTTTTCCTCCTTCTCCTTTCCTCTCTTTTTTTTTCCTTTCTTTTTTTTTTCACATGCACACATCCAGATAAGATTTAATTTTGAGCTTTTCTACTGAACTAGCAATCAAAAAGGTCTTACATCTTGGAACAGAACCTGGGCTACAAAACGAGCAAATTGCTCACACCTCCTTCACTTCATAAGATTTTACAGTGAGGATTGGATCTTCCTCTTGCCAAAAAGTGGATTCAGGCCCCAAGAGACACTAAGGGGGAAATCTTCAGGCTTAAAAAGTGATATTTTCTGCCTCTCCTCATAACTTTAAATCTGCTTCTTCTCTAGATGGATAATGGTGTGCAAGCACCCAGAGTGGAAGCAGAGAGAAGCAGACACACATCTGTCAGGGACGGTCTGTGCACATTTATCCTGCCTCCGTGCTGGGGGATGGATGAGATGACCTCTTGAGGTCCCTTCCAGATGTACTCGTCCATGAGTCCATGATTAATTGCCTTCATGATCTGCAGGTTATCTATCCAAAGAAATAAGCCTCAAAATCTCCTGCAAATACATATCCTGTGGTCTACCTGAGGATATTGCCCCTCCATCCTTGCAGTGTTGCACCCTAATTTAGACTCCACAGGCAAGATGTTTCCCTGCTGGTCCATGGAGAAAGGCACATCCTTTCACACCAAGCAAAGAAATTAAAGAATAAAGCTGATTTATCTCAGTAGAGAAAAGAAAGAAAATGTAGGTTTTAAATGAGAAAGAAAATTCCTGTACTCTGCTTCCTCAGAAGACAAAGACAAGGAACAGGTAAATGAATCTTGGTGAGGACTGGTGATGCTTTATTCCAGTTTCCCAGTAGTGCTTCCCCACCAGTATATGCAGGATTAATCTGTGTCTACCTTTCTGGGGCAGTGGTATGGCAGAGAGCACCACCATTCCTGCCAGAGGGGAGCCACAGCAGAGATGACTGTGATCCCTTCTTTTTTTCAGTCAGAGAGTGTCCTGTGGTCACACTGAAGCGATGTTCATCCCTGTGAGGATGATCTTCTTTAACATGTTCATTCATATAAGGATGGACATGGAAAAGGGCAGACATATTTTGCCAAAGTGGGCCAAATGAAGAAGTGAAAATAGTGAAAAGGAAAGGAATGATAACAAGGAAGGAGGGAGTTGGAGAGAAACTCCAACTGACATGAGTGTCTTATGAAAGACAGAAATGAAGGTGGGAACTTTTGTCTGTCTGGAGATACAGTCCTGAACGCCTCTACCTGAACTACCAGACATCTCCATCTGATTTATCTCAGGTATTTATTTAACACTGAGATTTATTTAACCCCAAACTCATCTTTTTCTCTTCACAGTCTGTTGTGGATCCGCACTAGAGAGTCTGTTGTAACACTGACATTTGTTCAGGTATAACCTACGCAAAAAGAATTTGAGATGTCTTCACTATGGAGTGGAGGTTTGTAAGTAGAAGAGTGGGTCTTTCGCGAGAAGATGGTCATGCAACACTAATTTACTGAAAAGGTTCCTGGTTAATGAACATAGTGCATAATAAAGATACTCAAGACTTAATGTGGCATTTTTAGGTTGGTCAGATCTAGGATATGAGTAGTTTATATTATCCTACCTTTTCAAGAGTCATAACAAAAATAATAGAGGAAGTTGGTTTGGTATCACCCTTTCTGTCTCTTCTGAATCATCAGAAATCAAACTGAGTTAAAAATCAGTGGGGATGAGATTCATCTCAGTAAACATAGATACCTACAGTACCCATGCGTATCTCACCTAGTCACCCTCAACGCTCTTGCTAGACAAAAGAGAGAATTAGACGTTTCCATGCACTTCAGCAATTTATTTCTCCCTAACAAATGTATCTAAAACAGAAATCGGGAAATTGTATTTAAAAAAAAATCTTATTTCCATACGTTGGCCATAATGGGAACTTACAGCAAACAGTTCAGATAGAGATTTCTAAAGCTAAATCAGATTTCAAATTTATAAAGTGCAAATAAAGAAAAAAGCGTAGAAAGTATTCTCCCTTTCTACATAGTTTATCAGGAAAGTAGTGTCATCTTTATGGTTCATTTTCTTTAAGAGCTAGGGAGCAGAGGTGTGTTTTTAAATCGAGTTCTTCCTGGTCATATGCAAAAACCTCACAATTTTAGCTTTCTATTTTTAAACTCATCTCTCCTGACCAATTTGTCATTACCTTTCTTAGTTCTCTCGTTTTCCCTGTCTCCTTCCAACAATCTCACCACTTGTTTCTCTACTTCCTTTTAATCTTGAATACAAAGAGCAGGTTGATCCCAGCTCTGGCCCTGGAAATGTCAGGCTGAAAATGTTACTCTTGGAGTGATTTGCATGCATTACAAAGTGACAGGTGACAGGAGCACACAACCTCGCCTAATAGATGATTAATGATGTGATGTTGGCCAGCACTGTTGACTCGTTTTCCTGCTCTTCGGGAAACTTCAAAGGCAGCTGGCATTTCTGTTGCCTTGTGACAGGCTCATAGGTGAGTGTAATTGTTCAGTCTTTATGTGCATAGCGTAGAAGGAGCCGTGGGCATGTTCATGGAGCACATTTGTCTGGGTGTGTGTGTGTGCATGAGGCAATTTGCAGGGCCGAATGCATGAGCTCCCGTGTGCTCCTGCGTGCATACGAGCTCCTCATATACAAACTGCCTGGTTTCTTGCGAGTTGCTGAGAGCATCATTATCCAGCTACTATATTCTGAATAAAATACCATGGCCCATTTGGGGTTACAGTCTAAAGGAATGAGGGAAACTCACTGGAATTTTAATCTGGATGGAGAAAAATCAGCCCTAAAGTAAACAGTATGTTTGGAAAGGAGCCCAGTAAATAGCAATCAGAACAGGATTAGAAATAGGTCAAGGCTGTAAAGTTGGATCTTTTTTCACACCCATTTTTTTTTTTCTTTTTTCTCAGCAAAATTTGGGAGGGTTGAGGTCATTAAAGAGATTAAGGCTACTTGAGATTTCAAGCCCACCCAGATTTCAAGGCATAGCCTCACTTCTGATGCATATATTATAAGTCTGGAGTTCAGCTGAAGAAGTATTTGGAGTTTTCTGGAAGATTATTCTTATGCAGGATCCTCTCAACACATATAGATGCCAATGTTTGGATTTAAAATCCTTGTACTCAGTAAAGGTGAAGGAAATCTCATTTCCTACTCCCCACATGAACACCTCTGCCTTCTGCCCTGGGTTTCCTATTCCCCAGCCCACTGTATTCATGAATGTCTTACAAAGTTGCTCAGCATTAGTGGAAAAGCAAGGAAACAATCTGTAGATGAGGGTCAGGGTTTGCAGTTGTGAACAAGGATCATCCAAATAGCCTCTTTTTTTAAACAAAAATTAGTATTTCTCTTAATCAAAATCCTGCATCAAAATGTGTGCAGTTTTTTCTTCAGATGGAAAAGTCTGAAATTTGAGAGCTCTTTAAACCAACAAATTTCTCAATAGCCAATAAAGCAGGAAGATGCCAGAGCATAGAGCAAGGACGTAAGGAGAGATTAAAACAAACAGGTTTTTACCGTCCTTCTGCCAGTAGCTGTCATTTGGGAAAGCAAATGCAGATGTCAAAAGCTGAAAATATATGTTCCTAAAACCAGAGACAAATGTCCAGAGGAGGCCCTGAAAGATTTGTATCTTCTGTTGATTAAAAGGGGAATGTTGAAGAATCCCTGACTGAGACAAATCTTCCTGCACAGAATCATGTAGAATTGGATTTGAAAGGTCCTCAAGAAATCAGCTGGGTTCTGGGCAAGAAACCTGTCCCAAGCAATTGAAGGCCATGCCTGAGCTCTGAGTGACTTACAGCACAGGATACACTCAACGAATCAGCTGGACCCAGGACAGATTTTGAGTCTGTGTCTGAGTGCCTTCCAGAGACCCTTCCTACAGTGGTTTCTCATCCCTTTGACTTTGACACAGAGGGGAAACGGGCAAGCTGCTCTCAGCCTGAGGCAAAGGCTTCAGTGCTTCTAAAAACATCACTTATTCTTCTGGTTTCTCTTGCCTCACAGATAGTTCAGTTTGTTAACTCAATCCAAAGACTTGCCATGTCCACTTCACATTTCCCAGCCCTCACTAACCCTTCAATTCACAGGGCATCACCTACCACAAATCAGACGGTGCTCCAGACAGGGCAAGACACTAAGTGCCAGAACACCAGAAAGCAGAGAGAAAGGAAAGAGCTTGTAGGCTTTGATCTATTTCAGACCTGTCAGATTAAGTAGGTCTGGAAGTTTGGGTGATGAGGCTTGTGCTTCATGCTTGCTTAAGCTGAACTGCCTTGGAGAAAGCTGAACATTCCCTCATGGTGAAGTCTGTGTCACCCTACCTCTATCTACAGGCAGCAGCAAAAAACATCTCAGCACTCTGGGCTTGTGCAAATTCCAGTTCCTAATTTGTGACATTCGTGACACCTGTTTCACAGGATTACAGGTCAACCTGGGAAGATGCTAAAGACGGGTGTTGTTTCTAATGCTCCTGGAAATGCAGTTCATTGTATCTTAGTCAAAGTCTGTTGAATAACGTGCATGCTCATGACTTTGTGTGGGAATGTGCTCAAGGGCAGTGCCAGAGTGACAGAAAAATGGCAAGAGCCTACTCACAGAAATAATTTCTTTCACTTTTTAATATTGCTATGATACATAAAAATATAAGTACTATCACGGTAGAGACATAGAGGCATATACACAAGTAGACTAAAAGACAAAGAGGCCTGGCTGTCCTACAGTACTGCTGACATTTTATGTGACACATTAACTAGTTTCTTGTTACTTAGTACTTTGAAAAGCTGCTTTGAATACTTTTCCTTTGGTTGCTGATAAGTATTAACTTCAGGTACCTGTACCATGCAGTTAACTTTAAAAGCCTGAAAATTTAAAACTACGAAAATCAATTTTCTTCCAAAGGCACTTTGTGAAATCTAGTAATTTCCAAGAACAGTTATAAAACCAGAAAGAAATCAAGGCTGAAGTTTCTGGCTCACACCTGGTTTTAATAGAAATTAATACCAGTAGCAATGGAAATGCTTTTTTTTCCACAACACATTCAAGAATTTGCCTTTATTTTATCCTATTATTTTAAGGAAAATTTGAATGGCAGCATTTAAGATGACTGACTGGCTAGCTTATTTTATTTTCCTTGCAATGCTTGTACTGAGCAAACGAGACAGCTCTGATTCCACACAACCTTGCTGGTTGTCATTAAGAACAGATATTTGCAATCAAAGGCAAATCGTCTTAAGTACTTTTTCGGCAAGCATGAAAGAGAGAATTTTAGTGGTAAGATGGTAACTGGTGATTGCTACTGGCACTTGCTAAAGTGCCAGAGTCACTGTTCATCCACTACAGAACTGTGGCCACCTCCGGGTGGGATGTACTAACAGCTGTAAGTCCCAGTCCTGTTGTTTAAGGCAACAGGGGTTCTGGCACGCCCTCAGTAGAATCAAGATTAACTCTTTATCCCATACAGCAGCTGGGTATGTAAGGAACTGTAATTTCTTTCTAAGTATTTCTATGTCTGTTAGAATTAGAAAGTTTCTGTTGTGCTCTAAGACTGAAACGCTTCTTTTCCAAAGCTGCCTGCTGCTGTGGCTTCCTCAATTTCAAGAGTGGAAGTGGCAGCACTGAAACACAATAGAAGAGATTACAAGCTCTGGAAACTATCACAGAAAGAGAGGTGCAACATTTTGAAGTTTCTCCTGTGATCTCAGTTGCAACTTCATGTGGTTACATCCTTTACACCCCAGCTCCAAAGGGCTGCCAAAATGCTGCTCATGCCTTCTAGACAGTGCGTGTATCTGATCAATCCATTTGATTTGTAGGTTAGGACTAAGCCTCACAGTCAGACCCAATGATCTCATTGTTGCCAGCGTGAATGCAAAATACTTTGAGCAAAAACAAGGGGATTGATCTAAAAGGACACAGGTAATTTAGAGCAGAAGTTGGGCTTTTGTGTATTAATTAAAAAGTTCTCTGTAACCTATGGGACACATCAGCTCTCTTGCAAAGGTTGTCATCTCTGCTCAGCCAGCCATTTGTTTTGTTTGCTTCCAAGAGAAACTTGATTTTTGTGACGGGCTATGCCTTTTGCTGCTATATCCTCTGGGAGAGAGGTCTGGTCAGATGATTAACATTATCTTCTCTCTTAAACATTACATTATTAAAATTGGGCAGCTTTTTTTTTTTTTTTTTAATAGCAACTGACTAATTAGCCCCACGTCTCATCTCAGCTGTCAAAAATCTCTATTCATTGACAGTTTACTTTAAGTGGTTCAATTAGCATAACAAATGACTCACCGAAAGTTCTGTAGGCATCCTATTGATTAATGTCATTTATCTTGCAAACCAGCAGTAGATGCGTGAGTTGCCCCTAACAATTATTATATACATTTATATATGTATATAATAAGTGCCACTCAGAGAAGCAATGCAATTTAGGTGTTATTTGAAGACATTTAATAGCAATAAAGGGCTTTCATCAGCAGCAATAAGATGGATGATTTCCCAGTTAAGAACCAGGTAGAAGACAGGGCCGTGTTTCCCTGCACATCACAGTGCATGCATCCAAGTGATATAAAGAGCAGAAATTTCTATGAGCATGTGGTCAGGCTGAGGAGGATAGAGACTGTTCAGGAGCCAATCTTTTCAGTACATTGGTATATATTCTATCAACAATATGTTATCTAATATTTTTTTCATGCTTTACATGTTCTATGGGTAATGCACAGAAAAGAGAAGAGAAGGGTTCTTCACTTTCAGCTTCAAAGACTTGCCTTGGAATTTTTACTCCTAAAACTCTTATGTGATTTTGAAGGCCCAGTGTCCTTAGCCCCCATGGCCAGAACTTGATAGCAGATCAAGGGGCACAGTACAGCAACAGGGAAGCAAATTTTCTATTTGAACAGGATCTTTAAGTAGTAACAGTGCAGCAGTACTGGGCAAGTGGGGGAGAGGAAGGGTTTTTCCCCTCAGCTCTGCCACTCACCTTTGGCACTCACTTTGGCCTTGCTTGATCCCCTCTCTCCATTTTTTTCCATCCACTTTGATTTTATCCATGCTGCTCATGAGGTCTGTGCACTCCTTGCCACCAGGACAGTCCCTCACTGAATGTTCATGCAGTGCCTCACCCTACACAAGGTCAGAGCCTCAGAAACCCCCATGATATAAAAATGCAACATTTCGACACAGAACAAATTCCAGGTATTCACCACCGGGGGGGAAAATGGTCTCCCATCAGTTAATGACTCTGGTCAGACGACAATGTTCTAAAATTTCTGCAGAAAGAGGTTTTCTGCCAATGAAATCAGAGATGTCCATATAGTACACTGAAAGGCATTAATATGGGTGCCTCTGTAATCATAGTGAAAAGTATGTGTGTGTTTCAGTTGTTTCAAAGTACTTCTCCTAGAGGAAGAAGCTTTTATGACTGAACTCTTTAATAAGGGCTCTTCCCCTCAGTCTCAAGAGGGACAGTGCAAGCTTTAAAGAAAGTACAGCAAGTTCTCTCACTACTGAAGCCACTAGGAGTATATTTTATAAAGCAATATTAAAGAAATACTGAAAGCAGAATAATTTAATCAGATTCATGAAATCAAATACCCCCAAGGCAGAGATGAAGATGCAGCTCAACAGGTACTGGCATTTCATTCTATAGGAAGAGGAAAATTCATCAGCTCTATTTTTTTATTTTCTTTTTTTTCCCTTCTATTCTCTTTATAGAAGTAAAACTTGACACTAAATAAAACTAAAGCCAAATAACCCTAGGACATGAGGATTAGTGCAAAGGCACCTTGGGCCTATATTCAGTTACACTCTGTCTGTTCTTGTTTGGGAGCTGGAAACTATTCATTACTAGGGAGTTGGAGGGAATGTTGTCAAGTGTTTCTTTAAATGGCATTTCTTTTTCCTGATCACACAATCAGTAACTGGCAAAATATTTCATTTTTTCTTTCTTTACTTGCATTATATTGCCATGACTGCATTCTCTTCTGATAAAGAGCAGCACAGCAGACCTTTATCCCAACCTGGGGTCTCCTCATGCAGCAGAGAAAGTCATCTTGAAAAATTAGCACTGGAAGAACCCTCTAAAACTTGAAATTTAGGGTTCCCATGAATCCTAATTTTCAAAAATCTCCTGCAAGGAAAGAGATTATAGTTTTTGTTCTTTTATGCTATTACTCATGCACTCAGCTGATGGCTGATGGCTTTCTTAGAGTGGTTGCAGGAGTAGTGTTTCTGTAATTACATCAGTGTAGGCTATGAAAGTGAGGAGGAAACTGACTTTGATAGTGACTTGTAATATTAACTAGGAGATCTTGGGAAAAGCTCTTGGGAGGAGAAAAAGGTACAAATCCTCAGTATCTACTGTGGTCTCACTGAAATACCAACTGAGCAACATCTCGGAGTGTACATATCCTTCAAATATCTCTGGAGAAGTCAGCCCATTCTCATTCGTCAGGTACGTAACTGAGTGATAAATTCGTCTCACTTAAATCTAACCAGCAAAACTCGGACACCAGGTTTGTTCCAGGCATCTCCACTTGCTGCATCATCAACAGGGAGTCAGGTGCCCCATGCAATGAATCATTCTGCGCTGCAAGAGGCAGCATCCACTGGCTTACAAAGGTGCCTGTGTCTCCCTACTGACGATAGAGAGAGCTATGAATAGTAAGCTCAACCGAGAACCTTCCCTCTTACTAGCACTAAAATTAGCTGAGAAGATTCCCATCCAGCTCTCTTCTCCAAAGTAACACAGGAGAAAGTGGATAGCAGAGAAAATGATGCCTCCAGTTCACCAGGCAGACGTGCTGTGCAGGGGATCACCCTTCTTTTTTATACGGATGTCAAACCGACTCTTCAGTGAGGGGATGGAGTTGAAACATCAAATCTGTGTGCCTGAGGTCTGGGTGAATGTGGTCCACAACGACTCAGGTGATCTGGAGGAGCTGAGCAAGTACAGAGGAACAAAACATTTAGGCAGTGCACAAGATCCTGACAAGTGGCAACGATATCCCTGAGACACATTTTTGAAGAGTATTGAGAAAAGAGCATTCAGTTTATGATGCATATTTAACAGCTAAAATATAGCAGCAGTACTGTCCTGTCCTGCCTCATGGCTTCTTTCTCCAACAAGGCCATCATAAATTCCACCTTGAGCAAAGCAGAACTGATTGGACTCAATTTATTCTTCTTTAAAACACACACACACAAACACATTCACTAGGGAAGGATATAGAAGTTCCAGGAAAGAGCCGTAACTCAATTGCCATTATAGAACAGAAAGATAATTAAGTAAATGTTGGCAGGGGATAGCATTGAATAACTTTAGCAGAATGAGTTCTTCCTTGCTTTGCCCTTTGCAGAAAGTATACTGCATTCTCCAGAGACCCCACCCTAAATTGCTTTGGATAGCTTCCTTTTCCCTGAAGGAAATCAGAGAGAACAGGGCTGGAATGGAGCTCCAAAGGTCGATTTCCCTCAGTACAAGGCAGGATCAACTCAAGCTGAGCTGGTAAAGATGCATGTTTGCCCTGCTGAGAGGCAGGAGGTCAGTCTGTATCCTGTATAAGTAGGCAGTTAACCCTTCCCATATTGTTACCCGGAATTTAGGAGGATCCAGGTAACATCTGAATCACTTTGATCTACAGTTTGGAGCAAAGAGAGGTGTTTTAGAGAGAAATTAATAATAAGTGAGACATAAGTAGACACCCTGAAATGTAACTGTCTTCTGTTCATGCCTGAGTATCCAGAGTATAAGGGAGACATGAGCTGCAGTTACTAATTAGTTCCAAGGGCAGATAAATAGCAGCTCTGCTTTTTATTCATCCCATGTGGTGATCCACTGGGTTTGTAGACTTTGGCACATTTTATGTCTGAAATTTATCATGAGTTTATAGCCAGACAATAAGTTAACAGAAAAAGAAAAACAAAGGAATCCATCATTGTAAATCTTGTAAGACTGTACTTTTAAAACTAGAATATGAGAGAGAAAAAGCACATGTGATAAGAAAAGAAAGAAAACAGAACAGTAAAATGTTAAATTAGCATGTCCGAGTTCATTCTCGTTGAGGCAGATAGGTTTTTAAGTCTTTAATGTCAGTGGGTTTTGGACAATGCATTTCTTCTTTTTGAGTTCATTGAAAGAATCATGTGCAAAATGGTATGTGTGTAATACATAGGCAGCCACGTCTATAATCTAATTATTTTAAATCACAATCTTTGAAATATTTTATCTTACTGTCTATCATGGGAGGTTATTCGAGCTTCTTGGTAATGAATCTTTGTCTAAAGCATATTTGGCAATCTTTGCATAATCATGTCACTATATGTCATAGACTACACCTTCAAGAATCACCACATGATGTGTGAAATGAAGCAAAAATAGCAGATATCCTTAGAGTGACTTTGGTAAAACAGTGCTAATTTCTCAACCTTCAGAAAGATCCGTGTAATCTCAAAGTTTCAAATGCATCAACAAAAATATCTTTGAGGGGGAAACAGAGATGTGTAAGTGGGCTGTTTTCATTTAATAGGAAAGTTAACACAGAGAAATTTTGGGCTGTCACCAAAACTGAAATGTATGGTAAGCTCTGGATGAGAAGAAATGTTTCATGATTGCACAATCACAGGCATTTCCAGCCTTACATGACACCTCTAGAGCTGCATTTTGTGTCTTAGGGTCTGTTACAACAGCACCTGTTTAAAAAATGATACTTCCAGCAATGCTGTCCTGTGCTCGTATGGGAAAGAGAAGGCAATCAATAAGAAAAATGTATCTGAATCAGAAAATATAAAAGCAGAAGTGTCGTGCTTATCCAGGGCACTGGATAAAACACAGACACAGTAAGAAGCCTATGTATTCAGCACATGATTCATTCAATCCCTGTCAATTGGAATTTTAACAGTGTAGTATTTAGTTTAACCTAATCATTTCAGCTCCTTCCATGATCAAATAAAGAGATGCACATATCTCCAAAGAGAGCTTTCTTTTGTTCTTAGTCATAGTTTCATAATATACAAGACAAACTTCATTCTGTGATGGTCCTTTTTCTCCATTGCCTATAGAAATGTCTAGATAACCTTAGCACTTTACTTCCAGACACCTAAAGTTTGTGTGTGCTGAATGTAATCCAGTAAGAGCTCTCATTTTAGTCTGAAAAGGGTAAGATAACAATGGCTGAACAGCATCCGAAAAACCATATATGTTTTGTTTAAATACAACATCGGAGAAGCGAGATGACCTTAATATAATTTATGATTTATATTTTAGTGCTACCAGGAAGCTTAAGCTGCCTAAAGGCTCCACAGTGTAAGCAGAGATGATGGATAGGAAAGGATGGAAAGTTACAGGAACTCTTGCACTGAGATTAAGTGACTACATGAAGGTCACAATAGATGAACATTTTTTTCACCTGAGTATTATGAAGGTACAGATAGAGACAGTACAACAGCGGGCAGTTGGAGAGGGAATGAAGAGTGTTGCACATAGCCTTATGTTTCTCAAAGGATTTGAATTTAACCACGGTTTTCATTAGGCAAGGCACCTAAATTAGTTGTATCAGGCTCCTTCTGGAGTTATCTCACAAAATAATGGCACTACTTGAGAATAAGTCAAATTGCCAAGGGACTGAATTGCAACCTGAGTTAAACGTAATACTGACCCCACTCAGAAATACAGAGTAAAGCTTGATGAGAAGAAAGTCTCTATGAAGATAGGATGAATTGATAAGCAAATGCTGCAGTGCGAATCTCCATAGTTTGAGAATCATCCTGTGGATGAACAGGGTTTGGGCACAAAGTGTTGCCAGAGCTTTGCCACTGATTTCAGCAGAACCTGGATTTTAGCAATATTGGAGAATCCCAGAGGAGGTGCTCTGCAGTTTACAGATAGGGTTGCCACAGGTTGTCTGATATTTGGACAGGCATCCAAAGGATGAACAGGACGTCTACAATGGTCTAGGTTTAAAATAATCCTCTAGGAGAATCTAGCAGATGATATCTGTATCTGAGGCTCATCTGTCATAATTTCTTAGTAAAGAAGAGATGAGGGACAAGATCTGCCAAAAATACATAAGATGGATCAGCCAAATTGTTTCTAAATGGTACCTTAGTCAGAAATCTCCACAGGGGGCCAGCAGCCAGCTGCATTGCACTATAGAGTAAATGTTACTGTTTTGGAAAAGAGTCAGTGGCAAGTGATTTGCATTAAACATTTTTTTTTCTTTTGTTGTTGTTGTTATTGTTGGTTTCGTTGCTATTTTTGGCTAACACAGAAATGCATCAGCATGTGAAATTTACAGAGCAAGTGCCCAATTGCTGATTTCCAGTACAATTTTTGTCTCCCTGCTTAAAGATTTTGCTCCCAAAAGGCAGGGAGGAGGGGGAGACTAGCAGGGTAGAAGTGGTGATAGGGAATCCAAAAAACCCAATCAAACAGAGAGACTATCCAGAACCACAGATGATTTCCATTTTCCAACATTTTCTTTCTAACTCAAGAATACACAAAAATCTGTGAATTTAGAGCGCCTGAAGTTCTCTTGCCTTGGAAAGGAGAACAGAAGATGGAACAAAACCTATGTTGAAAGCCGCTGAACTCATGAATATGAACAGGGGGCTGGAAGAAAATGAAGCCCAGGGATTCATGGATCTCGTCATGGTCTAGAGATGCTTTCAGCATATGTCTAGCATGCAGCAGGGTCTGGCAATTTTCCTGGTATTTAGGCTGCTTTTGGGACTGCTGCTCTCCGGCACATGTTTGTCCTGGAGGATGGTTTTCACTGATATGGTGTGATGAAATTCCTATCTAAACAGTTGCAGGTGTGTGTGGGGATGGCTCTGGCCAGAAACCTGGTCTCTTGCCCAGAGAAGAACATTGCTAGGGGCAGCGAAATGGCTCTGCCCCTCAGCTTGCCTGCTCTCATCTAGGGACAATTCGGGTGTGCTGGAAAATGTTACACTAATTCTGCATCCATTGCTCTTTGAGGACTGCAAAGGTAAAGAGGAAGATCAGTTTTTTCAAGGATCTGCCCCCAGATCCATTCCTTCCCTCCTGTGACAGGAACAGCCCGGCCAAACCCAGCCCCTAATCCTTGGAGTGGAAAACACTTGGGTACTTCCAAGTGTTGTCTCTACAGATGCTTTTCACATACCCAGACACACATGGATTTATGTGTAAGTGCAGCCACAAAAACATGTGTAATGATTGCCATAAGGATAATGTGCAGGTAGTTATCTACATAAGCATGCATCACACACGTGGATGCAGATGAATGGATTAGAAAGACAGGCAAATATAACAGAAGATTCAAAAAATTAAGGCCAGAAAAGACCGCAGAAACGATCCAAGAGTTTTTCTGCCTTACATTAGCCATTCATTATTATCTAAAGCAACCTCTGCTAGGCTGCACAAGATGCTGAAATCATACAGTATGATGAAAAAAAGAAACAAGAGCAAACCATGAAATATTTAATATCCTCTAGTGGCACTGATGCAGTCTTTAAGCACAAGGCAGTGCATTAACACTATTCACTACGCCTCCTAACTCAAGTGGCTAAAACTAGACTATGGGAGAAAAAAGGTGAACAGTTTTTACACCCTCTTGTACTGAAAAAGCCCCAGCTGAACCAAGGTTTGGCACTCTCCTTGAAGAAATGTGTGGATTGATCAATGAGGGTGAGTTAGAGGCTGAGAAAACACCGTCCACAAGAAACAGTTGAAAGAATTGTGCCTGCTTAGAGTGCAGAAGAAAACAATGAGTACAGGTATGAAAACAGTATTAAAGCACTTCACTCAGAAAAACTTCAGCTCGATTATGATGAAGTTTCAGTTAAAGCATCAGATGATTTTGTCCAGGAAAGGTTACATGTCTTAGGGCGAGATAGCTCCTCTCTTCCTGAGATGTCACTTTCTCTCTGCTGTTTGTGGAACAAGTTTAGTCAACACCCCTAATTTTTGTGTGCGATGATGAGGATGCTTTACAGGCACGACAGCACTGCCCAGAATACAGGTATTTAATGAATCAGTGTCAGGCTACTTTCTTTTTGGTACCTTTTCCCTGAGTGTGTGCCACTTGCCACAGTCAGACATTCTGCTACTCTATGAATCTCTAGTTTGACTCAACAGGATTCTACACTTGTTCTTACATAAAAAGCCCTACCAAACTTCCCCTGAATTTACTTTGGACTGATGTGTGCAGCATGAACGTGGAATTGTATTCTATTTGCCATCCCTTGCCCCATAGACAAGTTATAAGTATGGAATTCACATCCAAGTATCAAGAGTCCCATTTTAAATATCCTGAAAATTCCAAGGATTCCTACACGCTTTTACCAAATTCATGAAAGTTTGACCTCTTGAATAGGGTGACCATTGTCAAGTTTTACGTGGACCCATTTCCTACATTTTAAAATGTTCATAAAATCATCCATAGGTTTTGATGCTTTACAGAGGAAATACTGCAGGAAGGATTTGGTTGCCTTTTAGATTGCTTCTTTTTGGGTTTGTTTTGTTTTGATTTTTTTCTATAAAAGTTCCAAAACCCAACCCCCCCTCAACAATTTTTTTTTTTTTTACTTCTTTTTCCTTACTGTAGGAGAAACACATTTACAAGTCACTAAAACCGATTAAAGCTCTAGCAATGTGCAGGCTTCCTTGACCTGCCTGAAACACACTGCTTGTGTGCACGAAAAGGATGCACGTACAGTGATTACCAGATCTGATGTTGAGGCAGACCTTTTCTTTCTGGGTCTACTGGTCCTGGGTGAGGGTAGTTTGTTTGTAATTCTGCTCCAGGCAGACTCAGAAGAGTATGGCATTCACTGTAGCAGAAGAATTAACTTAAAATTCAAACACCTTGGTCTCAGCTGATTAAAAAATCTTCCCCCCGAACACTCTCTTGACCATCCAGCCACATCTCCAAGGTGTGTACCTCAAAGGCTGGCAGGAGCTCGCGGACACTCAGAGCAGATTTGGTAAATGAGATCCAGTGCTCAGACTGCAGGTGAGCTAATTCAGTGCCATTAGCTGCAGCCAGGACTTCATCTCCTCATTAGGAAAGAGATAAATTATGCAAAGTGTACTCTCAGCACAAGCAGCAAGAGCCAGCAAAGCCACAGAAAAGAGAGAGGTGGAAGGAAAAACAGTCTGCAAAGCAGGGCAGAGCAAATGCAACACTGCCCTGGAAAGGGTGGGAGGGAACTCTCATCTTGGGTCAGCCCCCGGATGGAAACAAGAGGCTTCACTTTCTCTGACCTCCTGCCAACTGCAGTGACAGTCAAACTGGAGCAAGGCCTCTTCTTTCTGTGCTTGCCCACACTCCAAAGGTCCCTCCCTAGTTAGTCCTATTGTACCCTAATCTTTCATAAGAAATCGATTTACATAAAACTGCAGAGCCCAAGAAGAAAAATATTTATCTCTTTATCTCCCCAAGCAGACCCTCCACAAGGGATTCTCTTCCCTGACAGCACTTTGCAAAGCCTGATTTTTTTCCTGATGGCTGTTGCCTGGAAGCATGGCATCAATGAAAGCTCTTCTTTGGTATTGCGCTTATTTTATTTCCAAAAAAACCACAGCAGGGAAGAAAGCGACTGTGTGAAATATCCTACAGCCACCACAGCAAGATAAAATATCCCAGGTATGGGCAGGAAAAAATAGTTGACATTAGCTTAGATACCAGACCCCTCTCAATCCTGGTCCCTGCAGGACTGTCAACACGGTGACCAACCATTCTGGCACCCTTCTGTGTGAGGGAAATCCTGCCAGGAGTTGGGCTGGACTCACATTAATTTTCTCCTGGCCAAGAAAGACTGACCAGATTGCAAAGACTGTGAACTCACGACCTTGATTTTTTTTCCCCTCCAACAGCTTCCTGGAACGCTTGGTTTCTCAGCCTCCTCTCTGCCTCCTCCTTCTCTTTGCCCAGGAGCCACCGTGGGGGCAGATCCAGCCCTGACAATGCACCCTGGGTGTGAACCAGCCCCGCGGGGTGCAGGAGGAGCAGCGGATGCCAGCCAGGCTGGAGTCCATCCGTCACCCCCTCAGCACAGGTAGGACTGGGCTGGAAGGACGGCACAACAAAGACAGACTACATTTAGCTGGATACTTTCCCTCAATCACGGCATTAGCTTTTCCTGATCCTATAGTTAAAAACAGCTATTTATTCTGTCACTACACGCTGGCAAAGATATATTGCACCAAGTCAGCGCCTACAATTATTATAGTACAGAAAACCTTTGCTGTAGCACGTTTAGTGCTGCTATTTATCAGGCACAGCTATTACATCCTGGCTCCCAACAAGGCTGTACAATTCTGGCACCCACGAAGACAGCAGGTGCTCTGAATTAAACCAGGGCCCAAAGACGTTCTCTTCACCTTCCTCTGGCTTTCCTTAATAGCCTACCAAGGGCTGGGGGCTATCAGGAAGGAAAAGAGTTGCAAGAAAGCACTCTGCTTATCTGACACTATGTCTTAGTGTCACAAAATACCATGTGTAGAGGGGAAAACACTGCTGTTTTGTGAGGGAGGTGACAGGATCTCTAGAAATTAAAAGAAATTAGAATCCAAGTAGGTCATACAGTTCTTCAAGGTGCCAAAATCACAGTATTTAATTGTAACAGATATTTCTTTGTGAAATGCTTATCCAATACTAATTGATAACCAAAAATGTTGCACATTATGGTCCACCTGCCCATCCAGCCAGCAGAAAGTGTACTGATACCACTGCTTCTGTTACCTCTAGTGCTCCATTCATACACAGTTTTAGGGCTCTGGGGTTTTTTTCCATATCTTTGCTATATCATCAAAACCTTGTTCTATTATTACCAGCAAAACTATCTTGCCAATGGTCTGCACTTAAGATTAATTTGAAATCGTGTCTTCCAACGGAATGGTATTTAAAAAGATGTTTCTAATACATTCCTCTCCAATTTTCTAACTTGTTAGCAAACTGAAAATTTGACTCACGAAGTACACAGATTTATTGTAGCGATTAAAAAAAAAGAGAGAAAGAAATGCTAGACGATAACTGACTGATCATCAAAAAAGGAATTTTTTTGGATAACTTCCTGAAAGCCTACTATTCCAGAGTTCTCTCTCTCCCACTGTCACTAATTTTCAAAAGAAATTCAAGCCTGAATCTAAGAGACTTCCCTGATGATTTCTCTCAGAAGAAAAAAAAAAAAAAGTGGTGGTTTTTTTTTTTAAACCATGATTTTTCAGTAGAAAAACGTTGTCTAAATTACTTTGATCAGTCCTTTCCAACATCTTTGCAGCCCAGAGTTGCCAGCAGCTACATGGAGTACCGTGGGTGTGTCTCGACGGAGCTGCGGAGAGCACCGTCACTGGCTATCGTGCGCGTTCAAAGTGCCAAAAGGCACTCGGTGTCTGTCAAGCCTAAATATTTGTAGGGGCAGAACCAAAGTTGGAGAGCTTCTAAGTTCCATAAGAAGGCCCAGAGGCAGAGAAGACTATTTAGGAATAGCTGAATAGGGATCAACACTCAGCCAAGTACTCAAGACTGAGTAATAAGGCAGAATATTTTGGGTCACTGCTGTCAAGGATATTTTCCTTGAGAGGTTTTTGGGGTACTTTGAGATACACAGATTTAGCTTTATTCCCATCAGCTCCCAGCCAAAGGCATCTTTTTGAATCTGCTTTTGAAAGTCTTAGGCTCCCAGGCCTCCTGTTGGCAGGAAGAACATTGTCATCATATTATGGAGCTGCTACTGACCACAGCTACCTGATTACTTTGCCTTTGAAACATGGGTAGAGGTGGTTCATGGGATTTGGTGTGATTTATTTGTTTGGGTTTAATGTTCCAAGACAACAGGCTCATTTTTTTAGAAGAAATAAGCACAATAATCAGATTGTGTGAGAGATGATCAAAGAGAAAAGGAAATTAAAATATTCACAATAATAATAGTAATATTAATCACTAATGCAAAAGGAACATTTTGCTTCTGGCCATTGTTGCCGGTATGCAGGACATCCACACTGAGTGGATCTATTGACCTGATGTTCCTGCTTACTGTGCAAGTGGTACTAATGTTAGGAGGACTATATTTAAGAGACGGCAGCCCTTAAGAGGCATCTGCTGATGGAGCTGCAGACACCACCAAAGATTCATGCTACTAACTAGGAGAGGGACTCAGACAGTGGAAATAATTTGCTTAAAAGCATGTTGATTTGGACATCACTAATCTCAGCATTGATCTTTGCCGGCATTAACTTTGCTGTTAATGCAAATAACTGAAAAGGATGCCATTAATTGTATTGATATAATGGAAGGCATTGCCCTTGACTTCAAGGCCCCCCTCTTTGATTTAGTGCTTGCCAACGACTCAACATTTTTGTCTCCTCTCCCCTTTTCTGCTTTGTCCAAAATGATGTTTCATTCCTTTTTATGTCCCTGTTACGCTTGGAACATCCTGTCTCTACGTTGCGCTCCTTCAAATGCTCCTTTCTTCCTGAAGGTCCTGCATTCACCTTCCCTCCTTTCCCCAAGTGCAGTCTCACAAGGAAGAAAGCAAGAGTGTATATATATATGTATCTATCTATATATATATGTATATATATATATCCAGAACACAACAGCAACAATACACACGAAGAATTCAGGTTGTGCTGCCAGCATGGCAAATTCCCTTTGTGATTTCCTGGACCAAGAGGATTGTGAGCTCCAGGAGTAAAGGCTTAATGAGGAAAAGGCAACAAATGGGACTTATCCATAGGGCTTTAGTGAGAGTGTTAAATCAAAACAATGCTTTTTCCGACTGCCCATCTTACAAACTGAATACTGATGAAAAGTGAAGGCTCTGGAAGAGTGAAAAAAAAAGAGTTGAGGCCTTGAAACTTTTTTCAGAAATAGATTTAGGGATGCTATATATGTAGCTTCTACAAAGGAAAGTTGGGAAATTTTTTTGCCCTTTATTATTATCTATCAGAAGAAAAAATATCTGATGACAGAGGGCATTTTAGTTTAGGAAGTAAGGACATCACAGAATATCACATTAGACAAACTAAGTCTAAGATTACAGTATGGTTTATTTTGATCGAGTCAACTCTCTGAGTCTTAAAATCTTTAAATCAACTTCAATTTTCTACAAGGCATGTTCAAGATATGAAGAAAAAAAGAATAATTATACATTTGGGAGAAAATTCTTGTTTTCCCAACAGAAGTGGTAATTTAGACCAGAAACTTAACAAATACATATGAGAATCATTTTCTCTGACCCAAAGACTTAGTGGTGCCAAAAGGGAAGACACAGGAAGAGAAATACTATTGCAGATCTATCATGGGCAACCACAATTTTCATTGAATAATAGAACAAGCATCAATTAACTTTGCATTTTTCTCAGCCATTATTAATTGTTTGATTTCCCGAGGGCACTATCATGGTAGAAACTGGTATTGAGTGGATCTGAAGAAGTAAGGGTATGGGGAAGATGTCATGTGTGTAAGTGGCTTCCTGGATCAGGAGGCCTTCAGGCTGTCTTTTTCAACCAATCACCACAGCTTCGTTTAAAACAGGGTTGCTGACTGTTTGAAATGCTGTCAACTTTGAGATAATCAGAGGCATAGCCTCTGGAAACTAGCACATTGTGGGACTGTAAAAGGAAGCCCCTGCAGGGGAAAGTAGGAATAGTGTACGTAGCAGCATTAAATTGGCATCTATTTGTCAAAAACATCCTTTGCTACCTCATTTCTCCAGCAAAAATATTCCACTGCAAAAAAAAAAAAACCCCACACTCATCCTCCAGTTCCTCAATTAACATCTGAATTGTAATCAACAACTTCGCAGTCAAGGAATCTTTGAAGAGATGAGAAATCAAATGTTGTTTTTCAAGCTGAACATGAAAACACTGTGATGATAGTGGGATTATTTTGGAAATACATGGCCAATAGAAACCTTGGAGGGACTTGATCCATTCCAAATCCAAATCCCTTTTGGTCCCTTAATCCATAAATCTTACTAGAGAAGTATGCTAGTGCTAAATAGTTGAGTTTAAGATTTGCAGCTGGATTTTCATGAACAGTTGTCTGTCATCATACATCTGTAAATGCGTGTTCAGTAAGTACTTTGCACTTGCAAAGGGTTTTTCTCTGCAAATCAGTTGCAAAAATGTTAATTTTGAATAGCAGTTCTGTAAATGGGACGTATTTATTAGCTCTATCTTACAGACTGGAAAACTAAGGGACAGAGGGTTAATTGAGCCTAGTTGTAAAAAAATCTAAATTATTTTAATCAAAAGAACACATAAAGATGCAGGCGTGAACCAAAACCTGCTTATAATCAGGACCATAAAGAAACAAAGAGAAGAGAATTGCTGTCTCAAGTGTCTTTCACCCTTATTACAAGACAATAATAGTGTGGACAGGTGGATTATCACAAAAAATAACATGAATAAAGGTTGCTTTGTACTTTCCCCTTCTTTTGACTGCATGGTATCCATATGGGTGTTAATGTCTCCTGATTTAGTGAAAGGGACAGGAATTTCCTGGTAAACTGAGGAAATGGGTGTACGCCTTCAATTTAGCCTTGATTTACTTCCATGTGGCTCATGCCACAGTTCCCACTTACCCTTAATTGTCATTCTGTAGTGTAAGCTATGAGGAATGTAGTCTGGGATGCTCCTGCCCAGCAAAGCAGCAGGATATTTGCAGCATCTGCCTTTTCATTATTACATAGAATATAACATGATCTGTCTGTCCTTTAAACTAAGAAGCAAGCCAAGCCACTCAGAAGGGCCAAATTTCATGCTGCTTCATTCTACCTCCACTTCAGCTCACTTCATGCTGCTTTAGCTCCACTTCAAAATCCAAGACCTAACTGGAGACCCCAAATATGCCACAGATCAGTCAAATTTCAGTGGTTGCACAGCTCCTGAGGAGGAGGAACAGATGGACAGGAACACAAAGAGGCTGATTGCATAAATTCTGTTTCTTAAGAAACTAGACTAAAATTAGGTGTTTTAAAATCCAGATCGAGGGTTAATTTCGTTTGGAAGTAGGTGCCTGAATACTAACACATATGGTTAGGAGAGTAGCTGTTTCTGTTGGTGTTGTCAAAACCACACTCTGATATACCAGATTCAGTTCTGGTATACCATTAGGGACTATTACGTCATGAGATATGCTTTATGGCCCTTTCCACTTCAGCCATGCAACCTGCTAACAGTAACTTCTGGTTTCAGTCAATTACTTTATAATTATGTTTTAAAATGTCATATCTGATTTGAGCCAAACACTTGGCTTCCAGCCTTCCCAAGGAAAAAGAAAGACAGTGATATGAAATTGCAATATTAAAAGCAGAACCTGTGCCATCTATAGATGTACTCAAAATCCAGGGCTATATTTCCGTACATAACTTGGGGCATGGTTCCGCGACAGATATCCTTCCACTGCAGGATGCTCAGAAATGTCTCAATTTAAATGCTTGATAAATTATCAATTAGCAAAATAGTAAGTATCAAAACAAACAAAAAATATTGTACCCTCAAAAATCCACACCACTAACCCCCCCACCCCCAGTCTTATGTAGGAATGTTCCCAGAAATTGATTTAATTTAAAGTTCATCCAAACAAGAATTTTTGTTTATAGAGATGAGAAGGACAGTAACCCCTAGGAGAACAGTGGTGAGGACAGGAGATACTAAAGCAGGTTAGTTGGTTATGTATAGAACCTCTTTCTGAAAGTCCAGAAAACAGTTGTCTCTTCTGACACACATTCCGGCTCTCAAAATACCAGAGAAACTCCGTCTTGATTTCCTTTTCTCACCTATCCAGACGAAAGGTTTTGCCCCAAGATGAATTTGCACAGAGTGATGGAGAAGGTGAGCTTCTCTAGCACTACCCTGGCATATGCATATCATGCCACAGAATCAGAAGCTGCTGCAAATCCCGATGCAGCTGCCACCTTACAGGGCTCCCACAAATCTTCCTCCCATCCATTCCACCAGCATTCCCCACTACATGTCCCAGTATGAATCATGTTTCACATCAGGAAAAGAAGCTGAAATTCTCTGGCATTACCTAGATGTGCTGCTTTAAGGACTGGAGTTGTAGTTCTGAATATACCCTTCCTTTCACAAGGCCAAAGCTCTCCTCACAGGATAATCCATTAGAACTGCCATTAACTGTGCATTCATGGCAGTCACAGGCAGCTCAAATCTCCACTGTGGCTTTGAAAAATCTACCCCCGGTGTTATTCTGATGTGGCTGTTTGTCTCCTTGTGAACTTATAATGATAATAATGATAATAATGATAGTAATAATGACTGACACTTATATAGTACCTTTCATCCAGAAGGATCCCAAAGTGCTTTTGCAAACTGATTTGCAAACAACTGCACACCCATATTAAACACCCCATCCTTATGTTAATGCAATGTTAATGTTGCAAATGTGAAGTGGCAAAAAGATGGGAAGTGCAAAGATTGCAGCTTCAGGAACAACATCCATACACGGTGCGCCTTGCCTATGAGGGTCTATCATTTACAACATCACCTGGAAAATGCTGTACAGCAAATAATGCTTCCCAAACTGAAGGAAAGGTGATCAAAACCTTGTGCATCTGGCCATGAAGGTAATTGGCTGGAAATTTCGCTCAGTCCCTTTCCTCAGGTGCTGATATGGAAAGCTGAGTTCTCTAATTTTCTATTTTTATTTGCTGCAATTGAGAGGGCAACATTAGATGTAGATGCCCAACAGTTAGAAGTAATGTGGCTAATGATGCTGCAATTGGACAAGGGAGGGAATGGAAAGAATCCTGCTGACTTCAGTGAATGCTGCTTCAAATATTTGTTGAATTATCTGAACAGCAGCAAAATTCCACTCTCTACCTTTTTTTCTACTTATTATTGGTATTGTGGGTTGCTTTGTGTCTTTGCAAAGGGGGAAAAACATTCTTTTCTTTTTTTCACCTTTTTTCTTCAGAACTCTGGGTAATGTCTTTTGGAACCGGATCTCACATGACAAGTTTCAGCTGCAAGGTGTTTTGCATCCATTTGGGCTGCGTTCCTCTGTTGATAGAATAGATCAGCCCAATGTTAATGATGCAAACGGTGCTGTTTTCAATGCACAATTAACCAAGTCAACACCGTGATGAATAAAAATTAAAGCTGGCATCAGGGAAGACCCCACAGAAGTTGAAATCAGTTGTTCACGTGCCTATGACTCTGAAAACATCCTTATCTTTCAACAGACACTTTTTGTTCCCCATGTAAGGTCAAATTACCTGCATCAAAGACTGAAATACAAGAGTTTGAAGGAGAGGAATCTCTGTTTGAGAGTGAATGGATTAACAAAATCAACAGCCCTAACCTTTTTGACTCCAACCACCTGTGAGTTGTTTTTTTGACCATCTGGACAGAAAGGAATTTTTTTTATTTTTCTTTTTTTCTCTATTGGAGCATGACCTGCTTACGAGGGTGAAAGTGCGCACCAAAATACAATAGAAACCGACTGTATGCACAGGGCAAAGACCCACCAACTCATTGCTACAGCTTGTTAAAAGAAAATATTAAAACTAAGTCATCTGTGAGGGCAGTCATTTCTCACACACTGGAAAGCGGATTCTGATCATGCAGATCATTTAGTGGTTCTGGCAGGAGTTTGGCATTAGTCTGGACTTGTCTGTCTGAGCTTCTGGCATAACTTTTATTGCAGGATAAATCTCTCAGCAGAGTGGGGAAATATAAGTACAATTTTATCTATCAAGTTCCTTAAGGCTTTTCTTTCTCTGTTTTGAGAGGGTATTTCCTGCCAGCTCTGTTTATCTTCACACTGAGATGGCACCCAGAGAAAAAAAAGAAAAAGAAAAAGAAAGCACCAGCAATATGTAGAATATAAATGATTTACTTTGAGGAGAACTTCAACCTGTGTTTGCCTCAACAACCATATCAGCCCAGAAGGGTTAAAATTCCTTCCCCTGTAACTGTTGCTGTCAAGGCAGGTGGTAGACCGGCTTCCCAAATACATTGAAGTTACCCTGAGGGTGAATTGAGCTTATCATTTTTGCACCATGAAGGCTTTCACCCTACCTCAAGTGAGACAGTGTAGTGGCTGGCTTTGCTCAGCTCTGGGAGAACAGTAGTTAATAGTGTCATTTTGGAATTTCTTATTAACAGGCCAGCAAAACTGCAAGGTTGACAGCACTATTAAATATGACAAAGTCTTCTTCAAAACACTGACTGTTTGACTGGTGGGAGAGAAAAAAAAAAAAAAGTCATGGCATGATTTATATCCAGGTGCACAAGTCACAGACAATCCTCTACATCTTGTGTCCACGGAATGATTGCTCGTCTATAGTCAGCAGTGTCCTCACACAGCTCATCACAGATGGCTCATCTTGACTCTGAAACTTGTTTGTGTGTCACCCTGCACCTTTCCTGGGCAAACCAACCCCTTACGACCCCCAGCTCCCAGGAGGGTTTCCTCCGAAATCAAAGTGTTTATAACTGATCCTTACGCTGGACAGCTGTTTGTTCTGAGTGAGAATGTCGTACCTGCAGTGGATGACATCACTGTTTGGGGTCAAGATTTCGTAGCTGGATTGATAGGGTGGGAGGCTATCTCAAACCAGAAGGCCACTTTCAATTGGAATTGAAGAGCTTATTAAAAAAGATTTTATGTATATACCTGGGAGGTTTTGAGACACACAAGAAAAATGCATTAGGATTAGATTAGATGAGATTAGATTAAAAAAGCACAGACATAGAGGACCAGATCAACAGTCAGTCTTAGTTCAATAGCCTGTCTCAGACAGTGGTCAATACCATCTACTTCTCTGCAACAGGCAGGGCACCCTTCAGTAGGCAGCTATGGGGATAACATACTCATAAGGACAATGTCTTCCTAAACCCCATTAATTAGAAGTTGGTTTAGGCACTGAAGCAAGAAAGCTTTTATCCACTCTGAAGCTCTGGGATTTTTTTTATTATTTTTTTTAATCCTCACAATACTAAATCTGGATGTTCTTGCTACCTAATATAAGTCTAATGCCATTCTCCCCCTCCCCCTCCTCCTCCTAAACCGCCAAAATTTTGGTGTCAAATAGTAATTTGTTTGTTTGTTTCTTTTTTTTTTTTAACTAAATTGAAAGTTTTGCTTGGACAGGACTGAGAAACTTGTGTAACAGCTCGCAGCAGCTCTCCCCATCTAAGAACAAACAAGGAAAAATAATTACTTCAGAAGAATTACTGAAATCAGAGATAACCAATTTTTTGTTATCTGGCCTTGATCAGTAAAGCTGCCCGAAAAATGCCCTTCCATGTATTTTCACTTTCCACACTTAGCACCCATTTCCTTTATGAAACAAGTCTCGTTAACTAAACCAGCTTGGAAGGGATCCAGGGGACATGTTTAGCATTCTGTATTTCAGACATCTTAAGTGCATGTTTCTTGGCTGATCCACTGCCTTTACACCCTATTTGAATAATACAAGGTTTTATTGAGAGGAAGAAGAGGTGTTATCCAAGAGAAAAAGGAGATACATCAGCTCTGACTCATTCCAAATGCCAGTCCACTGTCTCATTTTACTGGATGAGTTGCGTAAGGTCAAGAACACAACAACAGGACTCAGAGGGAGAGAATATTTGTAGTATTTCTCCACATGAAGCTTCAAAAAGTTTAAAACCACAATGAAATACTTTTTAGGCAATATCTTATAATTGCCAGACAGCTGAGGATTGTTTATTTTGGCCAACGTTTCCTGTTTGCATTTCATAGAACCTTGAAGTGTTTGTGGAGGTTTTGGTATTGGTCTGGGGATCCCTAAAGAAATAGTGTGAGGTGCTCTTCTTTGAGGCAATACTTTGTTGTTTGGTTCATTTTTTCTAGTAGTATGTCCTTTATCTTATGCAACTGTTAATTTGATCACCTGTAAAACCTTACCAACAACAATTTGCATCCTGAGGAAAGTAGGGGTTTCTTTTTGCCTTGCAGAATTTTTACAGAAGAGACCAAATATTGTGGTTAAAAATTTGTTCCAATGAGCTAAAGGGTAGTTGCCAGAGGTCTCCTTTTTCCTCTCTGAGTAGTGATCCCCAGGTGGACTTCACATCTGGCAATGAATTGCCCCTTTTAACACAGAGGAGACAAGCAATGCAACTTAAAGACAGAGTTAAGCCTACGGAGATAAATAAGAATATGGGTAATTCGAACTTCCACCTGGTGTTGCTCTGACATTCTCTAACAAAAAATTAGAGCTTTCAAATGAAATACCTTATTTAAAAAATGTACTTGTATATGAAATGTTTGGGTTTTTTTCTTTTCTAGTGAAAGGGTAACATATTTTGAGCAGATGCAGTTTTGGTATTTGCCTGCTGAGCTGCAGCTTTGGAAGGCAGGACTTCCCATCCTGCCATTAAATCATGAGGAGGTAGACAGGATTTAACAGTTCAGATCCAGAGTGGTATAGAAGTCCTGGGAGATACCTGAAAATCTGTACCCAGAAAGCATCTGAAGAATATGTCTCTGCTTATCTATGGTTGCATGTATATGTGAGGTTTTGTTTTATTTTATAACAAGATATATTGGCTAACTGGGAGCATTTTATTAAAGAGAAAAGTCTGGGTAAAGCGAGCAAACTATTCACTGCCAAAATTTACCCAGAAGTACCTGTGTAATTGAATTTGGCCAGCACTAGCAAGATATTTGATTTTCTATAATTGGATTGGCTAATGGGGGGAAGAGGGTGGGGAGAGGGAGGAACTGGAAAGTTATCTATCTCCCTTGACAAAATGATCCAGTGAGTTGGGAAATTTCTCTGCCCACAGGGAAAGAAGGGCCAGATAGAAACACGAAAACAAAGCAAGTGATAGACTGAAGCAAGGGGTAGGGCTGGAAAACAGGAGTTAGTCCACGGCTTTGCTACAGACTCCTGAGATGCTTGTGGGCAAGTCATTTAATCTTCCCGTGCGTAAATTCTCCATTCTGTGCGTGTCTTATTTCATATTTTGAGTTCTTTGGGTTTCAAGTGCCTTCTGTGCTACATCACATAGGAAAAACTCTCACTGAATAACCAAAAGCCAGTAGGTGAATGACGATATAAAAAAGAGTTTTTGAAGGGCTGTCATGTCTCCAGCATGCATCTGTTTCTACAACATTATTGCAAACACATTGGATTAGAGGATTTAGGCAACTTATTTTGGGCATTCAGCAATCCTGGACATGCCTGGAGCATGCAGCTCTGCTCTGCGTGTGTATTTGACATGAAGTGTCCTGAGGTTTTCCTTCAGCTCATTTACTGTGGTGATGGATGCCACGCTCCTATCACAGGAGAGACGCGGATGCTAAACGCTTTCAAGGAATAAGACCAGTTCTGTTGGATCATACAGTAGGTCCATCCAGCTAAATCTCCTCTCATCAGAGTTGGAGCATAGGGCAAAAGTAGGTAAGAAAGAGTATATTTACCCTGAATAATCTCCTAAACTCCAATAATTTTCAGTTCAGAGGGTTCTTGAGATGCAGCATGTGTATAGTCAGCAGCCTTCACTGCATTCCCACATTTATCCCGCATGCTGGACCCATGATAAACAGGGAAAGCAAGGCAACCTCACCTTATCATACAGCCATGTGATTGTCAAAAATATGACTTCTAATAACATGGAGCCCAAATTTATCACCACAGCAAGATCAGGTGGGATGGGAGCAAGAATTCAACCAAGAGGATAGAGACCGACGTCTTACCTAAACCCTCCCCACCTGTGTATACAAGTAATACTCTTATACTGGCATTATGAATAGAATAAGTTTAGTGGTAAGTTTGGTGGTATTGTGACACTTTTGGAAAACAATATCTAGAAATACTCTATTGCCATCCTTATTCCTCATTAAAAATGCAACATTTTCATTTTAAGGGATTTTAAAATGTCTAATCAATCTTCTTTAAAACATGAGACAGATTTAAAGCCAAGACAGAATAAAATCTTTGGTTCTTGGACACAACTGTAGATTGAAATGATTGCTAGAGTCCTTCTTAGTAAGTAGAGCTAGGTTCTCTAAAAAAATGAAGTTAATGTGATCAAGTTGTGTGTGTGTTAGCCTATGACTCTTTCCTGATTACATTATTGCATGATTCAGCTGAACAGAATAAATTCTATTTATTTTGCAGATTGATGAGTTATTACACTGAGGATTGTAAAACTTTTTGAAATTAAAATAGATAGAGGAGGAAGAAAGAAGAAGAACACATACCTAAATCTTTCTTTAAGATTTAATGACAGTCTACTTCTAAGAACAACCTGTTGGGACGGCTGGTTTTATAGCCTTACCAAGCTGCATCCTGGGTTACCCTTTGTATACCAAGCCTTGCCTGCCTGCACTTTGTAGGAAATTGTACCCTCCAGTATCAATATACATGAAGTCAACTTCCTTAATCAGTTTAAAAGCCTTTTGAAAATGTATTTTGTGGGTGTCTCACTACCTGAATCTTTTATTTATGGGCTTGTACTGGGATGGACATTTGAATTTTTGTTGTGAGACTGTATTTTATTATGCATTTTATTTGTTTTTTATTGAAAGCTTTCTGAAGCACTAAGAAAGATCCTGGGCAAGTGATTGAATAAAAGCAAACTCATTTCAAAACCCCTCCCTGATTTTTCATCTTCTTCCCACTGCAGATATGTGCACACCCAGATTCCTGCCCTCTATTTCACAGCATACACTACTACTTTATTTTCATCTTTTATGAAAACCTAGCAATTTCTGTTATTTCTAAGAACAACCAGCCATCACAATGCTAATAGGTGTGATAAGAACTGTAGTATGTTTATTTATTTTTTATTAATCCTGAAGAAACACAGGAGCCTCCTTATTTTCTTGAAAGTTTAGTGTTTTTCCCATCAGGTTTGTCTCTGTGACAGAAACTTCATCAAAATAAAGTAAACATAACTTAAAGGTTTTTTTAGAAACTTTCCAATTACAGAGAAGATAATATTGAGATCATACTTTCTCTAATTTTTGAAAAGGAATCATTAATAAAATTACCAAAATTTTGTGGGCAAAAAAATACATTTTTCTTGAAAAGAGAGTGAAAAAAGAGTATGTTCTGTTTTCTGATTTGCTTTGTATTTTCTTCTGCTGTTCCCCATATATGCCAATTCTTCAAAATGGGCAATTCCACAGACAGATGAAGTAACAGTGTCCAAGTCCATAAAGATAGTTCCCACTCAGACTTCTGGCCTATTCTCACTTTCCTTTGGAAACTGATGAAAGGTAAAATCTTAAAGGAAGCCAGTGATCTGTTCCAGAGCTTTTTACTACTGGCTGACCAAAATAAAGGAGTAAAATTCTGTCCTGGGTTCCAAAATGCCATCAGTTTTGAACAGATAATCTGCTGATAGAGTTACACACAAACACAGGAAGAAAAATGAAAGACATAGATGCCAAGGAGAATTTTCGTAAATGAAAAGTATATTAAGTTGTAACCACCCTGGGAAATAAAGAAAGTCCTTTTATTTAGGATCTTGAATACTCACTCAGACAGGTCTAGGGGAAATACATAAAAGAAAACAATTGGCAAAATTGCATTCTACACTACTTGATCCATCCTCCCAGCTCTTTTTTTTACAAGAGTGTTGAGATTGGGGGTATCTTCTGAATACAGCTGTCCACAGCCATGTTACGGGATATTTACACACTATGAGCCTTACCATACAATTCCTCCTTTATTCCAAGTCATCTCACTTAGAGAGCCCTTTATGTTTATATTTTACTTAAAAGACTTAGTCAACACCCTTTAGCACAGTAATCTATATTATGTATAACCAGTTTATAAAAAGCCAACTTTATAGGAACACCTTTTGCAAGTTCTGTTACCCACATTTTGTGGTTCTATAGCACCAATGTCATGGCATTTATGTTTTCAGTGGTTTTACAATGGTGATTTCATAAATTACACAACCTTGTGATGAAGAGCAGAACAGGCGATTAACTGCATTAACCACACACCTTTGACCAGGTCACCTGCACTCTGTGCACTGATTTATCACCCCTGTGTCAGACAAACAAGCCTAAGATTTCAAGAAAACAGTAGAAGTGCTGACAGATCTATCCCCAAAGTGGTCAAATACCAGCATTTTCTTCAGCACTTGCAACTAAGAATAACTCATACACTGAAAAGAGGCAGATGAACTCTAACTGTACTTTAACATCACATGGTCCAGCAGGACACAGATCGATATATAGTTCATGTTTTTTTATTATTATTTTTTTAATATGGGGAAAAAAAAAAAAAAAAAGCTTGAAAGACTGAACACCTGTAAAGTTGTGATGCACTCTTTGTATAAAAATAAATGTTTCAATCTGACTGAGGTAAAAGTCTTGTAAGAACATATTTCTCCTAAGACTTTTGCATGACTCTTAGGTCAGGAGGAGCTTTTCGGCACAATACTACTTAAAGGCATGAATAAGATAGCTGGAGATTAAATATTCTTTGGAGAAAGCATCCTTGAACTGGCAGGGGGTGGGGACCTAAACGCTAAAATGATGATCGAGCTGTCACCACACAATCTGATTGATATTTTTACAAGATGAGGGTGAGCTCAAACAAAATGTCTCCGTCCCATTTTGGTAAAGCAGAAGCCAGGGCAGTACCTAGGAAATGTCTGCATTTTTTTTTTTTTTTCACGTATGGATGTAATTGCACCTTCACTAATTTCCAAGAACACAGGAATCTTTGACATCATGGATATCATGGCTCCATAATGAATGCTGCTGAGGAGTAGGAGATAATATTTTGGGTTTGGTAGCACAAGAACATTTTTCCTCCATGAGGATGGAGTGAATTTAAGCCTATCCAGCAGGATGTGGTCATTGAACACAGATTACTTCATCTGAGTGAGTCAAATTTGATATTCTCTATAATCAACAAAGAGAAATGTGTGCTTTTGGGACACAATTCATTAGACTGACTTTAGATTTCAACATTAGGATGAGAGGAATCACATCATAAAAGAGTGCACTTCTCTCTACCAACCACAACAGAAGACCATACTGATTAGCTCAAGAGTAGGTAAAAAAAAAATAAATCTCTGTAGCTAGAGATGATGTGTAGCATGTGTGTGTAGACAGACTGTAATGGGAGTTCTAGCAAGAAAAGGTGGGACAAGGGAGTAATTAAATAAAATCTCATCTTTTCTTACTCAAAATTTAAATATAGAATATGGCAAAGTGGCTGAACAAGAATTAACTGACAGAGTTAATGAGATGGGGGGAAAACACTCAAAACAGAACGAGCGCTAGGCTTAGCGTATCAGGATTCCTGTGTGTACCTTGCAAATTTACAATGTCAAATTGACATAATTTGAAGGAGATGGCGGGCATTATCCTAGGAAAAAAAAAGAAAAGGCGGCCCGTTTCTAATTTGCATATGCATATTTATTTATCTGATATAGCAGCAAATTCTGTTGTTCTCTGAGCGGCACCTTTGCATCTTACAAATTTTTCCCCATTTGCACAATTAGTGCTGGCAGATAAATGTGCTGGCTGGCGAAGCATCCCCTTTTATACTTTCCCCTGCCAACAGCACAGGCCTCAGATATTTAGTTGAAATGCAAAACAGGAGCACATAACTGATAGACTAACCTGCAAATTTGGTGTGAAACTTCTCTGTGGGTGATGTGGGATGGGGGGACCTCTAAAGTGTACTCACCAACCAGGTGTACTTATTGGAAAACTTGGAACAGGCTCACCAGAAAAATGATAGAGTGACCATCCCTGGAAGCATTCAAAAAATGAGTAGACACAGCACTTCATGATGCAGTTTAGTGGGAATGGCAGTACATGGTCAAAGGTTGGACTTTATAGTCTTTGGGGGTCTTTTCAAACCTTAGTAGTTCTGTGATTCTATTTAGACTCTGACCTGCATGGGCTACGAAGAGATGTGTGAGATCCAACAAACACAGATGACCTGAGCAAGTGGTGTGAATAGCGGTTAGGGCTGCTAAGTGTTCATCTAAAACATCAACACCCTAACTGCCCAATAGTCCAAATCCCAGAGCCTCTGAGTTTGTCTTCCAGCTTTGATGTATGTTGATAATTTGCTTGAAAAACTTGGATTTCTCAATAGCCTTCTTTCTTCTTTCGTACAGCAGTTTGGTGCTGTACAACGGGATGTAAAGCTGAATGGTCATTAAGTTGTTCCTTATTGCTCATTCCCAGAAGAATCAAACACAAACCACACATTTCCTTGTACAAGACAAGTTTTCCCCTGTATTCCTCTTTGTCCCACTGCAGAGCATGTCCAGAAGCACAAATAAAGGAAGAATAAGGTAATGGAGATATCATCTATAGGGGCCAAAAGTACCCCATGTCTTTTTCTCCTAGGCCACACAGACCTCTCCAGAACAAGGAAAGGATTTTCAATTAGACATCAAATTAATAAGACACTTCTGATGCTCCTTTCCTGCAGGAAGACATTAGTAATTTGTTTGTTCCAAAGGCGCTACTCATATTCACACAAAATGGCATTTAAATGTTAATCGAGTCAAGGGATGGGGAGTGCTTGCCAATCACTACGCAACTTAAGGTCAAGGTTTTTGTCTTAAAGGAGGACTCAATGTTAATTTAAAATTTAAAATTCTTGACAGATAGCAGGTTTTCAAATGCCTGCTACAATCTGGCTTGTTTGATTCATTTTAATGAGTAAGTAACTCCTGGCAAAATGAAGGTTTTCCCATGTCTTCAAGGAAATGGAAGGGCAAAGAGGCACAGTGGACTAATCCTGCAACCACTACAGGGAACAGGAAGCAAAACCAATTTAGACTCCCATTCATCTCCTTGCTTCCCACATAGAGACCAAAAAGAGTAATTTACATTCGTAGGAACACTAGGCAATTATTGGAGGTTTCAGTTTAAAAGGAAAAGAAGAAAAAAAGTTCTCAATATTAAATTCAGCTTTGACTCTGTGCTGGAGAAGCGTTTTATGCACATGTCTGTGAACATGTTTGGTTTTGTTGTTTGTGTGCTTTATTTCCTTTGATAGCTTTGGACTTTGTGGTTTTGCTTTGTTTTTTTTAACTTTCAGAGTATAATGGTCAAGCAGTATAAGGAACCTGTGATCTCTTTCTCCCTTTTTTCCCCCCAATTTTCCAGTCCCAGAAAAGAGCCACAGGGCTCAGCTGTATTTACCCCTGGCTGTTGGAAGCTGTATTTAGGACTGACACGTCTCTCAGGCAGTTCTCACCACCACTGCATAGGTGTATGACAGACTGACAAACCTCCCATGCAGCCTTGCAGGAGGTGATGGATTCAGATTGCCACTAGCTCCAACTTGTGACCTCAGTCATGAAAGAAGGCATAAGGACTGCTTCTGAATAGAGATTGGAAAAGAATGAGAAGGGCTGTGAGTGATCAGTGCAACCACTGAGATTACAAAGGTTGAGCAGCTGAGCAACCTGGTGTAGAGTGTAACATCCCTGCCTGTGGCAGAGGGGTTGGAACGACATGATCTTTAAGGTCCTTTCCAAACCAAACCATTCTATGATTCTGTGCTTATAGAAAGGGTGTGAAATTAAATTCTGTTTAATTTCAGGAGAGAAATAGTCTTTCTAGGGAAGAGTGCCTGCAGTGGTAGGTGAAAGAGGACATACAGATCTCATAAGTGCAAGAGGCCATACGAATGTAATTTCTCTCTGTTGATGACTTCTTCCATACATCTAACCCACGGGCTGTCAAGTTAGCTGAAATGAACTTCATATTGACTGTTGATAGTAATATTGTAAAAGAATTTATTGTGATCTCTTCTTACATCAATGAAGCTGATTTCTGCCCTTATGTTTAAACTGGACACCCATGTCTGTCTCACTGGCACATGTGTTATTGGTGTACAGACACGGATACACAAAACTCATGGTACTGGATGCTTGGCACTGTCTCAACATTTGTGGACACGTCCCTGTCTGTTCCATGCCCCTCCACCCCCTATAAATTAGAGGAATAGCATTTCCGAGACTAATCAGAACACTTAATGGTGCGGACATGTTCAGATGCCCAGGAATGACACCATTGTTTCAGGTAGAGGGTATTTGAAGAACGAAGAAGTTTGACTGGTTTTTCCACCTTTCGACTACATCAAAAATGAAGAGAGATGGTGAGATTTAGGCCTCTCTGTGGAGCTATTCAGTCCAGGATCTGAAGCAATCTCCAAGAATATCAGACTCCTCTGTCTAGTAGAATGAATCTGGACATTAAAAACTGCACAGTGCTGGAGCTATCTGTCCATTATATAAACACATAACCCTTGATAAAGAGGCCTTTGAACTGTCATCTTGACCTCTACATGTTTAGATTACATTTCACGACCCCATAACATATGTCTGTCTTGCTCATATGCCAGCACCATAAGACGTGTCCTTTCTGTGGTTACATGGGAAAACACACTTTCTCTCGCAGAGCTGGCATGCAACTCTATTGAGTTGAGTTGCTGAAATCTCCCAGGCCTCTTAAAATATGAGGGTTAGGAGAGTGGTAAACCCCCATAAAACTAATCAAAATCAAGCACATAGAGTCAGAAGTAATCCCAACAAAAAGAAACAGATCCATTTTATGAAGTCACATAGTCCAACCTTCAGCTAATGCAGAACTGTACCCCAAAAATATAGTGCTGTCATTTCAAAGCAACCAAAATTCTTGAAGTTCCAGCTTTGACAGTCCCTGATCTGTGTGATGGTTCTTAGCGAGAGCTTTCTATGGATATATAGTCCCCATCTACTGTCTTTTATCTATTTATTTATTTATTGCTACTTGTTTTATTTTCTCTTACTGTGCAATACATTCTAAATCTTTGTGCAATTTTACCTTCTCATACTACCACTTGTCTTTATGGAGTTGCCTGAGTTCTTAACATCTGTTCATAGAATGTGTAAGTTCAAAAACATAGAAATAAATTCCTGGTCCTGAATACTTTCGTTTATAAATAACAGGTCACTTCTTCTGCAGAGTAAGTACCAGTAAGATGGTAGGATACAGAAATATGGCACTAGTAACTGTCGCCACTGCTATCTGTGCTTCATTTCTCATTTAAGGAAACTAAAGGAATATCCCAGGAGGCCAAACTGACAAATAATGATATAAAACTCATTGTTTAAGGCAGTAGTAGAACAACTGCTTTGAATAAAATGAGATCAGTCTATGATTTTTCATTCCAAGGAAAAGGAAATCTATAGGCTCCATCCGAATCAGTTAGTTGCAGAAGCAGTTAAATCATGTCAAGCTCTTAATGTAATTTGAAACCTAACCACTGTGAGTTACCTACAAGAATTTCTAATCGGCACCTTCCCCAGATAAGTTTCACATCATATTCATGTCTTTGAATAAGCCTATGTTAAGACTAGAACTAGACTAGAAATCAGGACAACAAAATTCCCTTCCAGTTTGTCACTTATCAACTGTAATCTTGGGAAACAGATTTCTCCCACCTACTTCATCTATTCCCTGTCTTAATCCTAGCTACATTTACTTGGAATTGGAGTGTTTTTTGGTGCGGACTGTACTTCAACAAATGCACACACAGCACTTGGCACAGTGGGATCTTCATCTTGATGGTGACCACTGGATGCCACTGAGATTCAGATCAATGGCAACAGCCAGAGAAACTCTCCTGCCTCCCTCATTCTGTCTTCTCCTCCTTCCGGAACAAACAAGTATTCCAATGAACACTAAACCAGGCTAAATAACTGTGTAAGTTAAAAACATAATCTGTTATTTTTTCAGATTTTTATACCATGAAAAGAATTAAAAAAAAAAAAAAGAAAATTAGGAGATTTTCAGATATTAAAGTTGGAGAATTTAAGAATTCAAAGAGAAATAACCCATCAAATTACCCTAAAAGAAGAAATTTTTACATCTGATTATTTAAACTCTTCTCTGAACTTTGGTTTCCCAGCTTCTTTCAGATGTCCATATCATATTTCGATGGTTTTCCACGGCCAAAAAATGCCCTGGTTTTCTTGGTTTTGGTTTTTTTTTTTAAACATCTTAATATGTGTACTGTTCTGTAGCCTGAAATACTATTACTTCTTGAGAAAAGGAAAATCTGAGGTGTTTCAGTCAGCATGGAAAAAAACTTATTTTTGCTTTGTCTGGGGAAGCAAGAACTGAACACATGAATGCACTGTGCCCACTGGGGTCTGGCTGTACATTCATTATACAAGGTCAGGGTCTCACTTCCATTCCTCCTAGTGTAATTTAGGTAAAGCCACCACACAATGCCTGACCTTTCCATGGGACAAGCTCCCTGTCTCCCTCCTGACATGCTGCAGTAAATTTGTGTGTAATTAAACATAGTGTTCCGACATGCTGGGTCTCTGCGGCCATCTGGCCTCCCCTCTCTGGCTGACCTTTCAGATTGAATCCAGCACAGACCACCAAGGCCAGGAAGTGGCTAGTGTTGAAGAGTGGCACAGCAGAGCAAAGAACGTCTGCTCAGATTAAAACATGCTCCCTGCTGATCCATGTGGAATCAGGAGCAGGAGTCATGGCAGAAGAGCAGGAATGCAGCTTTGCTTCTCAGTGAGGTTTCAGCTACGCCTTGGGCACAAGATACATCCAGGTTGCAGGTATGATGAGAATCCAGCTGGCAAAAGTGTAAGTAAGGAAGACCAGGTTTTCCTAAGGAGTTTGTGATCTGAAAAACCAACTTTGGAAGGGCTGAAGGCTCTTCACAGCAGGGCCCTCACAAGGTTACACACGTTGTTGGTGGCCTGTAGTGATCTAGGTATCTATCAGACAGCATGAAAACTCTGGGTCATGAAGGTGGGAGGAGATGGGGAACAGCCAGACTGAGAATCCACCTACAAGAACTTCCTTTATCCTACAGAACAATACCCAAAACCACAATCTTTGTATAGGAAGCTGTGAAAAAACGACATGATATGGTGCGATATGCCATGTTTAGAAAAGGAGTTGCTTTGAAAAAAAGCCCCATGACAAAACTAAATGGTAATACTGGGCATCTAAAGGCATTCTCTGGAGGTTGTAGCTATTGTTCTGGAAGAACTACAAAGGCAAGCAGATGATTCACAGGACTTGGTTACAAGACTGCGAGTCAACTCACCTATCTTCATTTCTCTATGTCTGTATTTGAACTCATCCTCTAGTTTATAACCAAAGAAAACCTGAAAACTCCACCCATCTGACCAGTTTGGACAGCTGTGCTGGGTAGAGGTTTCAACCATTCAGATTTGTAATGAACAGTCAGAGAAATCCCACTTGAACTTCTTTATTTACCCACATACCAGTGAGCATCATTGTAATGATACAAGGGGACCTTAAAAGTCCTTTAGGGCCCTGAAAGTCAGGCTGTCTGTTCCCAGCTATAACAAGCTCAGTATATTTAACAGAAATGACCTCTTTGTGCATCATTTTTTCTAATAGAAAAAAAAAAAAACGACCACGAAACAATAATATGAAAAACTGTGATCCTCTAAATTACAGAAGGATATTACCACTAGCTCTGACTAGCATTGTCTAGAATAATTCAAAGTGTGAGAAGCCTGAAAATGAACAATTTTGAAATACCATTCCCTCAAACAAATAGTACTGCAAATCTGGATACATCCTCTGGAAACATTTCTCTGCCATGACAGGCATTTAGGACTAAGATTAACTTCCTGTTAGTAAGAAACATCATTATCATGCTGGTTCTTTTCTGCATCAGGAATGAAGACACCACAAGGGAAAAGGCACGGCAATGTACTTTCAGACCAGTCTCCATCATTAGAAACTCTGCTGTTTATCATCACCTTCTCTCACAGACAGTCCTAACAAGGAAGTGGCGGTATCTTAGGCATCTAAATGACCTTTTGGGTTCAAGATTTTCAGATGCACTCTATCAAACTTATTACTAAAATCTTATCACATAACCTTCCCTCTTCTTTGTCTTTACACTGATGTTATTAATTCTCAACCCGATCTTCCTTATGGCTCATGATCCCATTGTCCTCTAGCAGTTTCATGATATTTTCTCTGTCTTTATATTCCATTATTTTAATGGGGAGAGAAGTTAGATTTATAGGACGGTAATTGCCAGGACCAGGAGTGAGAAAAAGACCTATTTTTTTGTAGGTCATCCAGCCATTTCTATTGCCAGTGTCTGAATGTTCCTTTCTGCATATGTTTCCCTGTTTTCTCAATGTGCCTTGAGGTCTTCTCAACTTTGGATTTTCCACCCTTTCCTTTGGGAGACCATGACTTGATATACTTCAGTGACAGTAAGTGTTTTATTCTTGATATATATTGCGAGTTTTTCTTTGCCTAATTGTATCCCATTATTCTTAGTTATACCCCCATGGACCATCTTAAATTATTCCTTCCTTCATTGGCAACTTTCCCCTTCAAGTTTGTGTATTTATTTCTTGTCCTTTTAATCATCCTTTAAGAAAAACGCAGTCTTTCAGTACCTTCATCCTTGAGATATAGAAGAGATGTCTCTACCTCTACCAGTTAGGGTAATTCTTCCTGTACTGAAAACCACAGAGCTTATCAAGGTAATTTCCTTTTCCTATAACCACAAAATACTTAAAATGGAAAAGCTTTACCATACAGTGGAAGGGTAAGGGTATTAGAAAGAAAAGCTGAAAGAAAAGGTTTTGCAGTAAAGTGACCTAATGCGTTTAGTAAGCTTAAAACCATAACTGGGGGGGTTCTCCGCAGGATCTTTGGAAAAGTGACCCCTGTTGAACTGGCCTCTTTACTAACCTTTGCTTGATCCTACACAGTGAATGATATGCTGCTACACTCCTCTAAAAGACAGAATAAAACCAAGGTCCTGAAAAGAAAATTAAGCACTTCAGGACTATTAAAGCAAAATACCCGCACTGAGTCAAGCACTTGGATTCTTTGTGTGCTGTCCCCTTCCTGCAAATTAGCTGTTTCGAAGCTTCTCTTATCTAAGCTCAGAAAGAAGTAAAGTTCTCGCTGGATGGAAAATCTGTTTCCTGCCCACTTTGAGTTTTAAGTCAATATTTTGCAATTTCTAAGGATCAAAAATACAGGATTTCAACTCAATTATAGGGTGCAGATTTGGTTGCACTTTGCAACTGAATCTTCAGTATCAATACCACCATCATATTTCTCATTATGTCACCCGGGTGCAGTGAGGATTTCTTAGTTAATGCCTGTAAAGGACCAAGAAATGCTGTTTAAATGTTATTCTTATGAGCTCTTTGGTTTTTGGGACTAGTTTAATTTCTGTTCAAACTGTCACTAATACTTCCTTGACCTTTTGATTCAGCTGCAGCACCTCTGGCAAGAGAACTCACTTTCGAGGCTGATGATATTTCATCCATTTGATTTACCCCTGAGCCTGAAGCACAGTTATTTACAATCAGAATTAAAACACTGGAAAAAGGGGTTGTGGAGCTAGTTCTTCAGCCCTGGCCAAAACTCTGCAATACAAAAATTGTCAAAAGAAGAGGCAGAAAACAGAGACAAAGCGTGTCGGTGTCGAGTCCTTCTTGTCAACATGCTCCTTTTGCAGCTTTTGAGGTGGGAGGAAGAGATGTAAATCAAATCCAACGGAGTGTTAGATAGAGTAGAACTGACATTTGAAGCTGCAATACCTTAAAGTCAATATCATTATCTCTGATATTTACTGTAGCACACAATGCTTGGATGAAATGGTAAAGTTCACCCATTCTTCCTGTACACACCACATTGTCATATGTGCTATTACAGATGTACACACACACACACAGAGAAATTAGAAATAGCTTCACCTAAACGTCCAGTGTAAACTTCCATCTAAGGACATCAGCTGCTCAGGCTCCACAGAAATACTGTGTTGGTGGGTGAGACACTTTTTGAATATGATTTGTCTTATATATATAGGTTGTCGCACTTAAATGCCATTTTGAAGCATAAATGCTGGTACTATTTGGGATGAGTGGTTGGTGGAGAAGACCAAAATGACTAAAAACATAGTATCTGAAGGGGTCAAGTTTTGGGAACTTCTCAGGTGGGTTCAAGATAACAAGAATTTCCCTTTCACCAAGACATCTGCATTCAGACAGTCAGGACTTTATGTTGGTAGTCAATGGAAAGAAACAAGCAAGCCCTGGAAACACACAGTTGAGTTAATTGAGATGTGTATCTCAGGATGTGATGAATCACTCTCAGGAGGGGACTATTTTTCTCCACTGTCCATAAAGGGAGTCTAGCATAACTAGTTCAGACTTTGATGTCTCTCTTTTGGCCTTCAAGTTTAGGACAGATGGGTCTCATCCCAGGTAGTACTTTTTCTTTAGCGTGGAAAGATTACAGATCTTTAATATAGGGGAAAATGAGAGTATGGGACCAAGAACTCCTGCAATTTCTTCCTAGCTCTGTAATGAAGCTCTGGAGTGGTCTTTTGCAAACTTAGGCACTGAAATAGTTGAGTTATTTCTAAATATATCCATCAATTTTCTACTTTACCAATGGGATCTGCTGAGTGACACTAAAAACCTGCAGAGGAACCACTTCATCCATTTAACCACTGGACCACTGCTGCTTGTGTCACAAAACTGTGTTTGAGTCCTCCCTTCAGGGACCAGTACCTCTTCCTGCTTACTTTTTGTGTCTTTAAACAACGTACCCTATGCTGTTATCTCTCATAACGAATGCTGCCTCTTTTAACGAAAATCTCACCTTGGCCCCACTTGTGCCAAGCTGAACTAAAACCTTCCTTCTGCAGCCATGGAGGCCACAGACCAAGATTTCAGAAAGCCTCTGGTGTCTCAGACACTCACACCATACTATTGCCACAATTTTGCCTCAGAAAATACCCAACAGCATGGAATAGTCCCAAACTTTTGGTATATGGCTACTGCTGCTGTCAGTGGGTAAAGGCTATGTGGAAACTTGTGGACCATAGTAGGGACAAGGTTTCAATCTCGTGACTGATGACCCGAGAGTGATGTAGGCTGAGAGCAAATTATCTCGGTGATTAGAGGAAATGACTGGGAGAAGAATTTATTTGAGCAGATAGGAATTTTATGGCTATTTTAAGGGATGCCAGTGTTTCTAGGTGCCAGAATACTCCATACTCCAAGTGATTTAGGTTGTTTCTTCTAAGAAATGAAAAAAAAAAAAAAAAGAAAGGAAAATGCCACCCACAAAAAGAGCCTTCCCTCTAGCTTCTCAGCTTCATTATTAATAAACTCAGAGTTGCCTCCCTGAGAAATGACCACCAAGATGACGTAAGCTGTCTTGACTTCAAAAGGAATCCTGCTCATTTTCATGCCTTTGTAATTTTACATGAATTAAACACTTTAATGTGATCAAGAGATGCATTCATCATGTATGGCATTATCTTGGGAGATGAAGGTATTTCCTTTTTTCCTGTTTTCTTGATGGAAATATTTCCCTTACTTTGCGGTTATCTGCAGGTTTGGCCTTCAAGAATAATCATTCCTATTACTATAGCACCAGCCAAAGTAGAAATAGAAAAACACACAGAGTAATAGAGAAGACAACACTAGAATGAACAAAAAAATCCTGCAAAGCACTTTCAATTTTTTAGAGGGGATTTGAAAAGCTGTCAATTTTCTGCTGCTAGCTGACTAGTTCTCTGTACCTCTAGCCACAACAAGCAATAATAATGAAGCTTTCCACTTCCCATTTCTTTACCTGAGCTTCTCAAAAGTCTTGACTAAATCTTAACCTGGAAGCCTGGCATCTGGGAAAGCTAGATAGGCTTTGCTATGAATTCTTGGCTGTTTTCAGGATTCATTATTCAAAGACATGCTCTTGGATGACAGGAGTTGACTTTTTATAGGACAGAGGGCCAGTGCTGGAGCTGACTTGTTTTTCATGACAGGGAGCATAACAAACTGTAGTGGAAAATGGTGTTACCTGCCTTAGACACATCAATTCCAATGAAAAGAAAATGGTCAGAGCTTCTTTTCTTTTTTTAGTGATACCAGTGCTTACACAGGTACTCTTTTCCCACAGTCCCTGGATCTCAGTTTATAATTTAAAGAGCTTTGCTTGCTTTAAGCATGTGCTAAAGGCTGGGCACCAGTTTACTCTGTCCTTGTTTTCTCTTGTCTATTTACAAAACACTGACTGGTTTTCTCTGCTGGTGAGGGTGCCTTCTAACTTTGACTCATTCTCTAAACAGCAGAGATACATTCTGCATCACAGATTCTCTTCAAATCACACTTGAATTTTAATTTTTCCCTGCAAAAATGGGACTGCACCTGGAGGTTCTGAGACTCGATTTATGTTTAATCTGTTAAGGATGCTCCACTTTCTCACTGCCCCCATCTTTAGGGAGCTGATATTTCATTCACCTGACGTGTGACAATTTTTAGCTATTCCGGGACACTCATTGCTTGGAAACTGCTCTGCAAACTGTTTTGTATTTTAAAGTTCAGATTGACGTATTCCTTGTAAGAGCATCAGGCCCCTTACATGATATCATTCTACTTGTAAGGAATGCAGCCTTGTTTTACTGAAGTTAGCTCATCACTCCAACTGCTGACAATCCTATCAACCCACTCTGGATGTCTGAAATAGTTTTACAAAGGGTGGAAATTCCTGACTAAGAAATACATCACACCTCTGATAGAGGGAGGAATGTAGTATGGTCATGCAGCTCCTCATGCACATCCTGATGGAGGTATCGAAAACAGAACCCAAGTTATAAGCAATGGAAGGTTTCTCTAGACTTGCCCAGGCATTCTCCAGCCTAATCCCAGCACTATACTCCTGCTTCTTCAGGATCTCTTTCCTAAATATGGGAATATGGAAAAAAACAAGATTTCAATTCTTTTGCTGAGACTAAAGCCCACGCAAAATGCCAAATCTTTTGGAATCACTTGTCTGAAACTCTGCTTTCCCCAGAAAACTCTGTTTTCTTCAGAACTCTCCTAAATCCCTGTGTGTGCTCCGAATCAGAAAGGAGAATGAATGGGTGAACATTCCAGTACGCTCTGTTAGATCATCCTGTAGCCCTTACTGTGTTAAGTTAAAGGTTTGAGAAAGCTCTTCCCATTTCCTTTTCTTGAACAACATGTGTTACTTTGCCAAAGAAGAATGAGGCACAGCGTAAGAGAGCCACAGGAGGGCTCATTACTTTCTAAAGCCAGTGAAGAGCTGAAGAGAAGAGACTGAGCAGGCCGGCTGGCGGATGTTTGGAGACAGGAGAGGGCAAGGAGTGCTAAGAGACTCACCAGTGAACAAAGATCTAGTTCACCAGGACGTGTGGTTTCCTTAATAGCATTTTAGGTGACCTTTGCATTCTGTGACTCGGTTGCCCTACCTAAGAAAAAAGTCAAAGCAAAGATATTTACTGGGCAATATAACTGCCTCAAAACAGATCCTAGCCTTGAGGAGGATATTAGCAGCTTGATAGCTCCCAATACTATGAGGCCTTGATTCCAATTAAACCCATATCCTATGGAATTTAGTGGGAATTCCATTGGCATGCCTTTTATGGAATTCAATCAGGTTTATAGTTAATAAATCTATGTGAAAGGGGGCTAATAAATAAATTACTGAAAGAAAAATCTGGCTTTCACAACCAGAAAAGGGCCCCAGAACAATCCAGAATTTTAGTTATGAGAACTGCAAAAAAGGATTTTGTCGATAAAAGACAAAAATACACCTTTGGCAGCATTTTATTTACCCATTTAATTGATATTCACTCTCTAAGCTGGTGCATTTTCATATGAGAGTGGGATGATCTATTGCTTAGCAAACAAAAATGATCTAAAGTAGAGATGGAAGAGATCTACAGGGACAGATTTTCAAGCAATTTACATGCACTCTTATATATACAAAATATGAGCACCGTTGCACACATAACTATACATGCAAGACTGTATAAATGCATATGCAAATAAGGCTATTGTGCAGGGTATTATGTCCAATCAGCGATTCAATTGGTGCAATTAACCAATTTCTACACAGAACTCTTGTAACTGGGCAGGCAAATTAATGCAACTGCATGCAAAGCTTACACCAGCACTTGTGTACCTAAACGTTCTGTGTCTCTAGCCCATTAAATAAGGGTCTGTTTTAATTAGACTGTGTAATTCAAGCCAGACCAGATCACAGTATACTTGGGAGTCCAGTAAATAGAAACAGAAACATATTTTCTGCTACGCTTTGTTATTCAAAGACACCATGAAGCCCCCCCTCCCCCCCCACCCCTTCCTTTGGATTATGAAATTGCAATCAGAGCCTCTCAGGCTTTAATACTGGAAAAACATTTCTCCTGATGTTCAGTCTTAATTTTCCCTTGCTTAACTTAATCTTATATCCTCTAGTCATCCTCCCACTCTAAACACCATCTCCCACAGAACCACAAAGTGGCTGCTGTGTTTGCTTAACTCAATTACAACATTTCTAGGAAATGAATTATTCCTGTGTGAAGAAAACAGGAGATATAGAAGGGGGTCCTCTTCCATAGGTCTTTTTGGTGAAAAGAGTCTTGTTTTGAACAAGTTTTGACAGGGTCCAGTTCAAGCAAAGTTAACCTTGAGTGGCACCACTGAAATAATCATATCCTAAACTTTTCCTGAGTTGATCTCAAAGCCAGGCTCTGGCTGGAAAAAGTAAAGCAGAGAAGAGGAAGTATCTTCCATGGAGTTTCATTGTAAATCACTAACCAAGAAAGAATAGAGTCTAGATCTCCTGAGACCAAGGACAACAACGAAACCCCGTGACTGAAAGGATTTTCCAAGAAATTATATCCAAAGCCCTTGTTCTTCAATTGCAGCTACGCTGGTAGGTCACTGCAAGCTTGGACTGTGAGAATAAACAGTGGGCTGATCCCTGAATTCATCCTGGGACTCCTTAAAATGGTACAATTCAGCCATAAGGGCTGCAAAAATCCCAGAGTCACTTTGTTTGGAAAGGGGTCATTTGGTCCAAGCTCCAACTGAGCAGTGTCACCTAGGATCAGGGTCCCTTCCTTAACACACACATATATCTATTAAGGTGATTTTTTTAGTTTCAATCCTTTGATAAATGTGCTTTTTATAAGTACGTAATGCTTATTTTCTTAATGCAATCATGCCATGATAAAAAGGAAAAAAATTAAAGCCTTCAAAGGTAAAAAACTTGTCCAGCTGCAAAGATGAGGTTTATCTATGGATTTTCCTTATATGGGTGATGGTGTTAAACGAGTATAAACTCGGTGGTACACCACTGAGTTAAACCCTTGTCGCTACAAAACCTGCTTTGGCTAATGGCTTAAAAACATTCTGCTTTATCAGGCTTATGTAATATTATGCTTTGCAGATCACATATCTTACAGCTGTACTAGAAGCACTTATTCTATGTTCAAGGTCCCCTTTCCCATATATCAAACAACACAATAATGAAGAATTATACTGAGTTGCTAACATATTAGAGAGAGAGAAGGAGGGAGAAACACATTTTTGCAATGTTTTGAACCTAGTGTCACTGGGATTTTTTTAATGCCTAAGAGGCAGAGTAATTTTGCTCTAGTTCCACATTAATTCCTGCACAATATGCATTGGGGATATTATTTTTTTACAAGACATTTTAAAACCAGGCCTGAAAACAAGCAAAATCCATTACTGACTTACAGTAAATTCCTAAAGGATTCTCTGTACTTCTGTTCCTACTTCAAAATGGCTATACACACACGCACACACAAACAGATTCAGCAAACGTGGCAGTATATTTTAAGATTAACTACCCTGAAGAAAATAAGACAAGAAACAGTAGACCCCATTCAGTAAATTTATTGTACTTCCTTAATTTCCAAACCACAAAAGCACAATGGGCACTTACAGTGCACGATCATTTTTAATTCCTAGAAAGTGATTTAAGATGGGAACATTCCTAATCATGACTTCCAACAAACCATTTAAACATGGCCCTGTTCCTAGATTTAAACACTCTGGTAAGACTTGTAGCTTTGTTGAGGCTCCATACTTAATACGAAGTAGAATTAAACTTTTAAAACTATTCTTTGCCACAAATTCAGGAGAAGTTAGTAGCTGAATTGGATGTGTGGGACAATACACATCTATAGGCACACATATATATAAATACATACAGAAAAATATTCAAAATATGTATAAATATATATATATATATATATATATATAAAATAGATGTACACACACTGTGTAATACTGCAGTAATGGCAAAGATAAGTGGTGAATAAGGTTTCCCTTAAATAAAAAAAGAAAAGGAAAAAGTGAAAGAAGAGATACACTGTTATATTTCCAGGGTTATACAGGTAAAGAAGGAAAACTGGAGAACTTTCTTAGATGTCTGCACAGAGTGTACAAACCCTGCCTATTGAGGCTTTTCCTTGGGATTAAAGGGATTTGGATCAGATCCTAAGGAAAGCTGTGGAGGCAGAAATGGGAAACAAGTTGGAAGGCTGGTGAATGAACCTCAGACCCTCAAAAGTCTGAGAATGTGGAAAGAACTCTGCATACCTGATGGCCTGAATGCTAAAGAACCCCCCAACAAAACAACAAAAAAAGCAAGCTACAAATGTCACAAAAGATTTTATTATCTAGCAAAAAACAGTTTTGCCCATGATATTTGGAAGTGCTGTAAATTCTGAAAAGATACATGCAGGTGAGAACAAAATGGCACAAATATTCAATGTCAGCACTGTCTAATTCTTATCCCACGTGATGTGGCTTAGGTTGAGGATTACCCAGGCAGCTGAATTTGCAGTCAGACTTCCAGGGCTCTTTGCTAGCTGTCAGGAGTCAGGATAGTGAGCAGCACATTTTACCAGCACTGCTCATGCTCACAGAATGAAAGGCATGGTAGATAACTGTGCTAGAGGAGTCTGCTTCTGAGATTGAAGATGGGAAGATGAGGCCAAGACAGTTGGTTTTTGAGGTTTTGATTGCAACTTTGGACACGCAATCTGAGTGTTCTAAAGTCACTGATTATAATGACTCCTCTCTTGGCTCAGATTCCCGTTGCTTCTCAGAATCTCACGTTCTCTTTTCTCTGCAGTCAGTGGTTTATGTTTGCTCCTTTCACCTCAAGTGTCCCTCCTTAAAGCATGCAAAATCAGAACCTACCCCGACAGATATTGCTCAAATTTTTGAGTCTGCCATAACCACAGGGAAAATCTCCAGGGCTGGGATTTTAATTAGGAACCTGCCACCTTTTTTTGCTCTAATGTCCACAGATGCGGAGAGAGGAGGACTTATATGAGGAAAGGCGCTCTTGGATCCTTTGTCACACCACTCAGTGTGCATCCAAGGGATTGGGAGACACAACACCTCCAAAAATATATGCACATATATAACTGCTCCCTATGTGCACATTTCACACTAAGCCAAAGTTTTGGAGATTAGAAGAAGCAGCAGTGAATTCAAGTGGCAACAGCTGAATAGAAAGGCATTTTGATGTCACAGGAAAGATTTTTGCTCTCTCTCCTACTACTTCCCTGTAATGTTTTATTAATGTACAAGCAAAATCTAAACAGCCACTGAGATTTCCCCATCAAAAGCAGGGGAGGAGGAAGACTTCATCTCAGTTCTATTTTTAAAGCAAGAGAAGGAGGGGGGACGTGATTTTATATTTAGACTTTCAGACAAAGAAAGGGAAGATGGAGCTAGTAAAATGGTACCTTCAGAGTACATCTTAGGTTAAAGGGATGCTGATTGTGCTTCTCCTCAGCTTACAAAAATAAAAGATTCCTGGCTTATTCTATAAATTGCTGAGTCGTTTACATATAAATGACTCCTCTCTATTTAGCTACCTCCTCATTTTTTTTTTTTTTTAACTTTGGACTTTGTATCATCTCCATCTATTCTGCCAGACAATAAAACAGCTGAACTCATCATCAGAATTTATAGGCTAAGGATTTGCTCTGGTCACCAGCCTAGGGCAATGCAACACAAAGAGATTCAGTCAGGTCTAAAAAGAAGGTACACGAGTGTGTGACAGGGCAAAATTAAAGAGAATTATTTCCAGGGATAATTCTTCTGTAATTACTACCAGATATACGCCTTGTATCATCATGGCCTTGTATAAACAGCTGAAGCTGGCTTTGTTGGGCAGGAGATCCTTTGGGGTCCTATATTCAACTCTATTGGGAAGTAGTGAATGTGTTGCAATGTAGAAGCCAAGTTTAAGTCCACAAACTGCATGGAGTTCCTGTGGGAGGTGTGTTCCTGTCCTGCCCCGTCCAGCAACGTGCAGTTAGGGTAGGCGGTTTTATTCTGGTGTCTGGGGTGTGTGTTACAGCCACACATCTATCAGCACCCTCTGGCTCACCAAAAGGTCTTTGAGTACAAAGCCTACACGCTTGTCAGAAAGTCTGTATGATCATTAGTGTGTGTGTGTCTGTGTGTTCAGGCACGTATGGGTACACGCCGGCTTGCATATGGTTATGTCACATTGTTCGAGTGCATTTTGCCTTGTTTGAAAGTCTCGGTGAGAGTGTATATATCTGCCTTTAAAAATTGCATTGCCGCAGCATATAAATATTTATATATGTAACTGTCATAAATCTGTCAGCTTGGCAAATGTATGAGTCGCCAAGGTAACTTTGGGAGATTTTTATTGAAGAACTCATAAGCTGGAGTTGAGGAATAGCTGAAAGAAATGAGAATTAATGGCTACTCAACATCACTATCATAAAGTTAGTTATCCCAAGTTCCAGAAAATGAAACAGAGAGCATGTTGGTAACCACAGGCACAGTTTAAGTACACCAGATTTACAAAAAAAAGCTTAGTATTTTGACTAAAACTAAATCAGGGTACTAGGTCAGTAAACTGTGTACTGCTGGGGAACCCTGGGTAGTCACACTTGGAAACCAAAGGCTGTTGTCCTCCAGCACTACACTAGGAATGCTTCTGGAAGAGCTAGCAGAATTTTCAGTAGGATCCTGAATGTGTGGCAACTTACCAAAATATCTGTGAAACAGAGAATGTCTCCTAATTGAAAGCTCGCTTGCATGCAGATAAGTAATCTTTTGTGATTGTACATTTTTTTAGAGGCACTTGGTGACAAAGTTAGCTTTGTTAAGTTTTGGTTAAAGGCAATGAAGTGATATTGCAGAGATGTTACCAGAAACTGAAAACACCTTTTCCTTAGGGCTTGTCTACACAGGAAAATCTTTCCAGAGGAAGCTGGTGTCTTGCTGTCAGCTGAGGTAGACTTAATTTTCTTCCTTGTGGTTGATACATCATTTCCTCTTGGATTTAGTATGAAAACAATGTTGATAACAGAACGATGTTCCAGCTGTTGCTTACTAGTGCTCAATCTGATCAAGGACCTTTCAGTCTAATATATATTATTATTATTATTATTATTATTGTTGTTGTTGTTGTTGTTGTTGTTGTTGTTATTGCTGTTGTTGTTTTGCTTTGTTTTTTGTCTATCTGTTTGTTTGATTAAGCTTTCTTTATCTCAAACATAAAGTTTTCTCATTTTTACTCTTTTGATCCTCTACCCTGTCCTGCTGGGTCTTGGGAATATATAAGCGGCTGTGTAGAGCTTATTGCTGATAGTGGTTATCCATGAGAGTTGGTCAGTGTTTTTTCACCTGTGGCCTCTGCTGGCTCACATAAAAAGGATTTCATAATGCTTAGTGTTCCTGAAAACTGACTTGATTAATAATAATAATAATAATAATAATAATAATAATAATAATAATACTAATAATAGCGATTAAAAAATCCTTGTAGATTCCATGGGAGGAAATAAGAGACTTTAAAAAAAAAAAAAATTAAAAATTAAGTATGTGCTTACACATCCAGCTATCCCAAGAAGCACACCTTTAAAATCTGCCAACACAGCAGTTTTGGGTTGTTTTATAGCGCTGAATACAACAGCAAACACACAGAACCATGGATCTTGTTTGCATAGGAGATGGGTTGGTGAAAATTTGGAGCAAATCCTCTAGGATTTGCAAATTAGCACACTGATATGCAAGACCGACTATGTACACCCTAAGAGACTGTGCTGAGAGGACTCACCTCTCCAAAAACACTTCTAAGTCTTGGGGAGACCTCTGCAGTGGTGCAGATACAGCTCCATGTAGTCAACTAATTTCCCTTCTACTATTGTTATTATATTATTATCACTTTTATAAGACATTCACTAGGACTCCTGTTTTGTGTCTCAACACTAATTACTTCAGTGTCTCACAGACACCCTTCATTATTTGTTTGAAGAACTACCTCAATTTGTTCATTTTAAGTATGTATTCTTCTTGATGTCTTGACTTGGTAGCAAAAGAGAAAACATGAAAATACATTGCAATGATTTTCCCTATGAAAAACTGTAGCAAAGGAATCAATGGTTCATTCCCACATCACCCTCAGTTATGGGAACAGCACCTGCAACCACCCTGTGGATACTTGGAATTTGGACCTTGTAAAGGTGGTATCCCCAAAAAACAACTCCAGGATCCCCACCACCAAGAAGTCCATGGTGAAGAAGGACCAGGGGGATGTTGATCAATCCATGGGTGGTGACTATCTTCTGCCTTCTCTCTCTCTCTACCCCCTCACCCCCTCCTCTTTTCTATTTCCTTCTATCTCTCTACCTCACATTTATTGTCAAATAAAAGCCATATAATCTACTTTGGCATATGGTCTCATTTGCACCTTCATTTGGGCAGGGGCATCTTTCACTAATCGGATCACGACAGTATTTGTATGTACAGGTGTACGGAGTTGTGACTGTATGTACATCCATATTCATCCACTAGTGTATGTACACACCCACACACAGAAAGAAGCATATTTCTACAAGTCTGAATCTAAGGCAAAAGGTTTGATGGGCCGGAGAGTTGTTTGTAGCTGGTCAGAGGCTTCTCTGTGGTCAGGAGCAGGATAAGAAACCCAAGGATGCAGGAAATCACCATTGTTTTCTCCCAGTAATTTCCTGAGCTGTAGACAGGCCCACACCCCGGCCAGTAAGTTTGCCTGTAGTGACTGCTAAACCAAAACACAGCGATCAGGGACAGACAGCAGGGCAATGCCAGTAAGTTTGCCTGTAGTGACTGCTAAACCAAAACACAGCGATCAGGGACAGACAGCAGGGCAATGCCAGTAAGTTTGCCTGTAGTGACTGCTAAACCAAAACACAGCGATCAGGGACAGACAGCAGGGCAATGCCAGAAGTCTCTGGGATTGTGACACTGTTCTCCACTTGTGCTTGCAGGGAACAGACACCTTTCCTGCTGGCCTGGTCTGTCTGGCTGAGCAGAGCCTGCCTGCATGGCACTGCTGTATGGGGCCTCACATGGGAAGGGCTGGTCAGCAGGAGAGAAGAACTGCTAGATCTGAAAGCAGCTTTCATCTTGATTTCCTTGAAGTTGGGTTTGCTTACTATAGAGGTCTTTGTCAGACCTCTATCCCGTGCTTGCCTTCCTCAGGAGTGACTGGCCCATCATTATTTGCATGTAATGGAGATTTTCTTGCTAACTGGGGAGCATAGTAGAGTGAGGGGAAGGAAAGAGAAGATGTTTCTTGCTTTCCTTCTTCCCATCTCACATGCAAAATTCTCCTATTTCTCTGTGATAGAAAACAAAACCACACCCTAGACCTCACCACTAAAAAAGCCGAGGATGCAAGTTTTCAGACTGCAACTGAGCAGTGCAGCATTATATCAAGTTTGATTTATGGCATCCCAGAGTGCAGGACAATTCCTTAAAACACACTCACAGTCAGGAAAAGTGACTCTGTAATGCCATCTGGGCTTTCCATATTTTATTCTCTCTCTCTCTCTCCTAACATTGCCAGGTTGAGTTTGTTAAGTCAAAAATAATTTTTTTTCATTTCCAACTCAGCTCTGGCACACTCCCCCTAAGGATGGGTCATGCATTATCTAACTCTTACATCACCCTAGAAGAGAGAGATTCTGCCAAAAAAAAATGCAGTTTGATCGTTTTCATCCTTACACATTGTCTGTCACCTTGCAAACCTATGGAATTTCTTTCAGACAGCAGTGTGAGGCTACATAAAATACTGCTTTGAACCTACTTCACCCAGAGAAAATTATTTTTACTAAAAGGCATACAAAAAATAGAAGAATTGGAATTTTTTTTTGCAGATATTTTACAGTTGAGTTGCATAAACCAGCTATTTTAATTTTTTTTTATACTATAAACAGCTTTCTACAGACTATCTAAAGATATTTAAACCTGAAAACTGTAAGGCTATATAAAAGGTAAACTGAAATATTCATTTTACTGTGCTGAAACAACATATAGCTTTTGTACTAGCAGGGCTATGCATTGGGTCAATGCAAAGATTTTAATATATTTGCCTGATCACAAAAATTAAAACCAAGAAAAAGTAATTCATTATTCCTTGCTACTTGTAATGCTCCAGTGAGGAACCATGAGAGGAATGAGAAGGAATCAACGTCGCAGCCTGGTAGGAAAAAAAAAAGTAATTTCTTAATTAAAAATTATGAATGTAACTTTTGTTGTCTAGAATTCCCTACAGAATAGCTCAGATCTTCCTCACTGTGACTTCCAATAGCTACTTAGAAAGCTGGCCTCGACATCAGTACAATTATGATCTTGCTGGCTAGCTAAAGTGAAGCAAGAGGCGTCTCTTTGTGCATTGAGCCTTTAATTAAGCAATAATAAATGAGATCTACCCATAGTTCTGTGTGTCAGGCTTTGGCTTAGGAAATATAAAGACTGAGGAGCTGTGATTCATGTTCAAATATAATGCATGGTTAGGTAACATCCAAAGTGATCAGAGAGGGGAGCCAAGGTCCTGATATAACCCAACCATTCATCACTTATCAGCTCTAACCTCTTGACAATCAGAGCACCCCTCCCTCCTTTGGTAATAGGTTAATTAATTACCAATTTAGAAGTAATCTTACAAATCAGCTGTTGCCCTTGATAAGAATTAATTGCAAATACTTTTTGGGGAGGAACATATTAAATGGACCTTTCTTTAAAAGAAAATATCATCAGGAAGCAGATGAGGAGCAAGACTCCTTGAGTGGTTTCAGAGATAGGAGGATCTGAATCCTCTTCAGTGGGGATGTGGATGACAACAGAACTCATTAATTTTATTTATTGAGGAATTACCAAGATAGTGATAAAACTGTTCTAAGCTCATTTACAAGCCTCCATAGCCCACCCAAATTCCAATCCCTCAGAAACAGACAGTTCACCCACCCCTCCTTCTGGTGGGGGATTTAAATGCAACCTAGCTCACTTTCCACCGAAATTAGCCAAGATTTTTAATTACCAGAGGATGTGGACCTGATGGAGTGAGTGCAGAGAAGGCTACAGTGATGATCAGGATGGAGCACCTCTCCTGTGAAGACACACTGAGATTTGGGGTTGGTCACCCTGGAGACAAGAAGGCTTACAGGGAGAACTTATAGAACCTTCCAGTACCTAAAAGGAGCCTACAAGAGACTTGGAGAGGGGCTTTTGACAAGGCCTGGAGTGACAGGACAAGGTGGAATGGCTTCAAACTGATAGAGGGCAGGTTTAGATTAGATATTAGGAAGAAATTTTTCATTATAAGAGTAACGGGACGCTGGAACAGGTTGCCCGGAGGAGTTGTGGATGTGCCATCGCTGCAAGCGTTCAAGGCCAGACTGGATGAACAACCTGGTCTAGTAGAAGGTGTCCCTGCCCATGGCAAGGGGGTCAGAATGAGATGATCTTTAAGGGTCCTTCCAATCTAAATAATTCTATGAGTCTGTGATCTTGCATAGGATTCCTGTCACTCAGGTTTGGGTATCTGGAAGACGTCTACGCTTTTCCTTTAAATCAGTGGAAATCTCTTCAGCTTGTTCACGTGATGAAATGCGAGTGTCCGCTGTGGGATGAGATAAACAGTGGTGTAAAACTGGCCTCGTTACCTACCCACAGAATCTAAATCAGCCTTGGATCACATGAAGATTTATGAAAATTGTAGGCAGACCACTCTTCTTGGATAGCGTTCAACTTGACCTGTTTACCACATGTGTACTTTTTTCTGCTGTGCTGGTGACATTAGAGGAAATAGAGGAATACAGGTACCTTCCAGGACGTCTGCTTTAGTAAGGAAATCATCTTGCAAGTGCTAATTCTCTCTGTGGAACACAGAGGTTGTTTAGAGATTTAGGTAATGTGGTGTCTACACCTGCTAAGGTGAATCCCAGCCTAGATAGTCTGGCTGCCATCTGACCCAGTGCCAAAACGTCTTCAAATAAATAACTTGGACATCTAATGTGCTTGGAAAAATACTTCTATTAGTCTATTTCACTGTGTTGAGACTGAGGTCTCATCATCAGCGACTACAGGCTTAGACTGATATTAGCACGAACCATGAAATACAAGGTAACCAGGACAGTAGCTGATGTCAGACTGAGGTACTGAGTTCTAGAGGCAGATCTTAAAAATGCCAACCTCCTCTAGCTTTTAGAGGCTTTGAAACTGGACACCTAACCCATCAAAAAAACCAGGTACCACCCATACAGATTTCAGTGATCTAGGTCTAAACTGTTCCAGAGTTGGAAGGGCTTTTCACAAGTAGAGTAGTCTTCTCTAATAAGAATTCAAACTCCCTGGACCTCCTGATGTTTATCCATTACTAGAAAAATATATGCTTCATTTCCCATTCCCATTAACATGGATAGCTGTGGCAAAGGTGCCTGAGAACCAGCAGGTTTATAGATCTGTAGCCATATGAATTATCAGCAAGATGCTTCAAAGCCACTGGAGTCCGATATTTACATCTCCTGCACAGAGCCATCACGAAGTCTATGCATCACTTGAGTCCTACCTAAGCAGTCAGCCGGGCTCTGCCCCCTCATATTCTGTGCTGCAATGAGATCAACCCAAACTGTTGTAACCATCAGCAGTGTCTGGTTCAAATTTTCAGGGAAAAAAAAAAAAAAAAGAAGAAAATTGAAGATTGGTTCTTTTTTCTATGGTTGAGAGTTTTCTTATTTCTTAGCACAACTAACTAAATAAAAAGAGTGGCATAAAGTAAAGTCTTATACCACAACATTATATTCTCTCATTGGGTAATTATATTCTGATTTTTTCCTTCCATCACATTTTGGTGTTTTGTTGGTCAGAAAGAACTGAAAATACTTGCAAGACAAATCTGCTAAAAAAGAAAATCCCTCAACATTTGCAGAGAGAATTGAAAGGAGAGTAAAAACCTGAACAAAATAATAATCCTCCCTTCTATAATTTGAAATTAATAATTATTAGATAATTTTAAAACACGACATATTGGGTGAATGTCACTAGAAAATTACTTTTTGCTCTGAAATTGTAGTTCATAAATGAAGTATGAATAAACATAGTATGATGAAAAGAAAATTGAACAGTTTAAACTCATGATTTTAAAATTTATTTACCTGATACAATCTGGTTTTTGGAAAATGTTTATTTGCCACATTTTCCCAGCTTCATTTTTCATCACAACCAGAACAAAAATCTTAAATAAAAAGCAGTCTCAAAAGCTCTTCTCCAGTGGGGAAAAAAACCCAATTCCCACCCAATTCTGACGTACCACTTCCCAGTTTCAGATATATAATTGGAACAACATTATTTATCCATTCTGCTGCTAAGGAAGATTCTCCTTTATCTCAGTGGTAGGGAACGGTGTTTGCGCTGAAGGAAAACCAATTTTTTGAGCCTCCCTGTAACCATGAATTTCTATGTGGCCACAGAAAGAAGTAAGAAACACCAGAAAGTCACAGACACCAACAGGTCTGTTACAGGAGCATTTGCTGCTATGAATATGAGCAGCATTGTTTCCATTTCTAACTGCAGCACGGCTCCCAAAATGTTTTCCCTGGAGCCATGCAAACCTGTTGTTGCAAGAAAAATGAATGGAAACTAGGTTTCTTAGGTGGTGGTGGTGGTGTTTGCTTTTTTTTTTTAACTTGATCCACACACAGGGCTGAAATTTGGCTGCTATATGTTTAGAGATTTCTGAGATTTTTGATATATATAGATGTAAAAATAAAAGTAGGTCTCAGATCCAAGAAAACCTTTTATTAGTTCTTGGGCAAGATTCAGAGTTTTGTTTCAAATTGGGAAAACTCTGCTGGTGAAAGCCAACATCTTTACGAGTCTCAGAGCAAACAGGGATGTGAAATTAAAAAAGAGATTTTTTTATTTTTATCTATGAACCTGTCCGAAACTGGAACATAGCCTTCTCTGAGTAGAATCCCTAGAGATTCACAGTCCCTACTAACCCTTCAGCCCTGCATTCCTCACCAAATAGATGTCATACATCATTTCTGAAACTCAGACTGCAAATGGGAGCATTTCCTAGAGGCAGGAGCAAATGATTCCCCTGATATCTCTTTCTCATATATGGCATTCCACCACCTATTGTCCACTCCGTATGCTTCCTTCTTCCTGGTAATACCCCCAAGAGATGGCTGATGTCCCGCAAAATAACCGGAGAATGCATCTTTAATTGGGTCCAGAAGAAACTTTATTACCCTGTAGCTAGCTTCTTTGGTTTTTTCTATAACAAATTATCCTAATGATCTGACCCAGGACCAGATGTTAATTGCAATGGAAAGTAATCAATTTCCTTTACTGAGCGTGAACTCATTTGCAAGGTTAGTCAGTGAGCAGATATGGAGTTCTTAATGAGGCAAGAACCTAGCAGACCTTCTGGGTTCCTTGTGTCGATTCCAGGTTTACTGCATTGCACCCATTTTCACTCTACCCTTCTTTAGCCAGGCCACCCTATTAAAAAAAATAGCAAAAAATCCCCTGCAATCTGTCTCTGATCACTTGGTAAAGGATGGAAAACAAATAATAATGCAACAACCACAGCCATCTGAGAGCAGTAGATTCTGAGAGACAAAATCACCCTCCGTATATATAAAAATAAAAAAAATAAATACGTAATTCACATGGGAAATTATGGCTAACGGCATGTTGTTTAATAGAGGGTATTATTATAAATATGGGAGATACTCAAACAACAAATTAAGCCTGCAGTATTCCGAAAAGGAGCTCAGAGGACGCAACCTAAATTCTAACTTGGCTGCTGTCTTCGGTGCTTCTGTGCTTTCGTCTGGGTTTTATATTACCACTGAGCGCAGCTTTAAGAGGGAAAGGTTGGGCCATCCAGAGTGATAAAAATATAAAGAGGGGAGGGCGATAGCAGAAGGAGGTATTTAATCTTCCAGTGAACTTCTCAGAAGATAGTTTAGCAAGAAAAAGAGCTTTTGGTGGGATTGGATGCGCGGAGTATTTTCCATCCTGGGGAGGATAAGAGGTTGTGTGTTCAGCAGCCACCAGGATAGCTGTAACAGTGCAGCCTCTGGTGTATTTGCACCAGTGGAGCTGAAAATTGGAGTAAACACCATTGTTGTGAAGAGCAATTTAGGCTGTCTACCTAGGGGTTGTAGTGGGGCAACTGCTGCTACTGCTGCTTAGAGTGAGTCTCTAGTCTGCCCTTGCTCTGTGAAACAACGTTCCTAATTTTTAATTTTTTTTTTATTTAAGAGAAGATAACCTTCCTGACCAGCTCTCTCTAAATGTCTAATTCTAAAGCAATCTCTCCTGCTTCTCAGCCCAATTTTTGGTGTTAAAATCCCATATCCACCATTTTATGTGTGAGAGTGGTCCATAAATTTAAATCAAGGCCTCTTACAAGCAAACTTGGTTTTAAAATATTTAAGAATTAGCCCCACTGCACCAAGACTGAACCTCATATTTCTGTTAATCAGTAAACCTTAGCTACAAAATCAAATAGCTTTTTCTCACGGGGGTAATGTTCTACAAAATCCTCCAAGGTATACCAGCTATCAGAACAGTCTGTATCCCAAGGATATATGTGAACAAGAAGAAGAAAAGCGTGCTACCAGGTGAGTGGTAACAATGCCTGGGACAATCATTAACTTGCAGAAGAAAGTGTCTCACATCTACAGTCCCAGTCCAAATGAGTCTTGGAATTCACATTTTTGGGACTGGCAGCACCACTCATGGGAGATGATCAAGCGAAAACAGACATGAGGGCAATGTGCTATGGAGGCAGTGGAGGCAGGAGAGAAAAAGAAATCCAAGGGAAGAATGATTAATCAAAGAGAAGGAAGGGGGAAAAAAATCCGACTCCATAATATATTTTTATACATATCTGTTGGAGTATCTAATTGCAAAACTGAAATCTCAGTGGCCCCCAATGGAGTTACATAAAGCACTAGTAATTTTCAGTGCATCCAACTAGAAAGGGGTATTGAAAGGTGTGTTCTGCACCTGTCTATATTAATAAATACTGGTTCAGTAAGAGATTCTCTCAGTGATGAGGTCACCCCCATGTTGTGCCTACATTAGAGACCCCTTCAAAGTGCACAAGTCAGGTTGTTCTGCTACATCAAGGACAGGGTTTGACAAAGCCTGTGGCTTCCCAGTTTGCTTGAGGTGAACATAGATCCTGGAGGTGAGCGGGTGTGCCATGAGTGATGAGGAAAATGTGCTGCTTCTCACTGTCATCTCACCTGTACTTTCAGGGACAAAATCTGAGCAGGGTATTTAATACGGGGTGTCTTTCCCACCAAATTGAGTCAACCGGGAGGGATGCTTAAAGAAGGAAATGTATCACCATTCTGACTGAGAAGAGCAAGTGTACATCAGCTCTGCTCACAGCTTTGTGTATGCCCTGGAGTCATCTGAACTCTTGCAACAGGAGCAAATTCACTTTATTAAAGCCCTTTCCTAGCAGTCTTTCAAGTTCTCATCTGGTCTGTTTATACATTTGAAGTGGAAATCAGAGGATGAAGGGACTGTCACAGAATTTGTGAGAAGATGGGCCTGACAACTATTTGTGTTGGGCAGCTGAAGAATTTGGACCATCGTGCTGAAGAGACAGCCTTGGATGCAGTCAGATCCAGCCCTTGACTCCACTGTGCCCCTCTCTGGCTGCAACAGGGGAGGGAGAATTGCCCCTGGGGCTTTTGGGTACAGAACTGCTTTGGCCAAATTAGTAACAGTGCAGTGAGCACCTCAAACCTCTTCACCTGGAGTTTGACCTCCTCTGCTCGCAGCTCTGCAAGCCCAGAGCCCGTTCATCTGCCTGTCAGACGCCAGCACAGATATCTGCATGAGTAATCACTGCAGATCCAAAACACTGCATGTGACTTAAATGACACTTTCTCCCTCGCTTCTCCTTTCCCCATCTCTCCCAAAATAACAATGACACGACTGCTATTTTCACCTGCTCCCCAAAAGAGATAGCCAAAAGCACTTCCCTGGCTACTTATCACCTCTCCTTTCTCCTCAGAGTCGGTCTGTGCACCAAGGAAGAGATTTTTTTTTTCTGGACATTCAGCAAACATGCCATCACTTTCGTCAGGTTGCTTACAAAAAAACTTTTCAGCAGAGGATGTTGAGTGTTACCAGGGAATGCACTAAGTCATTAAAATAAATCTGCAAAGAAACTGCAGGAAATATCACAGGTTCACAACCTGTACCATAAACCCCAGACCCCACACAAACATGTTTTCTTGTTCCACAGAGGGTCAGCTTTGGACAGGGTCAGACAAACTGAGCCAGGCTTATTAGCCTGGGCTCCCAGCCAGCGTGCTGGAGTTTGTGGCAGGGTGCAGAGGCAAGGTGTGGGTGGTGCAGGAGGTGGGAAAGTGCAGCTAGCATGGGAAGAGGGAGGTGGAGGCAGTGAGAGGAACCTGGGGCGCAGAGTGAGAACGCAGAGGATGCTCACGAAATGAGGAGGAGAAGCACACCAGGAGATGGGGTCAGAACCGAAACAGCAGGAGCACAGGAAGGAAGAGGAGATGGCAGCAAAGTGTGGATGGGGAGACCTCCATGATGCTGGCTTTAGTCACCCACTCCACTGACGGCCAGTGTGCTGGCTTCCCCCCCGGACACAGCACTTAGCCAGTTGTGAAGTGCTGCATGTGGGGAAAAAGAAACTTCTTCCTGACCCCTGCAGGCAATCAGTTTATGCCCTGAAGCATGAGATTTGATTAGCCTCATTATCTCAGCTTACATAACTGTAAACGTTATTAATGGTAATAAAATTATCTAGCCTGTTTTAATAATACAGCCACAGTATTTGTCTCGATGACCTCCTGTGGCTGTAAATCCCACAGGGGACTGGCACATGGCATAGTGGTTCTTTTTATTTATTCTAAATTTACCAGCCATTAATTTCACCAAGTCACCCCTTGTTCTCCCATTATGGGATGGAGTGAGAAGAAGCCGATTATGTCTCAGTGCACCTCTGCTAATGCCAAAACCAAGTTAACTCCAAGTCTGACTAATAAGTTTGGGAGTAGACACCACCAGGCCTTCAAGACTTGGGATTAATCCTCTGTCCCTAGCTGTCAACTAATGTATTCCCATGATATCATGGGACTTGGCCCAAACTCCTTAAAACTCACCATGCAATTAAGGAGATTTAGTATCCTGGATGTGAACTCATCAATTACCAGAAGCCTAAGCTACAATTTCGGCTTCCAAGAGTCCCAAAGTAGCAAAACTTCCCTGATCTCTGCAGAGAGGTCTTGCCAAGAGAGATGCAGCAGCATCACTTTAGATTTCAGCTGTAGTATCTTACTCCATCTCTGATGTTCTGCTTTCTGCCTTTGCAGAAGCAGCCAAACCACAGTGCAAATCTCCCTCTCCCAGTGGGTGATGTTTCCCCCAGATGTCTTCCCCCAGCACACTCTAAGGGGGTGCTCAAGAGAGGAAAAGCTGGAGATGGCTACAAACTCTTCCTTATTTGATGCATGCATGCTCCTTACTATGAGAGGTGAAGGAATCTCCTGCCTTGTCTCATTTCATGCTGAGAAATAGCTGGACAAATCAGATAAAGAATGAGAGAATAACGTATTCCTTGTCTTGCCTGCAGCAGATTGTACCTGTCTATATAATTTTTACAGAAATGCTGAGAATCTGTTCCTATACTCACACTTTTAAATATAAAGGATGGTATTACGGGACAAAGTTAGGGATAATTTTGAGAAGAGAAAAGAAATAAAGAGTTACTATTCTACTGTGCTTCCCTGTACAGTGCTGCACTGTGTTCTCCCATAGGACGTGGGGGGAAATCATAAATTCAGAGTTTTCTTTCAGGAGCAAAGATACAATGAGATAATTCATATTATTTGGGTTGGTTTTTTTTAAACTAGGTTCTGCCAGCTTAATAAAAATACCCAATGTAAACATTTGCTCATTGTCACAAATGAGGCTGCCCCTAAGTGACTAAATCAAAATGAGCCTGGATGAAAACAAACAGTAAGGTCAACAGGGAGGTTGTGCTGTAGGTTGGCCCAAAGTAATTCACATCTTAGCTTAAACCCTTCCATTTCTTGTTTCTCCATCTGCAGAAACCATTTGTAGAGCCCTGCTGATTCAAATGAGAAACCAGGGTGAAGCATTGCTGCAGTTTGTAGGAAATTCTTCAGAAACAATGCCAGGGGCAGGGGAGCAGCAGTGGGGTGAAGGATAAACTTGCTCTGTGCACTGTGATTGCAGCATTTTGGGCTGTTCTGTGCTATTTTCTCCTGAGGACACTACTGGTTTTTAGCAACAAAAGGTGTGCAAGAGCCAGACCTGTTGTAACAAAATGCCCCCTGAGACTTCTACATGCTCTTTGTAGTTTCGTGTGGAGGGATTTTAGGCTCCTGAGGTCACAGCTGCTAGTATCACCTAAGGGCTGCCTCCCTTTCACTTGTTCGACCAACAACTCTTTAACGCCAGAGCTGAGTCCAGTCAGTGTCCTCAGACCAGGCAGAAGCGGGGTCCCAGTTCCTCAGAAAAAGCAGTGAGGGACAGGACAGGTCTCACAAACCCCATCAGCTTTCAGAGCAAAGGCAGGTCTGGGTTAGCCTTTTGGAGAGCCAGCATCCCCCAGGCCTTCCCTGTGCAAATGCTGCTCCTCAGTACCACCACGGCAGCTCAGATCTGTGTAGATAAACTCTCCACACTGAAGGCAGAGCTGAATTCCCAGTCCACAGCATTGACCTACTAGTTAAGCACTGCAGTGCTGTTTGCTGGATTCCCAGCGCAAACATATGCTTTCAAACACAAATTGGGATTCTTCTAACAGATTAAAGCTGTTTTCCTTGCCTGGAAAACAGCCCGTGAGGAAGGGAGCTAAAGGCTCGGCTGCCTCACCACGCTCCCTGGCTCAAGAGGATTTAATATTCAAGTCGCCAGCCTTCCATCCCCCCTTCCCCTCTGCCCGCCCCTTCCTCCCCTCACCCCCTCCTGCAGACCAACTCCACGTCTGGTGCCTTCCTCCTACCGATTTCCCTCAGGTCAGAAGAACTCTGTCATCAATCCCCCACTGAGACTTATTTCCAAAGATCAGCACTGACCCAGAAGTCACTTGGCACCGCACCATCAGAACAGCATGTGCCGGCGCTGCTGAGAGGAGAATCTCACAGAGACCGGATTCAGGATGTCGGGCCGTCTGCTAAGCACTTGTCAGGTTCCCATATTTCAGAGAGAAGTCTTTATGCGGCTGACCTGGTGACTGGAGGATGTATTTATAAAACAACACGCGAGGGTCAGGCTGGTTGACCCTATCGTAACACTCTGCATTGCTGAGCGGGAGGGACCGGGCTGATTCCCGGCGCTCGCTGATCTCACCCTCAGGCAGGAGCAGGGCAGGACGTGGCTGCTCAGAGCTTGGCGACGGGGATGGGAAGGCAAAGACAGTCAGTGTCGGGGGTGTGCTGTGGGATGAAGGGCTGTAAGGAGACTGGAGAGAGATGCATGTGAGATACTAAATGAATTCTTCACTGAATTCTTCCTGCTCATGGATGGGGGGCCCTGGGGCCACGTGAAGAGGAAGGACCTACATGTCAGGGTTGGTGTGAGGTAGGCACCACTTAAAAAGGATTACTCAGTTTAAGAGCCATCACTGGAAGCCCTACACAGCATAATGTCACCTTTCCTGCTCTGGGACTTCCATTACTACTCAGTGGACTACTTCAGACACCTCCATTTGATAGAGGAAAGTCCAAGGAAAAGGGAGAAGCAACAGCACTGTGCTGTAAATTTACTTTGTCCAGGAAGCAACAGGACAGTACCTGCATGAAGTAGGTGGTGAGCATAAGCCAAAAAGTAGCTTAGATTTTGTGAAGGGAAGAAGAATAGAGTTCTACACTACACCTTAAAGAGGACTTTCCTAAAAAAATAGACAATGCATAGGGATGCATTGGTATGGAGAAACCAGTCCTTCTACCTATTCCTTAGTAAGTGATGGCTGCACCCAGCTCATAATCTCTCAAAGCAACATAATCCTTGCAAAGGAGGGAGTCTTCTCCATATAAACATCAAGTACAGACAGTAGACATCGCTCACACAATCTCTGCGGTCAGAGCCTGGACAAAATGAAATATTTTTCATCACAGCCCAAATACATCCCTTAGTGCCTGCCAGCTTAGAAAACACAAAGCTTTCCCAAATCTGGGCCACTGGTTTGCATCCTGCATGGAGGCATGGGACAATCAGAGCAGGACAGAGAGAGAAAAGTGCTCGGCTTCGGACAAGTAGATGCCAACCATAAAGGAAACTTGTGGCAAGATGTGACTGCTCTGTCTGTGCTGAGACTGTCCCTTTTCACTGCATACAGGGAATCCATACACAGAGCATCAGTGCTGACTTCATCAGTGTTTGCTGGTGTCCCTAAGCAGTCAAGCACCAAACGAAAGTGATGTTTATTCAACCATTATCGTGGGTGCAGATCTGAAACTTGAATCACAGCTTTTCACTGCAGTTGGTCAGAGAATGACACACGCTGTTATGGCCCTGTCTTCTGGGGTGAACACATTTTCGTGGTGATATTTCCAGTTGTCGTGCTCACAACTCTGAATTTTGAATCCTCTGAATACTTTGAAATCCTCAAGGGCTTAAGCATTCAGAAGAAGGGAAAAGACCACTAATGGGAGATGGAGAAAGAATTAAAAGGAGACACAACATAATGCAGAGCTAAACACAAGCACACACAAACACACAGACAATCAACTCAGTCCTACTTTGAATGAAATCACTCTGGGAAGAGCAATTCCTTTCACTCCAGGAAATACTGGGTGAATTTCTCCAGCCCATGTTATGTAGGTCAAAGCAGATTATCGCAGTAGTCCTCGGGGCTTTAACATCTATGAATATACCCAGCTGATTGCTGAGCAGGCCTTTGGAATGGCTTGGTGTAATGTGTGCTGATTCTGTTCAGACACAGAGGATGGGTACATGCCTGAGCTAAGAGACTCTATTTTTTCAGGTGTAGCTCATAATTTTCAGTGCTGAGATGCTGTATTCTCATGACAGCCTTTCCCAGCCTTCACTTTGGTTTCTGTGCAGTTTGGGAAAGGGATACAAGACTTCAGTGTCAGTGCAGATCCATGGGACAGCATTTCCTGGCAGCAGCTGACAAACATTTTTTCCTACCCTTTTCTCAGGGTGGTGCTGGTGCTTGTCTGACTCCACCTGGGTCCCACACCAGACCCAGCCAGCTGCATGAGCTGGTTCACCTCAGGAAGTCTTCAGGAGCTGGACTGAATGATCCTTGTGGGTGCCTTCCAGCTCCGGATATTCTCTGATTCTATGATTGTGATAAAACCCTCAAGCCTGATGAGTGCTACGCTGGTGCAGCAGAGAGAGCACAAACATGCAGATAAGGGCAGGGGATGACATTGCCCCTCCTTGTGGCAGCTCGCCATTGGAGCTATTTACTGATATTATCAAAACATGTCCTTCGCTGTCCTGTCTTAGGAGCTGTGGTGATTGATATGGGGCTGACTTCAGACATCGCTCCCCTCTAACCCAGCTAAGTGCCTCACCAGTGACAGCAGAAGGGCTGAAGATGCTTCCTTTCCCAATGTCTTGACAGAGGATGGCTCCAGCAGGAACCAGACCTGGCATCTGTTGCATGTTGCGTTAGGACCCCGGGCTGTGAGCTGTAGCAGCATGGAGCAGACGTGCCTTCTGCTCCACTGCCTTGTCTGTGGGGAGCAGCAGACGCTGGGGAGAGGGGGAGACAGGCACCGCTACAGATTCGTTATCATAAAACTGCAGGGCCAGGAGCCAGGGCACGGGCCAGGTCTGGAGGCATTTTAATCTACGCTATCCCAAGCATGCTTCCAGCTAATTTTCAGTGTCCTCTTCCCTCTCTTCCCCCTGCACATAAGGGCTGAGTTATCAGATCCTCAGTATTCATCCCACGATACAGGTAAAACCAACATTAATTCTTTGCTCTCCCATCTCACAATTTCTATTTCAGCACCTCTCGGTATCTTGGGAGACAGCCCTTATACTCTGAGCTTAGCCTGCAGGTAAATCCTCAGAGGTGGTTGTTTCCACTCTTCCTATGCCCATTTCTCTAAGAAAATATAATAAGAAAAAATAAAAAGATGCCCACATTAATATACAGAGAGAGGCAATTTAAACAGGGCATTAGGCATGCAGTACAAATGAGAGTACAGGAAGAGAAGAGTGAATGGTGAATGTTTATGGAATAAGTTAACAACTGGGAATGATGTTGCTTTTTCCATGCAAGCAGACAGACAGATATAACATGGTCCCAATAGGGAAGAATAAATCCCTGTAGTTTGTGGCCTACTTTCAGCTTCATTAATGGAATAAAGGCCAGGAGGCATGATGTCATGAAATTAGCTTCCTAATTAAACATTGCCTTTGCCTCTCTTCCCCTCCCCTCTCTGGATGAAGTCAGTGGCTTTTCTGGCTCAAAGTGCTTGCTATTTGTCAAAGATTGAAGCTCCTTCTGAGCAGGGCATTTAGATGTCTTTACCAACAACTCACAACAGCATGACCTGCAGTTTGAAGCCCAGAGACTGGAACCCTGGCTTCTCTTCTTGGGACTCCAAGAAAGCCCAAGGACTTCTCAGACATAACCAAGTTCTTTCACACACCTGCCCATGCAACTTTCTCCAAGAACCTCTGAAGGAATGTGCTATGCATAGCCATTAAGGATCCTCAAGCAAATTTTCTGGCTGGAACTGTTCAATGAACAAGTTCTTGTTCTGAATTTGCTCTTTCATCTCAACTTTTCACATAAAGAAGGGTCAGAGCACCCACTGTAACTTTGGACTGTTCAACCCAACTAAGTGATGAGCCTGCCTTGCTAGGAGATTGGGTCTTTGTTGTCCTGTCCTCTCCTTATTGCCCAGTGTCCATCACTGGTGAAGAACCAGCCTGATGGTGTGAGATGGAAACAGATTAAACATATTCTTTCCTTCCTTCCTAGACATGCACAACATTGAGAAGCTGAGCCTCTGCCTCATAAAAAGACACCAGAGTCAGGTTGTACACATCATCTCCAACCCTGTCTGAGAGCAGTGAAAAAGTAAACCCAGAAGTGGCTCCACTAAAGAAGAAAAGATTTCACTTTTCCTAATTTTGCAATCTGTTAAGTGGTAAAACCACCTCCACAGTTTGTTCTTAATGTAGGTGACTCTTACACAGAAGAAAAAATAATCAATATTTCCCCCCATTCTACAATATAATACTTTACAATAGTAACTCCAGAAAAAGACCAAAGTTCATCACTATCATAAAAAAATTGGACACCGGCTTCCAAACTAATCCAAGGGTTGTGGCAGCCTAGTAGATCCTTGTAATGTAATATCTTTAAACTAAATCCTTGTAATAGTTAGAACCACAAGCAAACCATACCTCTCTCAAGTTTCTGTGCATCCACCACTGGCCTGAACAAGTTTTTTACTCTTTTTTGAATTTACAGTAAGGGGAGTACACTGACCTTTCTCCCAGAATATGTCCATAGCCTTACTTTGTCCATTCAGCTGAAAATGCTGCAAATACAGTGTGGCCATGAATAATAGAGAGCCCAAAAGTAGATGTTGCCAAGAATGGGTGACTCAGGAAGTGGTTTAGACATATGCATGAGAACATTTAGCCCTGCTATTCATCAAATGTGGATGTGTTGCTCATATTTATCATTTTTATTCCAATACCAAAGCAGCATCTACTATATTTATTTAAGAAGTTACGGCTTCTGCAGTTCTAGCTTCTTGAAGATGAGCACACCCCAGTGTGAGGCCACTATCCCACTCCTTTCTTTCCTCACTCAGGTGGTGTGATGGGAAGTGTACTGATACATCCCTGTGTTATGGCTCGTGGTGTGGGGCAGGAGTAGAGGGGAGTTTCAGGTGGGACAAAGCTCTAGTTTGCTCGTCCTAATCTCCATATATCTCCAGACCCCACAGGTACTGGAACCACCCCAGCTTCTAATTTATCACCTATGGGCACCCTACTGCCCCTTAAATTCCACGTGTAAAAATGTGGGGATTCAGAAATGAACTGAACTGCCCTGAAGAGATGCATCATTAGAGTCTGGCTGATATTCAGGGACTCAAATTCCCTTAGCCCCAGCTTTCCACCTCCACTTCATGAACCACACTGATGCTGACAAACTGAGACACCAAGCAAGAGGGATGCACAAGGTCATGAAAGGAAGGGGTGATAGGGCTGTGTGCCAGTGATACAAAACACGATCAACAGCCTTAACCCCAAAGCAAACATCCTCTCTACCCTGCACCTCTCCTCCTCCTCTCTCCCCCTTCCTGCTCTGCCGTACAAGTCCCAGTGTGATACTACTACAGGGCATCCCTGTAATGTATGTTAAGTAAGTGTGTGTCTCCGGGTGCGCTTGTCTCCCATCGAGATGGAGTTATTTTCTCTCACTCGGCATCTTTTGTGCAGGTGCATGCTTTACAAACAGAAAAATCAGCACTCTGCAAAAGTGTTTCTGTTAACATTTATCACCCCTTCCCTTAGTCATCACCACAGCAGCCCTCCCAGGGGAATGGGAATGCTAATTCAAGGGAAGATGTAATGCCAGGCCATTGGGAGCCCTGGATTAGAACAACAACATGAAAGAGAGAAGGAGGAAAAAAGAGAGAGATGGGAAGGGAGAAAGAGTCCTGAAGACAGAGGCAGAGAAAGAGTTGAAGTCTCATTCTCTTTTATTGCAGCCCCATGCTTTTTAATTGTTCCGCCTGAGTAAATCCTTCCTCTGTGATCCCGTTGTTAATGAAAAAGTCCATTGCGGTCACTCTGATGGCTTTAAGCTTATGCTTGTACAATGGTTTCTTGAATCCCAGAGCTGTTAATATATCTGGAGTGGAGCAGCTGCAGGGCAATCTATTTCTATGATAATGTGTGTACAGAGGTTTTTATCTTTTTTTTTTTTTTTTTTTTGGGTAGCGGGGAAGGGAAGACAAGAGTGATTCGTAACTGTTACCCTCTTTTGCCTCCTTCACCTCTGATCCTTCTCCTAAATATTTCTAGATGGTCTACCCAGAGCCCCAGGTATTACTATACAACTTCAGTTTTGATAGGCCACTGTTAAGGGCTGAGACTTTATCTATAACTGGGTGGTATAAAACTCAGAGTTGCCACTGCAAACTCATAAGTGTACAGTGTTTAATCTCTATTAAGAACTAGGCTGGTAAAATGAAAATCCCAAGATATCCCAAAGTGCTTTCAAACTGCAGCAAAACCTCTGGTTCTGAATTCCAGGAGAAAAATGATTTCACCCTCCAAGAGTTCCCATGGTACATAGGGATTGAAATTGAAATCTGGAGTTTCACCCCATAAAATTATAAAATGTTACAATATGAAATCAAATAATTTTGCAGACTCTGTCCGAAGCTGACAGGACTCGTGTTTGAGGTATCTATGTGTTGTAGTACCACATGGAAACCTAATATAATTTATGCCTATGCAGTTAAATTTAGTGCTTATTTCCCTGCCACACAAGTTGATCAAAAATTATGTTCTCTTTTACTCTCCATTCCTCTTTCTAATGAAAGTTTTGAAAATTGACATGAAATAAGAAGCTGACATCTCCTAAAATGTGTCAGCTGCTCCTGAAAAGGCAACAAACCTTCAGCTCCATCCCTCTACTTCTTCCTTTAAAAAGTCAAACACATTTTTGATGGAAAAAAAATTAGCTACAGTTTTCTAGTACACAATATTCCTATTTTTAGCAAGAAGCGTAGTAGAGTGAGGATTGCCCTACAAAGCTAAGCATGACGTGTAAAAATAATCAGCACATTGAGACACAGAACTTTGCTGTATTACTTGTAGAGATCCTTTGGATCTAATTTGTATTAAAAAGGAGAGACTCTCTTTAATTATATGCAGCAAAAGCACATTCAACTTCAAGACACACAATATCGTCTTAAAATTCTGTTGAAAACAGAGAGCCCTTTGCAGGCAGTGAAGATGTCAACTCATCCTCTTTTTACTTTTTAATATTGTCCAAATCCAAAAAATCCAAACCTCAAAGCTTATAATTGCTGGCCCCACAGTCTCAACCTTAGTGAACGATGTGGCCAAAATACAGCAAGAAATCAAGCTGTTTCCTTTTTTGTTGTTTGGCATACTATGAAATGGATGATTGCTCTAACTTTCCCCTACTCCCCTGTAATTATTTAGAAGATACTGTCACAGAAAGGTCAGATAGCAGAAAACTTGACTCAGTCTCTCACAGACATACGTTTGGGGCTAAAAAGGGCAATGGCCCTTCACATATGTTCACTGAAGAAAAGAACATTTGGAGATCTTACTCAAAGGGTTTTGTGATATTAAAAAAAAAAGGTATAGTTGCTATTAAACCAAAACCATGTAGCAATATATATTTTTATTTTCTTCCCCTCTACTTCTGTAGGATAAGGAAAATATTCTTCTAGTAAAGCCAGGAAAATGAAAAATTCAATGACCAGCTTCCTGCAACTATGCATTTTTTTCAATCTAAAGACAACACTGTGTCAGTGAAAGGTCTTGTTTGAGCAGCTGGAGACTTGAAGATTTACATTTTTAGGCAGTGTAAAATAGTTGGCCAATAAGAGCAACTCAGAAAATGAAGGGAAAATTTAATCTGAAGCTTATTCAAATACTCGACCTCTATTTAATTGCAGCCCAACTAAGATCCTTAAGAGTGCTCTACCTGTCCGGTTGTTGCAGGTTATACTCTACTAATCATTCCCCATATTGAATTAAGTAGACACTGTATAGGCAATTAAAAGTAAATTTGACAGTGCAAGGAAGCAAGAGGATCTTATTCAACAAAAACAAGCAGTGATTCATTTGTAATCTTTTGTATCAGGCACACCACCTTTACTGTAGTGAGATGTGCTACTCAGTCAAGATTCTGTTGACATGTTTTGACAAAATTCCTTTCTTCAGGTTGTTTGCTTGATCCTAAAGAGCGAAAGATAGAGCCCTGCTGTTTTATACATTGTACGAGCTCCTAATAAGGAACATGGTCTTTTCCTTGGAGGACTTAAATTAAAAGAGACATGACAGAGAATAGGAACAGCAGTAAAAACAAAAACAAAAGTTGAAGGGCATCGTTTTCAGAGATGGCTTGGAACTTTCAAGGATCAGTTCTTTTGATTGTCTGGAAGAGGACATTGGAGTCTGGTGTAAATACCAGTTCTGGATGAGGGGACAGGACAGCTGGGTTTGCTGCTGTGTGGATATATCTTCTGGTTCTAAGTAAGCTCAGCCATTTGTACCCCGGAGTCCCCTCTGGTGCAGACATTCCTCAGAAATCACTCCCAAGCTCTCAGGTCAGTTTGTTCCTTTTGGAAATCTTTTTGAAAAACTAATGCACAAAGCTGGGTATGATTTTTTGTAAATGAAACCAGGAATGGTGAATGGTGTTGGGTAGGACTGAAGTGCAACACACACTGCAGGCTTGGGGATTTATTTGTAGTTCAGGCAGCTTTCTCCAGAGGTCAAGTTTTCTGTTCTCTAACAAAGGTACAAAATTCACTTCTGGAGTCACCATTGGAGACCACAGAGTTTTGATTTAAAGGACAACATCAAAACAAAAATGATAAAATGATCATGGATCCAACTGAGACTAATACATCTGGCTAGTTTAAGGGCCAGGTCTTGGCACCCTAGCTGGATCAGATGGTTTAGGAAAAATATTTGTGCTGTTAACCTACTTCTGTGTGGGCCTTGAGTTGAAATGGTGATGATTCCAGAAAACATGCAGCTGTGTACAAGGAGAACAACCACTAACTCAAGCCCAGATAGTGATATGCAGCCAACTGAGCCAGTCTGTTTCCTCCTCCAGAAAAAAAAAAAATACAAAATGTGTTGACTTGATGTCTTGGGGAGAAAAGAAAAACAAAAAAAAAATTTAAAAAAACCAAAAACAAAAACCAGAAGGCACAAGGAAGCTGGACTCACACCAACTCAGCCTTTACAAAGACCAGGCTTGGCCTCAGCCTTCTTGCAAGACAGAGATGAATGGAACAACTCCTTCTCCAGAGAGCCCTACCAGCACATATCACAATGGTACCAGCTGAACTGCAGATGCTTTGTAGCAGGTAGCCTTTAAGGACCTGGGAAACCAGCCCACTGCCTTATTGAGCTATTACCTCCTATACAAACATTACATTTACTATCCACATCCCTACCAGAGGCATTGCAGTTTCATTTTGGCTTGCCAGGTACAGTGGCTGCTGCTCCCCCCTCGATCCTTTTCTATTTCTCCGCCCCCCTGTCTCCTCGTCCCTGTTGTCCTCAGGAAAGATGGAATCATGCTGCTTCAAAACCCACTGCTGTCTACAGATCAGAGTAAAACTGTAGGCACATGTTTCCATTTGGCCATTATTGTCTGCTCTAGATGAGCAAAACCAGATTAGCTTTGCTCCTACCAGAAACTTTAGACTTTGAGAAAGCAAAAGCATTCCCGCCTTTAGTCTAAAATTACAGCGAATATTACTTTATACACTCATTGCAAAGCTACACTAAAGCATCTTGTCTTTTTGGCTGCTGCAAGAACAGCAAATAATAATGCAGCTTGCATGTTATAATTTTCAATCCAGTAGTTGCTGGCTCAGGCAAAGCAAGTAAAGGAGGAGGGGGGGCAGAAAACCCTATAGGATTCTGGGTATTTTTTTTTCCTTTTACCTCATTAAGCTTTGCTTCCAATTACATTTTAATGATGCTTGATGTCTTCTGTATGCTAGCATTTACTGCAGTCTCTTTAAATTTAATCGTCTTGATAATGGGTTACTCTGACACTGCAAATTAGGGGCTGAAAGAAACCTTTTGCCACATCCAGAAAAAGCTGTATGTCCACTCCGCAGCCTGTTGCTACTCAGCAAGAAATAGCAGGCTGGCATTGTAGTGTTCCTTCTGCCTCATGGCTTCCTGCTTCCTAAATGGTGAATTAGGATGAACAAATCACACGTGGGGGGTAGAGGGGGAAGAAAAAGAAAAAGAGGTTTATTTCTGGAAACTTGTTTTCTACCAGCATGTTTGAAGCCACTTTGGGGGATGGGGCATCATTCTGAGCAGTTTGTTTTCCCCAATGTTCTCCACCCTCATTGGGAGCTCTAATGGTTGGTTTCGTGCTGTAAGTGGTAGCTAAGGGGAGTTTATGGATTTATTTTTGAAGACAGTCTTACCTTTTTCCAGCACCTCTCATCCTCATACAACAGGCATCTAGATAGTATCCACGCAAGCTGTAAACTCACAGCCTCTTGTGGAAAGATGAAGAGTGTAAAATTAGAGGCTCATCACCCACATATTTTCACACTTGCTTGTGCTGTATTTTGGATGCTGCTTTTGCTATCGGTTTATATGACTTCCCATCATCAAAACATCTAATCACCTAGCAACCACTGGGTCAAAACCCTTCCCAGGAGTTGAACGTTTTCAGATCCCTTCTCATTCTAGGAGCACAATAAATAGGAAAAAATCTGCAGAAAAAGAAAAGAACAGAGACAACAAGAAAGAACACTCGGAAAGAAGTGAAAAAACAACTGCAACAAGTCATAAGTAAATTTAGTGGTGTATTGGGATTTAGGTCAGGTCCAGGTTCTGCTGAGATCTAGTGTCCCCTTCCTTAAAGTTTAAAATATTTATTTAAAAAGCAATTCTGAGCAAAAAAAAAAGTGTTTCAAAGGTGCTTTGTGGATTTGGCTAATAATTCAGATATTGGTTACATTTCCCAGCTTTCTTTTGGTAATTGTTCACCCTGCCTAATTATTATTTCACTAGAAAAAACCAGAATCTCCAAACCACATGGTATCTTTGAGTATTTCAGTGGAATAGGTCCCTCTCCAACCACAGAGAAAACCAGGGAAATAGCGTTTCATTAACACACCATGTTTGCCGCTAGGAAAATGAACCCACAGCTTCAGCTTGATCCCTACCTTCCGAGTGTTCCTCAACACAGAATTCACAGAGTGCACTGAAAATGGTGAGATAGCCTCAAAAAAGGGAAAAGTAGGGTGAGGACACCAGTTTCCCTCCAGCTGTTATCTTCTGCTGCTAATGGAGCTCAGTAGTGGAATAGATAGAGTGGTGAAATTGTTCCCATTCTCCATCTCATAACAACATCTCTTCTGGAAAGAGTGGAATGTCACTGAGATGAGTACACAATTCTGGTTCAGAAGGTGGCAGGCTGGTGCAAAAAATGCAGATACTTCTCATTATGTTTACAGAAAGTAACTAGTTCGCTTAATGGCTGTCCCATTAAAGACAATAATTAAATAGATTATGGAAGCTGAACTAATCTAACAGCCTCTATGACAAAGACAAACATTTATGCTATAAGTCTGATGGATCTCTTTTTTTTTTTTTCTTTTTACTACTCCTTCCTGTCTTTTTTTCCTGAAGGAAATGTTCCAGTATATCAAAGGCCGTAATTTCAGTCATCTCTGAAGGTCGTGGTGGAAGAGATTACTCCAGATGTCCCTGTGGACACCCTGCAAAGGACTAGGCTGCTTATATTTGCATTATAGTTCTCAACTGATAGCTGATTTTTGTAATTGTGACTTTCATAGACTCTAATCTCTATAAAATTGACCAAATTGCTTACCTTATTTTTCTCAAACTGGGAGAAGGTTTCTGCTCTGATCTACCATCCTCCCACCCCCACCTTGCCCTGCTTTCTTAAAGAACCATGAAAGCACAATGGGATGACTGTGAATAAAAATACATTTGTGAAAGTGTTTGAAATTTCTAAAATTAGTATGAATTTGTCTCTGTAAGTTGGCAATTTTTCAAGTGGCTCCATCCCTAGTTTTTTCCAGTATGTAATTTTTACCTCCATTGTTTTCCTTCCAACTCAACTCTTTTATGCTGAAATAAATTTAGAAAGGAGAAAAAAAAATCCATCCAAAACTCACAAACCTTCTGATTTTAACCTTATAAATGAACTTGAAAGAAAATAATATACATTACTGCCAAGATGTCTCTCTTACAAGCAAGCACTACTATTTTAGGGAAGCAGAATGTGCGGAAGGAAAATCCTGGCTGTTCTTCACAGTCCTAAAATAACCCTTTATATATTTTTTAAGTTGTTTTTTGTTGTTCATTGGTTTGGTTTTTTTTTTTTTTTTTACTAGGGATTGCTTTTGTTTGTTTTTAAGGATCTGATTTAGGTTAAGAACGGCATAAAAACCCAATCAATATCTCAAGGAAAATGTCTCACTTCAAACAACGCTCAGCCTAACACATCTCCATTTCTTCGGCTTCCTTTCCATTTCAGTGCTATTTTAATGGGGTCTCCTCCCTTTTGCTCTAAAATAATCCCCTTACATCTTTAGAATCAATTTCTCAAAGGCCCCAAATGCCATCCAGTTGCTTCTCCAAAACCCTCGGAAATGGACTGGAAACCCGAGAGGGTCAGGCTCTCTCTCCAGAGGTTTCAAACACCCACTGATTCGAGCAGGCATTTGCTTTATTGAGGAAGGCTGTTCTGCTCAGCGCATTTGTATTTCTGTGTAAGTGCTATGGCAAGAACTTGCACGAAGGCATAAAATATAAAATAAAATAAATGGAGTATTTTGCTCAGCTCTGGGGCCCCCAACCTGAGAAAGATGTTAATCTGCTGGAGCGAGTACAGAGGAGAGTCACTAAGTTGACCAGAGGGTTGGAGCACCTCTCCTGAGAAGACAGGCTGAGAGAGTTCGAGTTGTTCAGCCTGGAGAAGAGAAGACTCCAGGGAGACCTCATAGCGTCTTCCAGTACCTAAAGGGACTACAAGAATGACAGAGAGAGACTTTTCACAAGGTCTTGTAGAGATAACATGAACAGCAATGGCTTTAAGCTGAAGGAGGGTAGATTTAAATTAGATATCAGGAAGAAATTCTCTGCTGTGGGGGTGGTGAGGCGCTGGCACAGGGTGCCCAGAGAAGCTATGGATGCATTCTGTAGCACTTCTCTCCTGCTTCCAATGCCAAAAGTTACCCCTGGGTAACATGACTCTAATGAATGCAGCTTTCACCTGGGCTCAGGATCAACACTGATATATGCAAGAAAAGTCACTCTGAATCCATGAAAGTTTTGCTTCTTCATCAGCTATTGGATTTGTGCTTACTTGTGCTATCCATTTCTATTGTGCGAAAAACAACCATTTCCTCCTATTCACAAGTTGGGAAGTCAAGGGATTTGGCAAAGCGCATTAAATAAACCTGTTGCAAAATTATGACTAAACCTCCATCCTCTGTTCTGGTGTTTTACCTCTGAGCCTTGCGAGGTGATAAACTGATCTCCTATCACCTGTTGATCTAGGGCCCACATTCTCTTAATTATTATCTGGGCTGCTATTCCAGTCTAAAATAAATAAATAACTAATGAGGAAAAAGGATTCTTTCTACAGATTCCCACTACCTTGAGTCTCCTTTTTCCTCTACGCCAGCCCATTTATCATTCAGGGAACATAAATAATTGAAAAGAATAGTACATAAAATTAATTGTAGAAAACACAGGCTTTTAAATTCTCATCTGCATTAAAAAATAAAACAGGGATGCTTGAGCACTCCATTTTGTAAAGTCACTTCCAGCAGACTTTCTGCGTCTGCATAGAATTAGCTGCCAGACTTAGCAGAACCATTCATCCTGTGAAGATGTTCTTATCTGGCACCCATAGATCTATATCATAGGAAAGCATTAATTGAATATTTATTGACGAACACCAGAGAGAGGCGAGAAAGAGGCTGACTGAGGATGGAAGAAGACAGAAAGAGGGGGAAGTGAAGTTGGAAAAGTGGGAAAAGAAAGCTTATGCAGCTTTTCAGGACATACTGAAATATTGTATGTTTCAGGACATAGAGGCATACGTTTCAGGGCATCTGAAATGTGATGACTTTATAAAAGGACCTGAAGAGAAAAGCTGCAATACCTTGTGCTGTTGCCCTCAGCACGTCCAGACAGAATGAACCTGTCCAGCACATCCAGTTACTGTGATCGGTTCCAAGGGAAAGCTCTGACACTTGCCCTCCACACAAGGAATCAGTAGAGGCAGTGATCAACACAACCAGGTTGAACCCTGAACACCCTGTTTCACCCAGTTTTCCTAAGGAAACAGGATTTACAGAACCGTGCAATGTTTATTACCTACCTCCTTGTTCCGTTCTTTCTCTGCCAATATTTCTTATAGCAGCTGAGCAATTTTAACCAAATTTGACAGAGTGAGAGAAAGAAAATTCTTCAAGACAAAAAAAAAGACATTACTTTCCATGGATGTTTATGAGACTAGACAGCTGAGTGAAGGAAAGCTTTGTAAACCTCTTTTGAGAGAAAACTGAAGTATGTTCACCTCTTTATATTAGACATAGGGGAATCTACAAAAAGGATGTGATGAGAGAAGGGAGGGAGATTTGATAACATGGAAAACTGGGCCCCATTCCTTCTGCTGCACAAAGATGTTATTTACATCATCAACCCTTAACTGCCTTCCAACCATAAATAACGCAACATAACTGATGTCTGTCAGAAATGTTTTGTGCTCTCTCTTTTCTACCTTCCCCACCCAAGGCAAAAGACTGTGTGAAGAGCAAAGACTTTGCTCTGAAGATTTCGTGGTAAGTGTTTCTTGTGGGCTGCTGTAGATGATGGGCTGATGAAGGGCAGCTGGAACAAAATGCTTCCGGATACTGTGGAAAGAGGAAAAACTAGAAAGGGAGGCAGAAACTGGGATGAAGCAAGAAACGGGGAATAAGGAAGGGATAAGGTGGTAAGGTTAATGTGTGAATTCTGTTTGGGTCAAATAAATGGACAGGATCAATGAACTCAGGGCTGTCATTGGATGTCACCTGAACCTACAGTTGTGTCACAAGCTTAGTAGGGATGTGTGGTATCCAATTTTGTCATCTCTCAGGAGCTGTGTACATGTAACTGGTTTTCAGATAGGTGTGGAGGGAGGTTGGGCTGGAGGACAACAGCACTGGGATGATTGAGCACAACCACAAAAATACCATTCAGAACCAGAACCAGGATATTCTGAAGTAATTTACACCAATGATGGTGTATTGCAAGGACTAATGCTGTGACACTATGAGAGGGTAAAATGCAGGAAGACTCATGGAAACGAGATGATGCACTAGGCTCCTGAGAGAAGCAGTGAAGGCTACTTGAGATGTTAAAACCAAGCCAAATAAAACACTGGAAAAACATGTCAAAAGATACTCTCACACTGTCTTGACTTCACTGTGACTCTCCTAGTGACTTTCTAACTGTTGGTGTAGAAACCTAGCTTCCTTCCCCACTTGTTTTCTCTTTTTTTTTTTTTTTCTGGAAGAATTCCCAAACTTTCTTTCAGAAGACATTGAGATTCTCAGCTCACACGCTGCTATTGACAGAAGACCTCAGGTTTGTTTGAACCTTGACTGGGAGTCAGATAATCCTGACAAAAACATTGCAGAGACACGGCAGCTTTGCTCTCGCCAGCAAACTCACTGATGTGTGGCCCAAGGGTGTGTGTGCCACTGTTGTGCTTCTCTTAAATCTTTGTTTTTATAGTGGAGGCATAGCAAAAAGACAGATGATGCCAAGTCCAGCATGGGGGGTACGTGCCTACCCCTCTCCTCTCCACAAATTGCTTGGGGTCGTCTCTGCTCATGAGCCTCTGATAAAGGTACGTGTCCCTCTCCATGTTGTTGTCCATGGGCTCACTTTTGCTCAAAAATTCCTAAGGGTTGCTAGGAGGAAAGATGGTCCAGTGGTTAAGGGCTAACCAAAGGCTCAAGAGATGTGGTCTTAATTCCCTCTGTGGTTTCAGGCAAGACACTTAGCCCGACATCCACATAGAAAAATGTCAAAACACTGCATTTCAATGCAGTCAGAGACAAAGTGCTTCATGGTGGAAATGCCAAAGGAAAAAACAAAATGTTTCTGTCTGGAGATTGGGCTTTTCTTCTCAAAATGTCCGTGTTCAAAGAAAAGGGGGGAAAAAAAAGCCCCAGAAGGGGGCACTTAAGAAAAAAACCCCCAAACAATAATTGCATAACTTTTCAACATCTGCCTTCCATGAAGCAAGGCAAGAACAAAGCATTTCACATCTATCCTGAAAGAGATTACCTTTTTTCCTTTGTTTCATACAGAAATTGCACATTTTGATTCAGCTCAATCTGAGGTTTGGTTCCTCCTCGCTCCAAACTGTAATCCTGCCTTGACCAACTAGCACAAAATTCAACCAGGAAAGGATAAAGAAAGGATAAAGAAAGTTGAGGAGAACAAAGAAAAGAGTTGACAATGAGATAATTTCAAGTTGCTTCTTGTTTTGATAAACATGTCATAGATAAACAAAAATAAACCGGGAAGACAAATCTAATAGGGGTGAGAGTCTCTTTGAACATATGTTCTTGACACAGAGATTTCTGAAAAAAATGGTCTGGCTATCAGCCAGTTTCTCTGCTTAAGACTGATGTGACAACTAATTAGCTGAAATGGGGAAATATATCTTTAATGCACCCGTTATGTACGTGTAACTTGCTCTGTTTATTTATCTGTTCGTTTTCTCCCCCTCTTTCTCTGACCCTCAGACTACTCGCAGGAGACGCTTTAAAGGCCCATTGCTCAGTAAGATTTTGATCGCAACTTTCCTGTGGTGGTGGAAGAACTCTGTGAGGGCATTCAACATTTCATCCACAAAGCATTTAAAGGAAGAGAGAGCGAAAGACAGAAAGGAGGACAGAAAGAGAGAACTAAGGAATTCAGAGGGATGCATTATTCAGCACGCTTGGAAATAACCCTTTTCACTGGCTCCACTAAGCCCAAATGCCCTGGAGGTTTTCACTATCTATCTTTTTCCAATGCAGCTCAGAAAAAAAGCTCACATCTGTCAAGATCACAGTTTCAAGAGTCCCAATTTATTCAGCTGAATGGGATAAAAGCGCCTGTTGGAAAAAGATTTGAAAGGGGGGTGGGGGAGGGAGAGTGTCCAGTTCCTACATCTATCTTTCTAACTCTGTGTGCCTGTGTATAAAACACACTCATTCAAATACACACACAGGCAAAGCTGCCTGCTCTCCTTTCAGCACGGAACTGTTCCTCCAACTTCACGCAGGGCAAATCTTCACGCAAATCTCACATCTGTCAAGAGCTGGGAAGATTTACATGCACTGACCTACAGATATGCAACCTAAGCACATATGGATATGGTATAAGGAGATATAGATATATACAGGAGGCTGTGAGTGTGAGGAGAAGGGAATATAAAGGAAAAGCTTAAAAATCTTGTTGACTTTTTTTAATCTCTGCCCTTCTTGATCTGGTAAATGCTGTCACAAAAACATTTATTAATATGCAAATTCTAAGTAGCAATCTGGAGCCAGTCAGGTTGCGCTAATTTGCACATTAATATCCCTCTTCTGGTTTGCCTTTGCTCTCCAGCGGAGGAGAGGAGACAGAGGAATCTCGTGCTGTATCCTTTTAAAAGGCTGCCACGGCGGTGGTCCAAAGTTTCATTTGAAATGCTGATGCACATTTGAAGAGGAGAAATACAAACACCATCTAACTCAGATGCAGAGAACAGTCAGAGAGAGAATGGAGAGTGCATAAGAGAACCCACTGCCAGATGCTTTTCCCCCAAATCCCATAGTTGCAAAGAAGGCAGCACTATAATAAAATTGCTCTCAGAAAGTGGCTTTGGAGTTCTGATTGTTCTCTCCTGCAGGCTGATTTGTGTTTTCTGTGGCCTGGTTTTCTTGTGAGTCTGGTTTTCCTGCAGCTTGTACATTGAGGGGAAGGGAAGGGAGGGGAAAGAAAGGGAAGTGAAGGTTAGGGAAGGTTTGGGAAGGTTTGGGAAGGTTTGGGAAGG